>OY759225.1:2179652-2742406 GCA_963662175.1 Aradus depressus | reverse complement strand
TTATAAAGATGTGGGTTTCTTGGTATCTCGTAAAATTGTGTATGTTCTCGGTTAAATCAACTTTATCTACATCTTTGAGGAATCATTCACGAGATAACTGCATTTACTAATTTATTTATTACGGCAGACTATTCCAAGTGAAGAGGGTGTTTTCGGTTAAATCAACTTTAGAGAGGCATCATTCACGAGTATTTCAAAAAGTATGGTTAATAATTAGGTAAGTGATGGGGAATGATTAGGTAACTAAGGGAAAATCCAAGAAAGGATTAACGCGCGTGCCCCCCCCCCCCCCTGGGCAGAGCAAAAAACCAAGATTACGAAAGTTGTGCTTTACTTAAATGTACATGTACAAAACAAGTCATATTACATTTATGAATTCGATCCTTTCATTTCCTCGTTCAAAATCTTCATTTATGTTATACTTCATACTCTTGAAGCTGATTTTACATGCGCAGTAAAAATGCAAAGCGCAGCATCAGCAAATGGATGTGAGTAATTAGCTTCTAGAGGTCCGAGTTTCCCAAATTAATAACAAAAAGTCTGTAGCGCTAACCACGGAAACTGTGGACTGTGTCCACGGGAGTCAATACCCCCCGCCCCCCCTGCCCACCCCCCAATGTAGCCTAATTTTGCCCCCCCCCCCCCCCCCCCCCCTGCTGAAAATGCTGCCCTGAAAAGTTACGATTTTAGCCTTAGCAATTTATTCCCTGTGACCACAGATTTGTGTTTCAGATAGTAGGCCCAGCTTATTTTGGAGTTGTGCTGCAACAACGTTGTTGCTATGAATGGAGGAATTGTTGCAATGTTGTTTTTTTCTTCTTTTTTTTGACCCAATTAGTTGAGTGGGGCTACTACAAAAGTTGTTTTCATTGAGAAAATGAGAAGTTGAAACTCATTGATAAAAAGTGGGACGAAGTGAAGGGGGTTGAGAGCGTGGGCTCTCCCACACGACAAGGTCGGCGCGACCATATGGCGCGTCATGTCGCGTGACGTGTCCTCAGGAGGCTCCTCCTAACTAGCCATCCCTCAGTCCATGGTAACATTTCAATACTGAAATTTCCCGGTTTTTGTCAGAATTTAATATTGTTTGTTAGGGTTCTCACTGTGCTGACGAAACGTGTACGAGTATGTTTAAACCCAAATACTTTCACAATTAGAGTTTTGCGTTAGTACAGTAGGTCTAACATCAACCGTCTCCAGTCCTTCCAATCCAAAGTCCTAACAACAATTGTCGATGACCTCGATCCTTCATAATGACCTCAAAATTCCTTTTGTTCAACGATCTCATCAAGTCCCGTTTTCTAAACTTCCATTCAAAATTTTCCTTCCTCGAAAATCTTTTTTCCCAAACTCTGACATCCCATTTCCATACCAATTATCCTCCCCGAATATTGAGGCGGTCCTGGCCGAGAGACCTGTTATATTAAAGTATGTAGCTACTATTTAGGTAGGAGTGCTGTTTCTCCCTACATTTCTTCTCAAATCCAGCTCTCGCTGCCAGCCTCTGACCAAGGTGGTGCGGGGGATCTCCATCTAAATTTATTTATTATTTTGTATTTTTTTTTTAATTTTATTATTATTACTTTTGTATATATTTCACTTATTGTGTATATATTATTTATTATTTTGTATTTTTTTTTTAAATTTTATTACTATTACTTTTGTATATATTTCACTTATTGTGTATACATTATTTATTATTTTGTATTTTTTTTTAAAATTTTATTATTATTACTTTTGTATATATTTCACTTATTGTGTATATATTATTTATTATTTTGTACATATCCTTGACCATTTTATAGAGACATTTTTATTTATATTTGTAATTATTATATATATATTTTTTTAAATTACATTTCTTACCTTGTACATATTACATTTATTATTTTACATTATTTTATTTTAAAACATTGTCATCAAATTTATTTATCGTTTTATTTATTGATTGTAAATATGCTCAATAAAATAAAATAAAAATAAAAAATAAAAGTAAATGAGGACTTCTCTCCTCCACGGGGCTTCATTCGCAGCCTCAGCTAACCTCACGTAATGAATATATTGGAGCTAACCGATGTAATGAATGTATCGGTACAACATTTAGTGATGATGATCCCTATTTGTCAACTATTGCATATTAGCCGATATGGTCGATTGGTTTTGGAGAGGGAGCGCAAACTTAGTTGAATTATTGAGCTGGGGTATATCTATATCTTTGGTCACAGGGAATAAGTTGTGTGGTCGTAAAATAGCCAAAATGAGTTAAGTGTACTGTGATTATCTCCCATCCATCTGCGCGCTGTGAAGAAGTTGGCAGCTCAGGAATCTAATACTTTCGGAATTATAAAGATTTGAGTTTCTTGGTATCTCGTAAAATTGTGTATGTTCTCGGTTAAATCAACTTAGTCTAATTTGAGGAAACATTCACGAGATAACCGCATTTAACCAATTACGGCAGACTATTCCAAGTGAAGAGGGTGTTTTTGGTTAAATCAACTTTAGAGAGACATCATTCTCGTGAATGAAATACTCGTGTATTTCAAAAAGTATGGTAAATAATTAGATATATATGTATGTGGTGGACTGGTGTTTTACACCTAGGGACCTAAGCATCCAGTGCACTTATCCCTTCCCTGGAAGCGCTGGGCTTCCCCCTTATTATATTACCTGAACCAAGCCCTTCATGAAGTGCTCAGTCTCCCTTAATGAACCTGAGAATGCTCTCATAGTCCAATTAATAATTAGATAAGTGTGTATAAAAATTAGGTAAGTGTGGTCACTAATTAGGTAAGTGATGGGGAATGATTAGGTAACGAAGGGAAAATCCAAGAAAGGATTAACAATATTCATTTTCATTCACTCCTATAGATTTAGAAGGTATATGATTAATAATGATACAAACATAATTTATTTATTCCGAAAACTGGATTTACACGATTAATGCAAAAGTAAAAAAGTGCTGCCCTGAAAAGTTACGAATTTAGACTTACCAACTTATTGCCTGTGACCACAGAATTATTGTCGGTGATTCACCGTCGACTTTTGTTTTTAACTCTATAATAGCTCAGGATATTAACGGAAATCTCATCAAAATGAAACAGAAAGATAGATCTAATTTAGAATATGAGAAGGCTAAGAATGCTTGTTGGCACGAACTGAACTTGGGAATGGTGTGTTTCGCAACGGTTGACGGACGCCAGTTTTTATCCGCTTTATGAGTTATATCTGCCATAGCGTCAGTCAGAATACTCTTCCAAGACCTTTCTTAGTAAACAGGTTCATTTTGCCTTTCATCACCTTCTCAGCCGTCGCTCAATCACTGACAATGTACTTCCCCAATAGGGATTATTCAAATAAATTTTCCCTCAAGCTCTAAAACCTGTCGAACTTTCTGCCAAAAATTAATAAAGTTGACTTATTTAGAATCTTCGTACTGAATTACATATTGACATTCGTTTAATCAGCAGTTATTAGGATTTTTGAATAGAGCGCCCCTCTGACCCCCCCCCCCCCCCCCCCCCCCCCCCTTTGGCTCAAAGTCAATACGTGTCGTGTGCTAATTAAAAAGGCTTAAGTGTTAATCTTAAATAAATAAAATATATAAATAATAATTAAATAAACAAAAAAGAATAAATAATAATAATTAAAATTACCACATTTCCTGTACAAATTTTATCTCTTTTCTTTTACTAAATTTTGATTTCTACAGTCGTTTTTCGAAAAGGGGCCCTAAAAAGTATCAAAAGTTCAAGACGTGCAATTTTAAAGTACCTATTAAAAAAAATGCAATCTACAAACTTTTCACTTGGATTTCTAAAGAGATGCCATTTTTAATAATTTTAAATAATATTAAATCTAATTCAAAGGTTTTCAAATAATCTTACTGGGCCAACAGGGAAAATGAATAGAATAGAATTTAAGAGAACAAATATTGGGTTTATTTTCTTGAATCTACATTATTAAAATTAAAAAACTAAATTCTTAACACTAATTCAATTTAAAAAAAAAATATTTTGGCCATTTAAAAAAAAAAATTAAGTTATATAATTGTGGGCATATATCCTGTACATGTAAACAAATAAAAGTACCTTCTTTTTGGATCAATTTCACCGTCAATTCACACCTATTTAGTTCATTATTTCTTAATCCACACTGTCCACACTCAGACCGTCTCACCATAGAACCCAGGCCTCGACTCTCTCTACACACACTAAAAAAACAGCTGATGGCCGTGTTTTGTTTTTGACTGGCATTTGTTTTAAATAGAAATTTGCTTTTTATATAAAAATAAATATAATTAATTTTTTAATGATTTTAATTTAATCTTTTCAATGTGTGTATTTTTTTATACATCACAGTCTACCTTATGGGGTTCTGGTTATATATGTAAAATTGTGTATCGATACATTCATTCAGGTAAGTGATATTCCAGTGAAAACTTAATATCGAATTTCTGACCGAATACAAACAGGTTGGTTTTGGAAGAAAATCGAAAAATTAATTGATTAATTTCTGTAGGGAAGTACATTGGCCATTTTTCTTTTTGACCTCGCTTTAAAAATAACAAAAAATAAAAAATTATGTCTGTGTGTCTGCGTCAACACGAAAAAACATTGAGCATACCGTCCTTCGGCTGGGACGTTAAGCGGTGTCCCAGAGGTACTCGTTAAAGACCCTAGGTGAATAAAACTTTAGGGTAGACACAATTTAGGACTCCCATGGTAGATTCGGGCTCATGTCCACCAGAGATCGCCCTGATAGTAGGCGATATCAACAACAACAAACTCTAACTAACTCGATATGAACTGTTAGATGTGTACTCAGAATATCACATTTATTCTCAGCCAAATTGGCCCAATGGGAGATTGGGAATAGGGATGGTGGGACTCAACACAAAAACACTAATAACTGTCGATATAATGAACCTATCGACATGAAATTTAGTAAGAGGATTTAGAAGTCTTTGGATAAGACACCTAATGATCTAGTGTAGCGGTCTTCAACCTTTCACGCCCGTGGGCCACATCAATAAATTCACAAAGATCTGCGGGCCACACGTCTGTCAAAAAAATAGTGTAGTCACAAAATTTATTATATAAAAAAAGAAGGTTTGTTTTACATTTTACAAGACTATAATTGATTCTAAGCCCTATATTCTAAGGGAAGAGATGGTGTTACAGATTTGTATATATATATATAAGTATTGTGATAAAAACTTGTTTGCTACCACATTTCCTGTAGAAATTTGATCTCTTTTGTTTATTTAAATTTTGATTTCTACAGTAGTTTGCCGAAAATTGCCCTAAAAAAAATATTATCAATAATTTAAGACGTGCAATTTTTAAGAAAGTACACGTATACAACGAAAAAAATTCAATTAAACAAACTTTACACTTGGATTCACGAAGAGATACCAATTTTTAAATAATTTTAAATAATATTAATTTCTAATCCAAAGGTTTTTTAAAAGATACTACTGGGACAACAGGGAAGATGAATAGGATAGAATTTGAAGAGGACAAATATTTGGGTTATTATCTATATTTACATATTTAAATTTTAAAAAAAACTTAACATTTGAACAAACAAAACAAAAATTTACAATGGCACAAAAACATTAAATTAATACTTAAAAAACTATTTCTTTTTTTATTTGGGCATATTGAAAAATATATATTATTAATTGTACCTTCTCGACGCCTCTACCACACAAACCAGACCCCGTCAACTCTTCACACTTTAATTCCACCCCAGTCAACTTTCATCTAATTGTTCAACTTCATTTTTATTTAAAACATATCAAACCACATTGCACCGTTTAAGAGCTAGCTCACGACTCCATTACATTTTTTACACTATTTCACAGCTGTTTTTTTTATATGTTTTCTTGTTTTGTTTTCTTAAACACCTTGATATATATCTAATATATATATGATATTAGATTATAATAAAAAAAAATTACCTCTTTTCATTGAAATATTCATTAAAAAAATGTTCCGTAGTGTACATCACATTTGCCTTTTCCTTCTTTTTAAAAAAAAATGTTTGTTCACAAATTTTTTTTTTTTTTTTTTTTTTTATATATATGTTCTTTCAGATTTAATTTCTTCCAATACACAGGTTGATTTAGCTTCTTCCTCGAATCCACATGATAAGCTTCCTCCTTCAATACACAGATGGATTAACGTCTTCCTCCAATACACAGGTAGATTAGCTTCCTCCTCAAACGCACATGTTGGCTGGCTCCTTGGTGTCTTCAACTCATTGCTCAACGATGTATCGAAGTCTCTCTCTCACTTACACTCACTGATTTATTTTTATTTTTTATATGCCCAATTCGACTCTCTTTTTATACATATATGCCCATTTTTTATATTTTTATAACTATTTACAATTATTAAACTTATATATATACGTACCTAATTTCTAATAAACAAAAACAAATATTAATCTAAAAATTTACAATTAATCCTTAACCTAAAGAAAATGTTAACTTAAATTTATAAAAATTTGAACTAATTGAACATAAAAAATATAATACTAATTTTTTACATATTTACAGGATCAGTCATAGTCATGAAATCAAGTTTGGAAATAATCAAGTTGCATATAGATTTAAGAAATTGCCAATTAATTTTACTTTCCGCCTTTACTATCAATTTAACATTTGTATGTATTCAAAATAATTATATAAAAAGATTTTATATAAAAAAAAAATTTACTTGAAATAAAAATTAAATAAATCCTTCGGTTTTACTTCATCACACTTCCAAAATATTACTTAACAATCAAAATTAGGCCTCACGCCGGGTAATAAGGAATACAAATTTAATTTATTTAATATATATAGTACTTGTCTTTTGAGGTATTAAATTCTTTGAGACGTCCTTCTTACTTCCTAACTAAAAAAAATTGTATCTCACATATATTTTTACTTCAACTTCCTTCTCTACTAATAACTCCCTAATAATAATAACTTCATCGTTGACGTAGCAAAAATACGGTTCCTCCTATCTCAGGTAGGCAACCAACACTACATCATAAATCTCCTATATATATCGCTAGTTCTTTCTAGTCGACACAAAAAAAATCATCTCTCGCAGATCAAAAAAAAATATAAATCTCCAATTAATCACTAGCTCTTACTAGGATTAAAAAAAATAATTTCTCCCAAAACAAATCTATATAATCCCGACGTCTAAAAGAATGTCATCAGCAATTAATTCAAAACTTCTCTAATTAATATTACCCTTTGTTTGTTCCTATTCCTAAAGTTATATAATGTGCTCCTACAACTCTTCTCATCTACTCTCTCTATTAAACAAATTTACGTAGAAAAACATGTTACTCAGAATAATAAATGAAATTGTCTAAATAATAGAATTTATAATAACAAAAATTTACTAACCTATGCATACATACAATTTATATAATATATTATCCTTTCAAGGCTTCTATACATTTTCTTTCGTCTTTCTAATTTATAATATTATTATGATTTAGTCACGTCCGGTATCCTAGCTGAACAGTTCCGAAACAGAAAATCTGTCCCCTTGACTCGGCCTCAGGAAGTTCGTCATGTCTCCAAAGAGATCTAGGCATCTCTCAGCCTGCTGATTTTATCTTTCTAACATTTTGTAATAAAAAAATATAATAAAAAAAATCGATCTTCTTCCATATTATGTTCGTTCAAAATCAGCTGTATATATATATGTTTTAATTTTCAATAAAATCGTTATTAACAAGTAAGTCTCAAATAAATAATTTGTATATATTAAATTTGGATGACTAATCCCTAAATATAATTCTAGATTAATTTTATACTGATCCTAACATCTAATCTAATCCTAAAAAAAATATAAATCCTAATTAATTTAAATCCTAATTAATTTAAACGCAGAACTATACCAAAATTCATCCATACTCTTCATATACCAAAATTCTCTCATCCAAAAAATAAATTTATCATCCATACTATTATATTAGTCCAATGTCACTTCGTCATATTTTAAATTAATCCTAATTCTGTCATGTTAGTCTGTCAGTCATTTCCTCAAACTCATCCGAGTTGCAAAAAAAAATAGGTTCACTATAAAAAGTGGCTAATGCAATTATATTGCAAAGCCCAAATTTAATTTTATCTTTTTCCGGATGCCCCGGCGAATTATGTCTTTAAAAATCCCCTCCCCCTTTTCTAAATATTTGTTCAGTGTTAATTTTGTCCTTAATACCTGTTTGAATGCTTTTACTCTCTTTTTAAAATTGTTCTTATAACTTTTATTAGGCTCCTTTCTATTTCCAGTTTGTCTGTAAGTTTTAACTATATTTTCTTTAAAATTAAAATTTGTCTTTTGTTTGTTGTCCTCAGTCTGTTCGTTTGTTTTGTCTAATAACATCCAAATGTTCCTTTCACTCTGTCCATCCACATCAACATTCATCCTATTTTCTTGAATTTCACTTAATACTAATTTTTCTACATTTTGACTCTCTTCCTCCACCTCTTTCTCTAAAATTTGGGTCTGTTCCTCCCCACTGTTATTCTCTGTTCCTTCTACCTCATCAACTTGTGACTGACTGTCAATAATAAGAACCTCTTTTTCTACTTCAGAATTCCCTTCATCCAACTTGTTAATTTTTTGATTTAAGTGCTTTTCTAAGTTTTCTCCTGCTTTATCTATCCTACTTTCAACTCTTTCATTTTCTATTTGAATTTTCTCTAATTGGTTCATCAAATTGTCCACCTTTTTATCTAATCTCGCTTCCAAATTTTTAATGTCGCCTCTTAAATTTGTCTCTAATTTTCCTAATTTGTCCCCCATTTCCCTTTTTAAATTTGTCTCTAAATTTCCTAATTTATTACTTTGCTCTTCCATTTTTTGATTCATATCCCCCATTTCCCTTTTTAAATTTGTCTCTAAATTTCCTAATTTATTACTTTGCTCTTCCATTTTTTGATTCATATCCCCCCTTAAATCTCTACCCTGTTCTTCTATTTTTTGATTGATATTTCCAATATCCCCCCTTAAATTTCCCATATCCCCCCTTAAATTTCCCATATCCCCAGTTAACTTTGTCAACACAACACGGAGCCATTCCATATCAGGAGCAGCAATGCCCTCTTTTTCTTTATCTTTATTTACCCCCTCCCCTTGCGACTCCTCACCTGTACCCTGCATGGACTCCATTGCGGCTGGAGTCTCCCTTTCTCTATCTTCCGATAACTCCATATCGGATCTTTCCTCCGAACTTGACCCTTCCTCTCTACTTTCCTCCTCTAATCTCGCTTGTCCTCTGGTAATTGGCATTTTCTTACTTTACTAAATATATAATTACTAAACAAAAACAATGTTATATAAAATAGTAACCTTCTTTTGAAGTTGGCAAAAAAAAATATTATTTCTCAAAATTAAATGTAACCCTTATTTGTCTCTATTCTATCCTTTTCATCTTTTTCAACCTGTTTCCCTACTTTAATTAATATAAAAAAATTCTCCCATCAAGGTTTTGCCAAAATATGATGGGGCTTTGTGGCGAAAATCGTCCACACAAGGGATATGCCAAAAATGTGATAAAAACTTGTTTGCTACCACATTTCCTGTAGAAATTTGATCTCTTTTGTTTATTTAAATTTTGATTTCTACAGTAGTTTGCCGAAAATTGCCCTAAAAAAAATATTATCAATAATTTAAGACGTGCAATTTTTAAGAAAGTACACGTATACAACGAAAAAAATTCAATTAAACAAACTTTACACTTGGATTCACGAAGAGATACCAATTTTTAAATAATTTTAAATAATATTAATTTCTAATCCAAAGGTTTTTTAAAAGATACTACTGGGACAACAGGGAAGATGAATAGGATAGAATTTGAAGAGGACAAATATTTGGGTTATTATCTATATTTACATATTTAAATTTTAAAAAAAACTTAACATTTGAACAAACAAAACAAAAATTTACAATGGCACAAAAACATTAAATTAATACTTAAAAAACTATTTCTTTTTTTATTTGGGCATATTGAAAAATATATATTATTAATTGTACCTTCTCGACGCCTCTACCACACAAACCAGACCCCGTCAACTCTTCACACTTTAATTCCACCCCAGTCAACTTTCATCTAATTGTTCAACTTCATTTTTATTTAAAACATATCAAACCACATGCACCGTTTAAGAGCTAGCTCACGACTCCATTACATTTTAACACTATTTCACAGCTGTTTTTTATATGTTTTCTTGTTTTGTTTCTCAAACACCTTGATATATATCTAATATATATATGATATTAGATTATAATAAAAAAAAATTACCTCTTTTCATTGAAATATTCATTAAAAAAATGTTCCGTAGTGTACATCACAGTATATTGGTTCCAAAAAAGTTAAATGGAAATCGAATTAAAATATTTGGTAATTTTTTTTTTTATTATGAAAATAATGAAGGTGATTGTGCAGAACGATGTTACAAAATACATTTACAATAAAAAAAACTTACATTACTGGCGGGAGATGGTAGTTACTACTTTAGTCGTCTTAATGTTAAATTTGACATTGTTTTTCCTTGACAAATTCGTAAAGTTTCCTCCAAATGTTACCCCTACTTTTAATTACATATAAATTTCCTTTTGTTTTTTGTGTACTAAGTTCCTATTTGTAGACATTGATAATAAATACATTTAAAAAAAGAGAGAAAAAAAAGAAACATGTCATGCCACGTCACATGAAACACGAAATGTTTTAAATATCAAGAATAACAGAAAAAACGTTTTTTTACGACAAAAAGCTGACAAGGCAATTTTTCTTGAAATTGCCTTAAATTCAAATGTGTGGGCCACTAAAATGCCGGCGGGCCATTAAAATTCCTTCAGGCGGCAGGTTGAAGACGCCTAATCTAGTGGGAGAGCGAAAACTTAGCTGATTAATTTGCTCTGCGCAAGTATATTGTTGATATTCAAATTGTAGCCACCTTATCCCTTGCTTAAAGATTTAATTTATCCAGGGGATCATTAAACCCGCCTTGGGCTGCTCCAGAGAGGCTGGGCTCGGTAGATCGAAGCCCCAAATTTGGGCGTAGCAGCCGAGCCAGGGGGGGCCCGTGGGCGTGTGGCGCCCCCCACAATCTCAAGGATAGTAATTATAACACCTCCACACTATCCACGACATGACACCAACTCACTCAACAACAACCACCTCCATAAAAACTAAACTTTTAATTTCGATAAAACAATATTTTTCGCTCTAACGCGTTGTGTTGTTCAGAATGGTTGACCCAATCATCTTGTATGATCTGTTAATAGCTGAGTTAATCATATTAATAAAATCATGTTAAGAGCCTTAATGAGATCTGTTCTTGTTTTTTTCATTTTATTTCTTTCTAAGAACAGGTGGGAGAACGATTAAGAAAAAAAACACATATTTATCACTACTGAATAAAAACACTTAGAACGAGTCAAAGATTCCACTATATTTATATGAAAGACACAATATATTTCGCTGGTTAGAGCATTGTCAAGTGTACACGATCAGTCATAAGTCTGTATACTGTACACTTGACAATGCTCTAACCAGCGAAATATATTGAGTATTTTATATAAATATAGTGGAATTTTTGACTAGTTGTAAGTATTTTATTCAGTAGTATTTACAATGAACTTCCACAAGATCTCTGGCAAAAACAATAAAAAAAAAATAATAAAAAAAAAAAAAAGATTATGCGTATAAAACGACATTTATATAAATAAAGAAACGAATCCTGAATCTGAAGAATAATTACGGAGTTTCTTTGTTAAGACTAGTTATTTTTATCCCCTTTTTCATGATGAATCTTTGTAATATTACCTACTACTAATAATAATACCTTAATAATAAAATAATACCTAATATTTTTCTATAATAAAAAGTGTGCAAACTATAATTTCTCTATCATTTTCCTTGAATAATTACGTAATGATAATTTTAAAATTTTAATTCTGAGGAACTAACTGAGTCTAAATGCATTTTTAGTTCAAAAATCATTGCATGCATTGCTAAAGTAAGTTTAAAAGCTAGTAGTTGATTTTTATACTGTTTACTCCAATTTACCTAGCATACTGAATTTTGAATTGTGTCTCCTCAACATTTACAATTTCGGAATTACACCACTTGGCAGCCAACCCCTCCATATGTGTCTCTAACGAGTGTAAGCAAGACGGGCGTAAATGACCATAGCAGTTTTGCGCCCTCATTCCCTAATTCTTCTTCTTCTCTGGAGAAAATATCTCTAACATATTTATTAAATTCTTGTGTTGCGAACTAGGATTGCAGAATATTAAGACTCACTCATATTTTTTTAACGCTCTTTAAATTAAACCATGTTATGTGCAGTAACTTCGTGCATTTTAGGTAAAATGCAGTAACGTGTTCGTAAATATGTTGGATGAAGTGAAGGTAATCGTTCCTAATAAATAAAATTGAGACGGTTTCTTCTAATAAATGTTAATGATTGTAAGACTGATGTGTGCGCATTTACTGTGTCCATAGGCGAGGGAAGAAGGGGTGGGTATAAACATTCCAAATTGTGGTATTTCTTGATAAAAAAAAATTTAGGTTTTTTCTGATTTAAAATTAAATTTCTGGTGATTTTATAACGATTCCTGATACAACGATTTTCCCGATATAACGATGTAAAACCCGTATCTAGTTTGGTTTGCTATTTAAGAGTGAAGAAATAAATCCGGATATAACGATGTTAGGTATAACGATATTCCGTATAAAACGATCTAAAACATAAGAAAAAGTTGTTTTTTCATTCTGGTTATAACGATATAATATGTATGTGCATACGCACATACATACATAATTGGATAAAACATTAGGAAGATTTCAAATGTCTTCAAAAACGTTCGAATTCCATCCTCTTCAATGAGGTTAGATGTACTGGATATATAACTGTCTTTCTTGGAAATGTTCCCCCTCCAGACCCTAGTTACATTCAGAGTTTCACGAAAATCTATCATCAGTGAAAGAGCGCGACACACGAAGTCACGAATATGAAATACTATTTTTAGGTCCAATGATTTGACCTGCTCAGGTGATTTGATCAGCTAAGGTTGGAAGTTGGGGGCTATCTGATGAAGTGAACACTCAGCTGATGCTATATGCAGATGGATGCAGTTAACCTTGAGAATGTAACCTGCATCACTGTTAACCGAACGTCTGCAGATACAATTAGCATCGCTGTTCTCATAGATGTTATCCTTCCTTCTACAGACAGTTTGTCATCTGCTTTGCACGTTTCTTACCAACCACGTTTGTACAGATCACCTCACTCCCCCCCCCCCCCCCCCCCCCCCCACTCCATTTCATACTGGGTACTTAGTATATAAAAGTAATGTCTTGGCCTCAGCAGTTTTTTTTTTGTTAAATTCTAAAACGTAATTCTGAGTGTGACTTCTATACATCAGTAATGCTTCTATGATATCAATTTTAGAGGGGGGGAGGGGGAGGGGGAGTGATCTGTACAAAAGTGGTTGGTATAAGAAAGTCCTTTAACGGCCATATCACATATTTTTTTTTTTAATTTTTTTTTTTTTTCAAAAAATTATTAACAATAAAACCATATTTTAAAATTCGTTGCTGTGCGTTACAATTTAAAGATTACTTAGAAATATTTCCTGAGGGTGCCGGTAGCTCAGTGGTATACGTGCTTGTCTTCTGAGCTCAAGAACGTGGGTTCGAAACCCGACCGAGGCCCTTAGTTTATTTTATCTGGGAGGTTAAATAAACTTAAGCACGCCGTCCTTCGGATGGGACGTTAAGCGATGGTCCCGAGCCTGTACGATGTCAGGTACTCGTTAAAGACCCCTGCCCTAAGTGAATAAAAATTTAGGATAGGCAAAATTTAGGACTCCCACAGTAGAGTCGGGCTCATGTCCACCAGAGTGACGAAAGAGCGCTCTGGTAGTAGGCGATATGACCTCGTAGTTAAAGCCCGGGCATGAGTCATAAAACCTAACCTAACCTAGAAATATTTCCTTTAGAGATTTATTTTACACTCTTTGGGGCGCTATAACTTTGGTGCTCTATAACTTTGGGCGCTATAACTTTGGGACGCTATAACTTTGGGCGCTATAATTTTGGGGCGCTATATCTTCGGTGTTATTGGTTCTTTCTCAAATCTAAAGATTCGTAAGCGATTGAAAATTTCTCATAAAGACGACAGTTATACATTTTCAGTGGAATCAATCGACATAAAGGTGGGATCAGGGGGGGTCTCAACTCAAATTATATTAACGATGTCTGCGGTTCGGAAAATCATGAAATTTTGGTGAAAACTCAACATCGAATTTCAGACCTTCTTTTAACTTATTTTCTATAGCTGGGAAAGTAAAAAAAACACATTGAGCCTTAAACTAATTGGTTATTTATTTTCATGCATTTATCAAAAAAAAAAATCCACAGTAAAATATACCCGGTGGGGAAAGAGGGGGGTCTCCATAGACGTATCAAGGGATGTTCGTGTATTTATGTTGGTAAAGCTGCTAGCAGGGATAGTGAATCTCAGTGGCTCAGTCAGCCAGGACAGTGTCTACCGATATAGATCCACGTGCCGACCATAGTCCACAACACTCACTCATCATAAATAAAAAAATTATGTCAAACAGTTTAAAATACGTTCATAACACTCAACACTGTTTCCACGTTAATATATTTTCATATTAAAAATACGTTATTTCTGATCCAGGCATTGATTTACGTGGCTCGTTAATTTTTCAACAGAAGTGAAACTTATATATTAGTTTCTTATATCTTTACTTGTATACCAATGCAAAGTCCTAAGAACAATTGAGGGGGTTAGAAGCAAAGGGATGTAAGTGACAATTCGGCTGAAATTGAGATATGTGAGTTGACACCTACCCTGACTACTGGCTAAAGATCAGAACGATTGTTAGGACCAGTAATGCTCTTACTTACGCTGACGACACAGCAATCCTGTCTACCAATCCTGATCCCGGTGTAGCCTTACTTGTCCTTCAGGAGCACCTCACTGAAATGGAGAGGTGGTGCAAGCTCTGGAGAATTAAGTTGAATGAGCAGAAATGCGTTCAAGTCACATTTACCCTACGCCGCCAATCCTGTCCTCCAATCACCATTAACAACATCCTGATTCCCTCTCCCAACCAAGTCCGCCACCTCGGGTTTTACCTAGACAGTAGACTAACGTGGAACCCACATACACGACTTAAACGACAAGAACTGAATCGAAGATACGGACTGTTACGTCGACTACTTGAACCAAAATCAAAACTGACAACTAACAACAAACTTACGATTTACAAGACCATTATACGTCCCATCTGGACGTACGGACTCAAACTTTGGGGTGCAGCTAAACAGTCGAACATCAATCGTATCCAAGCATTCCAGTCCAAACTCCTGCGACGAATTATCAACGCTCCTTTCTACATTACCAATAAAGTCCTACACAGAGATCTCAATATTCCCACTGTCAATGAACTAATCCAATCCCGATTCCAAACATTTCACAGAAACCTTTCTTATCATTCAAATCCTCTCGCTCAAGCCTTATCCTATCATTCCCATCCTGATAATCCTCCCCGCCGCTTGAACAGGAGGTGGCCTCGCGATCTTCTTTGAGAATAGTGAGTAATGAAAATTAACTTTCAAGGGAGTGTCAGCGCTGGCTGGCTTCTCCCATCAAGTGAAGTTGTTATTTTTTCTTTTTGTCCACATATTTGCTTATTATGTATATATTGTATATAGATTGCAAATAAAATAAAAATTAAAAAAAAAAAAAAATGTGACCTTTTGACGTATCCTATACCATGTATTGGTTTAAAGGAAATAAATGTATTATTATTATTATTATTATTATTATAAGTAAGATAGCCACTGATTTCGAGCCAAACCAGGGAAAGGAGAAGAAGAGTTTAGAAGGAGTGTGGAAAGTTAGCTAATTCGAGCTGGGGAAGTGAACCACCGATTTTCTTTACTTTCCCAGCTGTAGGAAGATTAGAGAAAGTTATGTAATTTGATGCGAAATTTCATGTTTCCTAATTCAAAAATGAAAAATAAAATGTCACTCTTTGTGTGTGTGTGCATCTGTTATCTGTGAGTGTGTGTATGTGTCTGTGAACACGATAACTCCCCACAGGATGAATGTTTCGCACAAAATTGTATATATATAACCTGAACCCTCTGAGGACGAAACCTATTGATCTTCAGCGGAATCAAGGGGGTATCAACCCAAAAATCCCAATAACTGCCGACGTAATGAATGTGTTGACACAAAATTTAGTATAAGGATTCAGAAGCCGCCATTATATAAGTCAAATCGGCTTTGGAGGGAGAGCGGAAACGTAATTGATTAATTCGTGTTGGGGAAGTACATAACCAATGATTCACGAACGTCTTTTTTAAATAAATTCATTTCAATCATCCAAGATGTAAATTTGTATAATAATTGTTCAATTTATTTTCAGACTTTCTAGATGAAAGTGAATTATTTTTTTTCATTTTCTATTATGCCCTTTAATTTAGAAACTAATCCAAAGATTTAAAATTTAAAAAATAAAATAAATTTTCAAAAAGATTCCATAAGTAATCTTCCATGAAATAAGTGGCTTAATGTCCAAAGTTATTTTGATTTCAATCAAAAAATATATTGTTGGTCAATGGTCCCACAAAAATAATTTAAACTTTCATATGAATGCCGAATTTTGAAAAGGAACAGCTTGGGTTTACCACAAATAGAAATATCAGTTAGTTATTGCGACTCATGCCCGGGATTTAACTGTGAAGTCATATCGCCTACTACCCGAGCGCTGGTGGACATGAGCCCGACCCTACTGTGGGAGTCATAAATTTTGCCGCTCAGAAATATCTGCTAACATGAAATAAATAATCCTGTACATTTATAATCATCTTTTTTTTCATACTTCCCCAGATATATTTAGTATAAGGGAAGTTAGTAAAATCGGTTAGAAACTCGATGTTCTGATGAAGTATCTAAATAAGAGACGATGGTTTTCTAAAGGAGAATGAAGGTTTACAGGAAGAGTGGAAACATAGTTTACTATAAATAATTCGAGGTGGGGATGTACATACCCGTACATGACAGAACCTCCACTTGCCTACATGATGACGTCATAACAGGCCTTTATTATACCAACCACCTCTATACAGATCATTCCCCCTCCACCCTCTCATGGTGGCATTACTACATTACTGGCTATATGAAAGTAATGACTTGGCTTTGGTTATGTACTTCCCCAACACGAATTAATCAATAATGTTTCCGCTCTCCCTCCAAAGCCGATTTGACTTATATAATGGCGGCTTCTGAATCCTTATACTAAATTTTGAGTCAACACATTCATTACGTCGGCAGTTATTGGGATTTTTGGGTTGATACCCCCTTGATTCCGCTGAAGATCAATAGGTTTCGTCCTCAGAGGGTTCAGGTTATATATACAATTTTGTGCGAAACATTCATCCTGTGGGGAGTTATCGTGTTCACAGACACATACACACACTCACAGATAACAGATGCACACACACACAAAGAGTGACATTTTATTTTTCATTTTTGAATTAGGAAACATGAAATTTCGCATCAAATTACATAACTTTCTCTAATCTTCCTACAGCTGGGAAAGTAAAGAAAATCGGTGGTTCACTTCCCCAGCTCGAATTAGCTAACTTTCCACGCTCCTTCTAAACCCTTCTACTCCTTTCCCTGGTTTGGCTTGAAATCAGTGGCTATCTTACTTATAATAATAATAATAAATTTATTTCCGTTAAACCAATACATGGTAATAGGATACGTCAAAAGATCACTTTTTTTTATTTTTTCTTTTATTTGCAATCTATATACAATATATACATAATGAGCAAATATGTGGACAAAAAGAAAAAATAACAACTTCACTTGATGGGAGAAGCCAGCCAGCGCTGACACTCCCTCGAAAGTTAATTTTCATTGTTCACTATCCTCAAAGAAGATCGTGAGGCCACCTCCTGTTCAAGCGGCGGGGAGGATTATCAGGATGGGAATGATAGGATAGGGCTTGAGCGAGAGGATTTGAATGATAAGAAAAGTTTCTGTGAAATGTTTGGAATCGGGATTGGATTAGTTCGTTGACAGTGGGAATATTGAGATCTCTGTGTAGGACTTTATTGGTAATGTAGAAAGGAGCGTTGATAATTCTTGTCTTGTAAATCGTAAGTTTGTTGTTAATTGTCAGTTTTGATTTTGGTCCAAGTAGTCGACGTAACAGTCCGTATCTTCGATTCAGTTCTTGTCGTTTAAGTCGTGTATTAGTCTACTAAAGGTAAAACCCGAGGTCGCGGACTTGGTTGGAAGAGGGAATCAGGATGTTGTTAATGGTGATTGGAGGACAGGATTGGCGGTGTAGGGTAAATGTGACTTGAACGCATTTCTGCTCATTCAACTTAATTCTCCAGAGCTTGCACCAATTCTCTATTTCAGTGAGGTGCTCCTGAAGGACAAGTGAGGCTACACCGGGATCAGGACTGGTAGACAGGATTGCTGTGTCGTCAGCGTAAGTCGTGAGTAATGTCTGAGGATGGGTAGGAAAATCGGCAGTATATGTATTATAAAGGATGGGACCGAGGATACTATCTTGTGGGAAAAATATCACATTAAGATAGCTTATAAATTAGATTTATAACTACTTGAGTCTAACACATCTATGATTAGTAATAATAAAACTATTAAAAAAAGTAAAATGAAATTAATAAAAACTGAACAAATAAATACATAAAAATATATGAGTATATATAAAATTAATACATAGATACATTTTTTAATTTAATAAAAATTAAGATAATAATTTTTCAAAAAACTCTTCGTAAGTGTCTTTATCCCAACGAGGTTTCCAGACGTTCTTACGTCCCTTCACCAGGTCCCAATGTGCGAGATATAGAAGAGAAAAAGAAAACAATGTAACTATAACAATATATAATATTATATATATATATATATATATATATATATATATATATATATATATATATATACATATATATTAATCAATTATAAATGAATAAATAAAAAAGTCGAAATAAATAATTAAAAAATCTATAAATTAATAAATAAAACAATAACGTATATTATAGTTTTAGTCAAATCGGCCCAAGAGATGGGATTAGAGGTAGGGGCATTACGCAAAAAAAAACACCCCCCTCCCCCTCCTCCGTAGATCCGCACTTGAGTGTAACACAGGAAAGCTCAGTCATACTCGTCCTCGAGTATTTTTCAGTACTCATTAAAACAAAAATATTTGAGGGGACTGGAATTTGTGCTGAGGTCGTGGGATGATGTTTCCAAAGTCTAAATACGAACCTACTAAATACATTTTAATAGCCAATAAATACATTTAACGATCTGGTTCAGAACTATTAAAGTCACCCGTGTGAGATGCTACCCACTTCAGATTTTTTTTTTTTTTTTTTCATAATTTTTGGCAAGCCTCCTTCTATCGGTGACAAACAAACAAACAACCATATTTTTGGTAAAATATACCCAGGTTCATGAGCTGTCTGTCTGTTTGTCTCCACTAACTGACACATTTCAAAAATAAATTAATGAAATGTTACAAAAATATCAGTTCGCATGGGGAGGTACACTAAAGAGTTCCGTAGGTTTAATTCTAACATATTGTGACTTCTAATTTCCGGGTTTCAATAGCATCTTCATCAGTGGCACATCCCACCCGTACAAGGGTCTGGCCAGTATTCCTTTAGACTATACACTGTACGAGTGGGATGTGCCATGTGGATGTGTCACTTTATTTCTATGAGAAATCTCGTCCCACATCTTACTATAACACATTTTATTAAAGTAATAACATTACCACGTTTCCTGTAGAAATAGGTATTCATATCTGGTTTTTTACTAAATTTTGATGTCTACAGTATTTTCCGAGAAGTATCAAAGTTGGGGATAGAGGATGGATATGGCACCAGTTGGGAATAAAGGACGGATATGGCAGCAGTTGGGGATAAAGGACGGATATGGCACCAGTTGGGAATAAAGGATGGATATGGCACCAGTTGGGGATAAAGGACGGATATGGCACCAGTTGGGAATAAAGGACGGATATGGCACCAGTTGGGAATAAAGGACAGATATGGCACCAGTTGGTGGAGGCAGTGGATGACATTTAGAGCCTCGTCTCTGTATTTTGATTGCGCAAGCGCCGTGGGAACCCGAGCCATATGGTCCTCTGATTCCACCTACATACCGACCCAGCCTCCGACCTCCATGCTGGAACCTTCTTATGTACACGTTGAGACACATGTCAGTTCCACGACCTCATCCTGCCTCAAATAAAGGACGGATATGGCACCAGTTGGGAATAAATGACGAATATCGCACCCGTTGGGAATAAAGGACGGATATGGCACCAGTTGGGAATAAATGACGAATATGGCACTCGTTGGGAATAAAGGACGGATATGGCACCAGTTGGTGGAGACAGTGGGACAGTCAGTGGAGGCTGGTGGGTGACATTTGGAGAGTCGTCTCTGTATTTTGATTGCGCAAGCGCCGTGGGAACCCGAGCCATATGGTCCTCTGATTCCACCTACATACCGACCCAGCCTCCGACCTCCATGCTGGAACCGTCTTATGAACACGTTGAGACACCTCCTGTCTGTTCCACGACCTCATCCTGCCTCAAATAAAGGACGGATATGGCACTAGTTGGGAATAAAGGACGAATAAAGGAGTACACTCGATACTAATCAATACATAAAACTTTATATGTGTATCCAGAACCTTCTAAGGATGACAAATATATATTTCCAAGGGGGGATTAGGGGGGAGACTTAACACAAAAACTCTAATAACTGCCGATGGAATGAATGTATCGACACAAAATTTCATAAGTGAATTCTCAAAACCCCATAAGAAGGGAATCAGAAGGGGCTTCAATAACTACCGATGTATCCAAGTGCAAGATGGCATGCTGTCTCTCTCAAGGTATTCAAAATGGCTACAATTAGATTTATTACAAGTATATATATCTATGAAAATACATATTTTGCGTGTTATGTGGGACTAGTCAAGTCCGGGTGTTGGGCCTCTGACCTGACCTGACCTGACCTGAGGCAGGTAGATATGGCGAGACCACCTGTTGGCTCTTGTACTCCAGGCGGAATGCCCTGGACGCCTCAGGCCTGGAAACCTTCCATATTGGAAAGTGACTGGACAAGAAACACAACCATTATAACAAACTAGTTTCACTTCAAAAAAAAAAAAACTGTCAGTAAATCACCGTCGTTGTACTTCCCCATATTTGAAATCAACTGTTTTCACTCTCCCCCTAAACTCTTTTCCTCGTCCTGCCAAATTGGCTGAAAATCGATAGTTAGTGACTATCCAATCATATAAAATTTCGTGTCGATACATACATTACAATGGTAGTTGATTAGAGATTCAGAATTGAACTCTCTCCTAATCCCGCATTGTAACGCACAGCATCAAATTTTAAATATATGGTTTTCCTATCGGCAGTTTTTATAAAAAAGATAAACAAATAAAGAAAAAAAAATATATGTGATCTGGCCATTACAGAACTTTCTTATACCAACCACATTTTTTCATCTCCCTCCCTCTCCCTCATACCGGCACTACAGGGTGTAAGGAAGTCACTCAGAATTACGCTTGACGATGAAACAAAGAAAACTGCTGAGAAAAATATTACTTCGTATAATAAAAAATAAACTAAATTTCGTTGCAATGCGTTACAAATTCAACATTACGTATTGGTGATATCTCAAATTTAAGACAGAGTAAGCCATTGATAATTTAATAAGTAACATTTTTGATAATGACCAATGTTTCGATAGGACTAATCGTTTTCGCGTAAATCAAGCAAATGTCTAAAAAAAGAGGGTTTTCGGAATTGAAATTTTTATAAAATTTCATATTAGCACCCTTTTAAGCCCGGCTCAAATATAGGCGAAGCTAAACTATAGGATACTACAAGAGGGCGCCGGTAGCTCAGTGGTATGCGTGCTTGCTTGCTGAGCTCAACATTGACATGGCCCTTAGGTTTTTTAACTGCGAGGTCCATATGGGACGTTAAGCGATGGTCCCGAGCCTATAAGATGTCAAGTACTCGTAAAAGATCCCTCCCCTATATGACCTTGTAGTTAAAGACCGGGCGAGAGTCATAATAACTAACTACACGTTACTAACCAACAAAAAGTTATTAACCCGATAACGGTAGGTAAAATGCTAGTAAATATTATAAAAAATATAGAAATGATAATAAATAAATGTGGAGAGAAACATGAAAAGTGCATTATCATTTTGTATTTATAGTTGTGCCATTTATGTAAATGGTTTTTTCTATGATGTCAACAGATGTTCGTACTTTTACACAATCTTTGCTTGGACTGGTCTATCCAGAGGCGAGTTCCTGGTTACAGTTATAACACGTAACACCTTCCAGACAGTTCCAGAACAGTTTAAACTTGACCAATCATAGTTCATATTCTGGATTTTCTAGAATATTTATACAAAGTTTTTATTACTCATGCCCGGGCTTTAACTACGAGGTCATATCGCCTACTACCAGAGCGCTCTTTCGTCACTCTGGTGGACATGAGCCTGACTCTAAGGGCCCTTACACACCAAAGCCGAGCCGAGCGGAATCTGCCTGCGTTCGCACCGAAGCCGATTTGCTCTCAGTAGGTTTTCTAGCCTTGTAGTGAGAGGTGCTCTCTTCAGAGGTTCCTTCAATAAATTGTTAATTACTTTTAACCTTGAATTTATTTTTATCTACAACAGAAAAAGGATGTAATAAGAACATAGTAATACGTTTTAAGAAATTTTATTTATAAAAATCAGTACAAAAAATAAGAAAAAATGAACTGGCCTAAATTGTATTTAGAAATAGGGGCCCATCAGATATTGTACAAATATATTCAATCTATGTTCTGTTATCGGTAACAATAACAGCTATTCTTAATAAATAAATAATTATTATTCTTAAATTATTTGTTAAAAATGTATACCTGTAGTGTTGCATTCAGCTGCTACTTCCTTCCATAGATTTATTGTCACATCCCCGGTCCATGTACTTGTTAGATTGACACCACAACGGAGGTCTTTCTTGAATCCAACTAATTAATATTTCTATGTCAACACTCATTATAATATTAAAAAATTAAAAAAACAAAAACCACTTGAAACAATAAAAAAACAATATATTGCGCAATATGATGTAACTCACTGGGCTGAAACACCGAACTAGACTGAATGACGGAAGAAACAGCTTGGCAGAAAACGCTCGAATTGGCAGGAGGTAGTACTGCTCAAAACCGCTCGGCCTCGCCCGGCGCGGCCCGGCCTTGGTTTGAATATTTCCATCTAAACCCTGCGTATCTAGCGCTCAAGCGTTTTCTGCCCGGCTCGGCTCGGCGCGGCTTTGGTGTGAAACCCCACTAAAGTGGGAGTCCTAAATTCTGCCTACCCCAAATTTGTGTTCAACTAGAGTAAGGGGTCTTCAACGAGTACCTGACATGTACCTGACATATACCTGACATGTACGCGACATATACCTGACATGTACCTGACATATACCTGACATGTACGCGACATATACCTGACATGTACCTGACATATACCTGACATGTACGCGACATATACCTGACATATATGTTACGAGCAGTAACTGTTTGTCAGCTCCAACCTTATTATTTTGTATATTTTATTAATTTTTTTCTTATTTATATAGATTTTAACATATATGAGGGCGCCGGTAGCCGGCTCCTTCGGATGAGACGTTTAGGTGAATAAAAATTTAGGTTAGGCAATTAGAACTCATCGCACACATGAGTGACGAAAAAGCTCTCTGGTAAAGGGCGATATGACCTCGTAGTTAAAGCCCGGGCATGAGACTTAATAATTAACTAACGACTCTTTATTATATACATTCCACTATTTATATCGATACATTTATTTTCATCTATTTCTTCATAAACCGTTCTTTTTAATTTTTTATCTATATTTATTGTGGTCTACTTTTTTCCACTGCAGCACTAATTTATTTATCTTTGTATTTATTTATATTACTTTGTTTAATTGTTTGTTTTCATTATGATTCTATGTATTTATTCTTAATTTATTTTCGTTTCATTCATTTTACTATTCCTTCCTCCAGTGCCATCTTACTATCCTGTTCCAAAATATGTGCTACAAATTATTTATTTTGTCACTCTTTTTTTTTTTTTTTTTTTTTTTTTTTTACGTGAAAACGTCTATATTTGCTCGTTAAGCACAGTGATAGCCGGTCAAACTTTCTTGTGTTACAAAATACCGTCAGATTTCAATCGATAATAACTACGAGACTAATAATGCGATAACAACGGTTGAGGTCACAATGGGTGGAGCATGTCTGTACGTGTTTGTTTTGCCTGTGACGTTATCGGGCTAGTGTGGGCGCCGGTGGATGATTGTTGCGAATTAGCGTTGTGTAAAATTAGAAATTAGTGTAGCGTGATAACGCCTTTAGATAGGACGTTGATTCGGGTGTCATTGTAAAGAGCTTGAGAAGCACTACTAAGACTCAAAAGTGAAACAATAAAAATATTTGCCGAAATATATGTAAAAATCGGTATTAAATTGAAAATTGCAAAAAAATTGAAGATGTCGTGTCATATGAATCGTAAATATGCGCGGAATTATAGAAAACGCAAATCAGAGGAAAGCTCGCATCAAAAGGAATTTAAAAAACCTAAAAAGTCTAGTGCCGAGCAAATGCAAGAGCTACGGCAACATCGAGAAGAAAATGAAAAACATTAAGGCGTAGTCAATACAGTGTGAGGTGTACGCGTGTTACTTTAGCTACCCACAGATCCTTGCTACACGCAATAAACTTGTGATTTATCTATTCTGTAACCATACTACTCTGTATAACCATTGTATTAAAAATATTGATAATTAAATTACATATTAATACGAAACACTTGTTAAGATTTTATCCCGACATTTTCACGAAAAATCTACGACGTGGACCTTGACTACGCCTTAATGTTTTTTCTTTTTTTTTTAGCTCCAGCTCCTTAGAAAACTGCGATATACCTCCAAATTACTATTTATTAGTAACATGTATTTTTTAGACGCAGTAACTGTTTCTGTTCCCGTTAAAGAAGCAGTTTTCGACATCCTTACTATACAAGCCATTTTTCTTCAATACTGTGTATATTTTTAAATTCCCCTCTCCACTGACATACGATTAGTGGATGAACTACGATGATCTTCTATAATTTACGATTATTTCGTCTGGTGTTCTATTCCGAGATGGTTGGTTCGTCGCCGTCCCAGCTTTCCTCCGGATGTCTATTTTGAATCTTCTTTTTCTCACTACGGAACATACTCCCCCCCCCCCCCCCATTCTCGAATTATAAACACAAGAATATATCTTTCAAGTTTTTACCATATATTTAATACAATTTATTCAACCAATTTATTTTTATAAGAATATTCCTCAAGAAGTCATGTTGGGATGCATCTAAGGAGGAGGTCAAACCATGAATAAAACCCTTCATTTAAACATCTTCTTCTGTAAATATTTAAAACGAGAGATCAATCTTGCCTCAAGACACTATTTTTGGATTAAATTCAGTTGAACAAAGAAAATGTAGGCCAATCCAAATATTTATTGACCATTTGTCTGACAAATCTTGTAAAACATGAAATCTCAGCAACAGAAGCCGGTGCCTCCAAAACTAGTAGATTATGGATAGATAAAAAAAAGCATTTTTGGTACGTTTCAGTTATTTCTCTCAAATTGGGAACTTGAAATTATAGAAAAAAATTCATCGGTGAATCACCAATTATATACTTCCCCCCAAAAAAATTATCATCTATGTTATTGCTCTCCCTCCAAACCCAATCGATTATTTGGGCTAAAACTCAATAGTGGCTTCTGAATCTTCATTCTAAATTTTGTGTCGATACATTCATTACATCGGCAGTTATTAGAGCTTTTGTGTTAAATCTCCCCCTATTTCCCCCCTCAGAAATTTTGAAATCCAACACCTGAAAATGTTTCGCTTCGAGAAACGATCAGATTATTCCATTTTTCGGATATGTGAGGTAGCACGAATAATTTTCTTGTTTGATCAGAAATCCGTTTCGTCTAATATAAACACTTAAGGTAAGTACAGACCGGCCAACAAAATGTTGACAACACGTTGACGGATGTTGGCAACATATTATTATTGCATCTGGATACAACCAAAACCAGTTGCGTGTTCAAAAGGAACTAACGACTGCTGCTTGTGGTGCTAGTGCAGCTTTCATGTCCCCAATTTTCCTCCATTCTCGGCTAAATTGAGTTTTTAGGGACTTAATTTTCCTGGATATTTCATCCACATTTGTTTTAAAGCGCAAAGATTTCCTCATATTTGAGGTTTCTAAGTCGGTATTCCTTGCATCTAATGTCCCACAATGTGGGAGCAGCTTTTAGCATATCGATTAGCTTTATCACTAGCTCTTTGGTCCATATCATGTTTGCTGAAAAAGACAATAAGGCAATGAACATATTCTAAAATTTTTAAAATAATAAATATAATTTCACGTCCCATCTTCTGGTCACCATGAACGTTCATAGTGACCACAAGAAAGGACGTGAAAGTGTCCCGAAATATTGTCAAAAAACGAGACACCTCTGGAAAAATGCCGGAAAAAATCAACAATAATAAAAATATGCACAAATAATTAACGTAGCTACTAAATGTAATAGGAGTGTGATGAAACACTCACTAGCGGCGCCACTTGTAGACAACATCGTACAGACTGAGCGATGTTTTCTGTTTGAAATGGAGAACACGGATACAAGCAACAAATTGCTCTGATGTCATGCCGCTAGATGTTGCTTGTTGGCGGGATATACGCATTTTGTTGGCCGGTCTTTAGGGACCATTAGTCAGGCATGTTTGTTTGAGCTTCGCGGGAAAAATGGCTCACTGTATATTCAGGGAATTTGCCATTTCCATCCCAGGATATAAGCTATCGGGCATCTCAGTTTTTTGAAAGGGAGGGGGGTGCATGGTGCCCTGAAACATAAAATAACTCCTAGCTCGGCTGATCTATATTCACGAAACTTGTTCGGTAATTCGAGGGTGACCCAACTTATGGATATATATGGACACCTCAAAATTCTGGGGTTTTTCATAACATTTTAAAATTTTTATAACAATTCAAATGAGCATTCTTATAAGGCCTGTTACAGTTACTAGGGGCAGATAACGTTACTAACCAGTTTAAAGTTACTAACCGGGCAACGCCAGATCACCAGCTAGTGTGAATATAAAAGTGACTAGATATAAGTTGGTTAGGATGCCCATATCGGTGAGCCTGCGGCTGCCATGTAGGGTGGCGACTGTGGGGGCGGCACACCCCATCATTTTCTTTCAAAATATCAAATTGAGTATGCTAATTTCCTCATGACTCACCTCCTGTTTAGGTCTATCTTTGGGGTTTTGCTCTTTTTTTCTTCTACTCTTTTCCCCCAGACTGCGCAGGTAGGTATAATACCTGATGACTCATACTGCAATATTAGTACATTCGCTCGCTTAGTTCGCTTGTGCTACTAACGCCAGAAAATAGCATCATGACTACAAGCCCATTCCAATCAATATTGGTAAATTTTTCAAGAGGTTTTCTTAAGACCCTTTTTATGGGCTATTAGGTAGCAAACAAGTTTCATGCAGCACCGATCTGCTTATATTATTTTTTAAGTAACAATAATTAATCTCGGGTTGGAAACAAAGCCGAGACCCTTAGATTTTTTAAGTGGGAGATAAAAGAACCTTGATGCCGTCCTTTTGATGGGACGTTGAGCCATTGTCTTCGAGCCTATGCGATGTCAGGTGTTAAGAACTCTCCTTAACTAAGCCTGGGTAGGGCAAAATTTAGAACTACCATTGTCGAGCTTATGTCCACCAGAGCAACGAATGAGCTCTGGTAGTAGGCGATATGGGCTGATAGTTAAGGCCCGGCCACTAACCAATCTATTGATATTTATGTCGATTGATAAGGCGCTGGGCAAGAACATTGTCGGTGAATCTCCGTTCACTCCCAGAAAGGAAGAACATTGTCGGTGATTCTCCGTTCACTCCCAGAAAGGAAAAACATTGTCGGTGAATCTCCGTTCACTCCCAGAAAGGAAGAACATTGTCGGTGATTCTCCATTCACTCCCAGAAAGGTAGAACATTATCGGTGAATCTCCATTCACTCCCAGAAAGGGAGAACATTGTCGGTGATTCTCCATTCACTCCCAGAAAGGAAGAGCATTGTCGGTGATTCTCCGTTCACTCCCAGAAAACGACCCAAAATTTGTAACCTTGCAAGGTACTACTACTATAGAAGGATATGTTATACGGCGCATACTAGCTGGGGTGCCCAGCGTTGCTCGGCAAATATTAGCTCCTAAAACCTTATCTTCTTCGGCAAACTCGACTAAAAAACAACAGGTGTTTTACACATGGATTTCCCAATTTCATCTCGACTCATCGGCAGTTATTAGTCGAATTTTTGGCCGATTGCATACCCTTTCCCTGTGAAACCCAAAAACCAGATTTCGATTTTTGTCACAATTATATAACATTCTCCGATAGGAAAGTTTTTTTTTTTTCCTATTAGTTATGTTTCAAAATTCTCATTCACATTTATATTAACAGTTTTTTTGGCATTCAGATTTACATGATGTTAAGCAAAATTAATAATAATTATTCAATTTTAGATTTCACCGCAAAAATTATATTATAAATATATGTGTATATAAGTGTTCCGAAAAAGGGAAAATGTTCTGATGAAATATGATCTGCGAAGGGAAGCGGTCTACTGAAAGGAACCATTTTTGGCAACTTGATGGAGACATGCCTGCCAAAAAAAATTCTACCACCTTGCCACTATTAGATATACTGGGAAGGACGGTGTGGACACCCAGGGACCTAAGCATTCAATTTAATTATCTCTTCTCTGGAAGCTCTACTACTGGAAGTCCTAAATTTTGCCCATCCAGGTTTAGTTAAAGTATGGGGTCTTTAACGGGCACCAAACATTGGACTCTGGATCGAAGGACGGCATGCTCAAAGTCTTTCTACCTCTCCGATAGAAAATAAAAAAAAAAAAAAAAAGGGCTTGAGGCGGGTTTGAGGACCTTAGGTGTGCTACCAGCGCTCCCTCGTCGCTATTAACTGTACTTTAATTTTCGCACACATGTAAGGATGCCACCAAGACTCTACAAAAAAAATTTTGTCGGTGAATCAACGGCCACATACTTTCTCAGTTTGAATTATTTGTAACCAACTTTTCCCCTTCTGTCAATTTAGCTGAAAATCGATGGTTGTCTTGAGAGTTGTGACGTCAACATAGAATTTCTGACTATATTTAATTCTATTAAATTAATTTTATTGAAGTTATTTGGCTGTGTGGAAATTTTTTTTCCTACTTCAAAACAGTATTTATTATAGCGTAATTAGGAAATCGGTCGATTGCATGCGAGTTTTCGGTCCAATAAAGGTAGAGTGTACCAAATTTCGTGAAAATCAGTTTTGAATATATGAAGAAGGACGGACTTGGCTCCATTTTGGTGCTGAGGTCGAACAGAACAAAGACCCACCTTACATTTTACATGATTACATAACTATCGATATGGGGCGGTGAATCACCGGCAATGTACTTCCCCAGTTCGTATTTCTTTTGTAATAAGCTCTCCCTTCATTTTGCATAAAATCAATTGACCTCTTACTTCTGCACTTCTGAATCTTTTTTTTGGGGGGGGGTTGCCGTCCTCCGGTGGGGGCCACGACACCCGTGTGCCGAATCGTCGGGAAAAAGAGGGCCTAATAGGTTTATTATCATGAAATAAAGCAAAAAATATAATAATTTTGTGATGCGGTGGTTGGCTAGGAGCGATCGCCGCCTGCGACGATCTGCGACGATCGGCGGTCTCTCTCAGCCCACCTTAACTTCCTTCGTGATGGGACGTAAGAACGTCCCGAAAAATCGTTGGAATAAAAACACTTCCGAAGAGTTTATTTTGAAAAATAGTTATTTTAATTTTTATTAAATTGAAAAATGTGTCTACTTATTATAAACTTATCACGTATTAATTTTTTTTATATACTCATATATTTTTAAGTATTTATTTGTTCAGTTTTTAATAATTTCATTTTACTTTTTTTAATAGTTTTGTTATTACTACTAATCATAGATGTGTTAGACTCAAGTAGTTGTAAATCTAATATATAAGCTATCTTAATGTATAAATTCTTTTGACGTATCCTATTACCATGTATTGGTTTAACGGAAATAAATGTATTATTATTATTATTATTATTATTTGACGTTTTCATTCTATTAACACTTATGGCAAGGGTCGAGGAAACATGAAATGTTTTGAAATACTGCATTTTTAACCGATTATATTACTGGCCCTATACCATGTAAAAACGTCTGTCAGCCTAACAGACATGCCCTCGTTGTAAGAGTTTCGTTTTGCCAGATCCTCGCCTTCAAAGGGTGCCCATTTCTACACACTTCTAGTTAAAGTGTATCTGTTCCTGTGGGATGAACCTCGCCTTTTATATTCGATGGATGGGTACAATGATCCCTGAACCACTCCCACCGTAGCCACTCCTTATAGTGGCGTAGGCAGGGGCAGGGGAGTTCCTAACTGGGGGTGCCCCCCCCCCCCCCCCCCCACCACAGTACGATTAACAACATTTTTGACGAATGTATTTACCCAGTATGAATTAACAGTTAAGTTTTCGCTATAAAGTGAATCCTCATACTAAATTGTGTGTCGATAGTCAAGCCTTCTTATCTGATTCCCCATTCCCTTCTACCGATTTTTCGGAAAATTAATAGGTGTAATTAGTTAGTTATTATGACTCATGCCCGGGTTTTAACTACGAGGTTGTGGCGCCCCCCACATGTCTTATTTATTTGTTTTATTTATTCGTTTTATTATTTTGAATTAATTAACAATCGATAACATTTATTTCAATGTAATTTAAACGGTGGTAACTTCACCCCTCTCATTGGTTGGCTCTCCTCCGTCAGGCTGGCTTCTGGTTCCTGCCGCTTACGTCTTGTCATCACGTCGGGGTCACCAATTTAGTGATTATCAAATCTAATAAACTTCAGTTTTTAAAATATTTTTTTATTAACGAGAAGCAACTCAAACTAACTACATAACGTTTATATTGGTTGTCTTTTTCATAAAACATATGTTTTTAAATTACATTGAAATAAATGTTATCGATTATTAATTAATTCAAAATAATAAAACGAATAAATAAAACAAATAAATAAGACATGTGGGGGGCGCCACAAGGTCATATCGCCTACTACCAGAGCGCTCTTTCGTCACTCTGGTCGAGATGAGCCCGACTCTAGTATGGGAGACCTTAATTTTGCCTACCCTAAATTTTTATTCACCTAGGGCAGGAGGAGTCTTTAACGAGAAACTGACATCGTACAGGCTTGGTACCACCGCTTAACGTCACATCGGAAGGACGGCGTGCTTAAGTTTATTTTACCACCCAGATGCTATGTTAAATTATATTTAAAATGTACATTTAAATAAGGAACATCTTTGTCAAAATTAATAGATACAAGTTTGCTTACCAGGCGACGCCGTACGTCTCTATGCTTAAAGCCTTTACATGAATTTTTCATTGTGATTGCGCATTGTATGTCATATCTCATTTGGCTGATAATATTGTGTATCTATCGCGTGTTTTCTATATTCTTCAGTCATCAGGCATTAGAATCAAAACGGAGGTAGGTAAGAGGAATCCAGGTAATGTAAGAATGGCTTTATTGAACATAGAAAAGCCGCGCATAAATAGTTGGCCGCCCGCGTGCCGCATTAGTTCGCCGCCCGCGTGCCGCATTAGTTCGCCGCACCTCAGTTTGGATATTCGCCGCCCGCGTTAAACCTATATTGCGTGACCCTGAAGTTCATAATTATCACCTCACCTCTAAGCGAGGTGATAATGACTAAATGCTGAGTTATGCATTTCCAGTCTTTGTACCTAGCCAATATGCCTCGACGATGATTCACCGACAATGTGTTTCCGCCGCCTGAATGATTCAACTAAGTTTTCACTCTCGCTCGGACATCAAACTGCCAATTTTGTCGAAATCAATAGCGTCGTACAATGTGATATTTAAGAGTTTTGATTTTTAAAATTCGAGCCCCAGCTCAATTTTTGATCAATTTGGATGAAACTAGGTGCAAAATATTTGTGAAAGCTTACTTTTTATCAGATAACTGCGGGTTTCACAATCAAAGTATTATATGCCAGTGGCAAAAATAGCCAATATATTGAATTTGGACCACTTTAGGCCAAAATGACAACATTAGGACCACTTTTGGCTAAAATAAATATTGAATTCGTAATCAGAGACCCAAAAAACATTCATTTAAGTTGTAAAAATCCGTTAACAAAAACTTAGACAAAAAAAATTAAAATTTTTTAAAAGCGCGGGGTTTCGGGAGCTGTCAATTGGCATATAATACCTTGATTGTGAAACCCGCTGTTACCAGATAAAAAGCCAGCTTTCACAAATATTTTGCACCTAGTTTCATCCAAATTATTGGGATCCTCCTTATTGGGTGCAAGATTACATATAAAGGTTTGTGTCGTTATATTCATTCTATCGAAAGTTATCGTGACCATAGACACAAAGGGCGCCGGTTGCTCAGTGGTATGCGTGCTTGACTTCTGAGCTCAGGTCGTGGGTTCGTAACTCGACCGAGGCCCTTAGTTTATTTTATCTGGGAGGTAAAATAAACTTAAGCACGCCGTCCTTCGGATGGGACGTTAAGCGATGGTCCCGAGCCTGTACGATGTCAGGTACTCGATAAAGACCCCTAACCTAGATGAATAAAAATTTAGGGTAGGCAAAATTTAGGACTCCCACAATAGAGTCGGGCTCATGTCCACCAGAGTGACGAAAGAGCGCTCTGTTAGTAGGCGATATGACCTCGTTGTTAAAGCCCGGGCATGAGTCATCAAACCTAACCTAACCTAGAAATGAAATTCCGGTGAAAATTCAATATCGAATTTCTGATCGAATACATAACTTCTCATATCTTTCATACAGTTAGCGAAGTACTTAGATGTAAGTATCTTTCACGGAGATCCGCTAACTTTGTGCAGGTTCTGTGTCTGTGTCCTGTCTTTTTCATGTTCAGACCATTTTGTGATTGTAGAAGCTGTAGACATCCTTTTGTATTCGATAAGAAAAAAAACAATTTCTGTAATGTTTTTGTACAATTTATAATCAAAATGGCGGACTATGATATAGATTGGTGATAAGGCCACCCCTGTCTCCATCCAGTCTCCCTGTTACCATGACAACACACCCCATTCCTCAGTCCGACCCTCCTCTTGTTTTATCATAACTACAGTTAAAATGGCGGACACTTCCCTCCCAATGGAGACATCGTTTCCTTATCTTCTCTGCTCACAGCTTCAGCATGTTCGTCTGTTCGACAGATCGGCTTTTATTTTTTGAAGTATTGGTTATGCAAAATTTTGATGCAACATTTTTATATATTAGATTTTTGAGAAAAATGTGCTAACATACTCGAGAGTGGATTTTCGATCTTGAAGGTCCTTCGATCTCCCAATTTTGAGTAAAAACCCGACACACATAAGTATCAGCTCTCCCTCTAAACGTTTGCTATCTTTTTGGACTCTTTAAGTTATGTTATTGCCCTTCTGAGGGTCCTTCGACCATTAAATTTGAGGCTACACCCCAATTCAGAAATATGTTTCAGCGCTCTCTCTAAACCTTCTTTTTCTCTATTTGGTGGACACTTCTTTTGTTTTTTTGAGGGTGTTTTGATCTCTGAATTTGAGGCTAAACTCCGATTCACATGTCCAACAATAAAGAAATTGAAGGTTTATAGGGAAAGATGAAACATATGTATAAGGCGGGTGTAGCCTCAATCGGAGAAACTCAACCAAGCAAAAACAAAATTAAAGGTCCACCAAATAAAGAGACTAAAGGTTTACAGGGAGAGAGAAAACTAACCTGTGATTAGGGATGTTGCATTAAATTCAGAGATCGAAGGGCCCACAAAAGAGGAAGAACTAAAGGTAAGTTTTAGGGAATAATGATTTCAAAGGTTTAGAAGGAGAGCGGAAACTTACGTTTAATTTGGAGTGTAGCCTCATTAGCCTAGAAAAACACATTAATGCAATAATGTCAGTAGAAAGGTTTCAACCAGATACGAAGAAAATCAACCATAACTAAAGATGAAAATTTGTTATCGATCTAACCAAAGTAGCCGAAGAAGAAATACAGAAAATGGAAGGTCCTTGTAGCCTTGATTCTGAAAAAACATAAACACTGGAGTGTTAGTAGAGAAGCTACAACCCTTTTCGATGATAGTCAACCATATGTAAAGAATGGTTCTTGTTTGTAGCACGGATTCTTCATATTATCTGAAAAAACAAACTGCGATACAGTTTAAAGATTGCTTTGAAATATTTCACGGTTCCACATTTTCATTAACTTCTCGATAAAGTGAAGTTGTCCATGTTTTTCAGTGCTCACACTCTCTCTAAATCAAGGACACGTGAGGGCGCCGGTATGCGTGCTTGTCTTCTGAGCTCAAGAACGTGGGTTCGAAATACAACCGAGCCCTTTAGTTTATTTTATCTGGGAGGTAAAATAAACTTAATCACGCCGTTCTTCGGATGGTACGTTAGGCGATGGTCCCGAGCCTGTACGATGTCAGGTACTCGTTAAAGACCCCTACCCTAGGTGAATAAAAAAAATTTAGGGTAGGCAAAATTTAGAACTCCCACAGTAGAGTCGGGCTCATGTCCACCAGAGTGACGAAAGAGCGCTCTGATAGTCGGCGATATGATCTCGTAGTTAAAGCCCGGGCATGAGTCATAAAACCTCAAGGACACGTCTATAAAAATATGTTTCAAATCGTCTTTTCGGGGCGATTTATTAATCATTAGTTTATTAACAGGTGTACACTGAACCTTTATAACAATCGACTCACTGACTGATCTCTCTTGTCTCTCAACTGAGGACTATATATCGTTGTATCTAAAGACCAGAATATTACATAAATTTTGATTGGTCAAATGTAAAATGAGCTGGGTCTAACCAGAAAGTCTACCAGTGATAACTGGATCTAAAACAATCTTTCAGATGAATATAAATTAAAATAACTTAAAAATATTAAGATAACTACTTTTAAACACAAACTCACTAGCAATAAATGTGTATTCATCAATACATCAAGGCAATGTTCGGCTATGGCCTCTACCCTGATGAGAGCTCTGTAATATTGATGGCGCGTGGCTCCCTCCGGGCAGGCACCATCACCCCCCACCTGTGGCACCCACACTCCGCCTTCTTCAGAGCAGGTCCTAGCTCTTCAGCATACAGGTGGGTGGACCTTCTTGTTTGTGTTTCCTTCCTCCGAAGGAAGCCATAGAAGGAGCGATCCTTTCCTCCCCCGAGTTGCCACTTTGTTGAGGCTCCCACACAAGGAGTGATCCTTTGTCAGATCAAATCACTGCATTGATCTCTCTGATTGGTCGCACCTAGACGAGGCGATCCTTTCCTCCCCCGAGTTGCCACTTTGTTGAGGCTCCCACACACGAAGTGATCCTTTGTCAGATCAGATCACTGCATTGATCTCTCTGATTGGTCGCACCTAGACGAGGCGATCCTTTCTTCCCCCGAGTTGCCACTTTGTTGAGGCTCCCACACACGAAGTGATCCTTTGTCAGATCAGATCACTGTATTGATCTCTCTGATTGGTCGCACCTAGACGAGGCGATCCGTCAGCTTAACGTTTAACACATTATGTTTAATCTTCAATGTTTAAATGTGTTCAGTATTTAAACTTTTAATTCTAATCTACCTTCTTGTAAATATGAGAGGTTGAATTCACTGAATTGAATTATTGTTATTGAAATTTAGAAAATAGTAATCAGAAATATGTGGTGTGGCCAGGACTTTCTTATACGAAGCATTGATCACTTTCCCTCCCCCTCCCCCTCTCATATTTCATATTGCCATTATTGGTTATGTGGTTATATTGTCACTAGAACTAGGCGGATGGTCTATAACCATAGGAGAGAGCGACGATGCACTCCAAGTACCGTCTACGTAGAATCCGCGCGTGGCGTCTCTCTACCTCCGACTGCCTCCATTCGATTGGCATAAAACCTGGTTTTTTACCTCCTTTTCCTCTTTTCGACGACGTAGTTCACTCAAATTGTATCGTGCATGTCTATTATAACTTTAATATTGCAAAACTCGATATTACAAATCAAACGAGTGGTCGCGCAGCACTGAGGGAGGCCGTTCAGCACTGAGGGAGGCCACGCAGCACTGAGGGAGGTCGCACAGCGCTGAGGAGGGCACGCAGCACTAAGGGAGGTCACACAGCATTGAGGGAGGTCGCACAGCGCTGAGGGAGACCGCACAGCACTGAGGAAGGCCGAGCAGCGCTGAGGGAGACCGCACAGCACTGAGGAGGGCGCGCAGCAATAAGGGAGGCCGCACAGCGCTGAGGGAGACCGCACAGCACTGAGGAAGGCCGCGCAGCGCTGAGGGAGGCCGCGCGGCACCACTAATTCTCCTTCCCTTTCACCGAAAGTCAGTAGGTGTCATAGTATTTCGTATTCTATAGGAAGTTTTCGTGTTAGGAGAAGTAAAAGAACGTGACAAAGAACACTTCCTCGCCGAAAGATAACGGAGACCACCTGCTGATAAATCGGACGACAGATCGAATATCTTAGCCAACCTAAAATATTGTTCAGATTTCCCCATCCATTGGCTGTTCTCGTGATCCGGTGGCGGATCCCTCCGGTGGATGTCTTTACGTCGTACAAGTCCTTTACAGGAGTATATCTCCATACGTCTATGTCTCCATACGACCAGCACTATGGTAGATCCTCACCCACATAGCATGGTGGGAGAAGGACAGAGAGTGGGGACCTACGCATGCGCCCCTCTCATTCCTGCTGCACTCTTCCCATCAGTTCAGTTCGAGACGTTCGTTTATGTTGTACGGGTGTTCTGTTCGGGATTTTCATAGCTATTTCTTTCCCTTTTTTTCTTTTTTTTTTTTTTTTTCTCCTTTATATATATTTTTTTTTGTTGGACCTTTCTCATCTTCGAACCATTATCCAAATAGCTCTTTTCCCCAAATCCAGGATGACGGATCACACAGCAAACTCAACACAGTCAATAGCCGACTATCTAGCTCAGCTCTTGAAAGACAGAAAACAGGTGACTGCGTTTCCGAACGTCTTTATGCACGTCGAACGACTCATTGATGAAGGTATGGCCGACATTTTTTTTATTATTTCGTTACATAACTTTCTTACTTGCCCAAACAATACTCAGCTTCATATTTACTCTCCTAAGTGTCCCACAACAAAATATATATACTGGTATACATGAAAAAGGCCCCCCCCCCCACCTAATGGGAGCCCCATCCTAAAATAACTGTCACGGTATGCCCAGTCAGAGATTCCTTTGAGTCACCGCTCAATCTAAATTCTATCAATAACAGTTTTATCTTTATCTTTTTTTTATCACTAATCACTTATTTACATTGCTGATACAACATCCTGATGAAAAGATTTACATTTTGAATCAGATTTACCTCAAAAAAAGATAAGTTTTTGAACAGATGTCACCATGTTAGATAGCTAAAAGAAGAAACCAACCTCACTTTGTACCGTCGGATAAGTGAGAGAGGTCACTAGGATTATGTTTACTGGAAACTATTAATTTTGGAAAAGTAAATTCATAGTTTAGTCCTCATTATCCTGTTGAATAGGGCGTCTTCTGCTCCTCGCCCCAGTGGGCGTTCTCTTCTCAACTAGACACAACAAACCAACACATTTTCTTAAGAAAAAATTTCTTTTAATGTCTTCTATCGGATAAGTGAGAGAGAGCACTAGTATTATGTTTACTGGAAACTATTAATTTTGGAAAAGTAAATTCCTAGTTTAGTCCTCATTATCCTGTTGAATAGGGCGTCTTCTCCTCGCCCCAGTCGACGTTCTCTTCCCAACTAGAGACAACAAACCAACACATTTTCTTAAGAAACCAAAATTTCATTTAATATCTACTATCGGATAAGTGAGAGAGGGCACTAGTATTATGTTCACTGGAAAGTATTAATTTAGGAAAAGTAAATTCCTAGATTAGTCCTCATTATCCTGTTGAATAGGGCGTCTTCTGCTCCTCGCCCCAGTGGGCGTTCTCTTCCCAACTAGACACAACAAACCAACACATTTTCTTAAGAAACCAAAATTTCATTTAATGTCTACTATCGGATAAGTGAGAGAGAGCACTAGTATTATGTTTACTGGAAACTATTAATTTTGGAAAAGTAAATTCCTAGTTTAGTCCTCATTATCCTGTTGAATAGGGCGTCTTCTCCTCGCCCCAGTCGACGTTCTCTTCCCAACTAGAGACAACAAACCAACACATTTTCTTAAGAAACCAAAATTTCATTTAATATCTACTATCGGATAAGTGAGAGAGGGCACTAGTATTATGTTCACTGGAAAGTATTAATTTAGGAAAAGTAAATTCCTAGTTTAGTCCTCATTATCCTGTTGAATAGGGCGTCTTCTACTCCTCGCCCCAGTGGGCGTTCTCTTCCCAACTAGACACAACAAACCAACACATTTTCTTAAGAAAAAATTTCTTTTAATGTCTTCTATCTGATAAGTGAGAGAGAGCACTAGTATTATGTTTACTGGAAACTATTAATTTAGGAAAAGTAAATTCCTTATTCAGTCCTCATTATCCTGTTGAATAGGAGGGCGTCTTCTCGTCGCCCCAGTCGACGTTCTCTCTTCCCAACTAGAGACAACAAACCAACACATTTTCTTACGAAAGAATTTCTTTTAATGTCTTCTATCGGATAAGTGAGAAGAGACACTAGTATTATGTTTACTGGAAACTATTGTTTTTTGTGAAAGTAAATTCCTAGTTTAGTCCTCATTATCCTGTTGAATAGGGCGTCTTCTCCTCGCCCCAGTCGACGTTCTCTTCCCAACTAGAGACAAAACAATTACATTTTCTTAAGAAACCAAAATTTCATTTAATGTCCACTATCGGATAAGTGAGAAGAGACACTAGTATTATGTTTACTGGAAACTATTGTTTTTTGTGAAAGTAAATTCCTAGTTTAGTCCTCATTATCCTGTTGAATAGTCTTCTGCTCCCCAGTGGACGTTCTCTTTCTAAGTAGAGACAAACTAACACATTTTCTTAATTCTCAAAATTTCTTTTAATTTCTACTATAAGACCGATTGTATATATACTAATAAAAAATTAAAAAATGGAAAGTATTATTATGTTAATGATAAAAAAAAAATGTTTACTATCGGATAAGTGAAAGGAGACACTAGGAATATGTTTACTGAAATCTATTACTTTTTCTAAAAGAAAATCCCTTCTTTAGTCCTCATTATCCTGTTGAATAAGACGTCTTCTGCTCCTCGCCCCAGTGGGCATTCTCTTCTGCAACTAGAGACAAACCAACACGTCTTAAGAAACCAAAATCACATTTCAACTATAAAATAAAATAATTAAAAACATTTTCGTTAGATTTCAAATTATATTCTAATCAACGCTATATATTCCTAATTTTTACGAAGACAACACAGGATTTGTTCCTGATTTCTATAATCTCACGTTTTATTTTGCCTACAAATATAATCCTTCCTCAGTTTTGCCATTGGAAATGTTTTCGATATTCCCCCTATTTTGATATTTAACTAATATTTTTGTTTGAATAGTTGTGTATACAGTAGTTCTTCTTTTTTTTGTTTTGCATCCTTATCTTCTTCTGAATTGCCTAGAGGTCGTTGAACAGTAACACAATTTTTCTGATGTACTTTGAGCCATTCTCGTTTGAATTTATCAATACATTTTTTTATTTTATTTTCTTTCACACCAACAGCCGGGGTTTAACGACGGATCGGTTATAACGTCGTGTTTTTTTTTTGGAACCTTGGGCATAAAAAGATCGGTTATTACGACTATTGTTCCGGACGTTGGAATAAAAACTCAATTTCCTGTGAAAAGTAAACATAGAAACATAGCGTTCTAAGAAAATTAATGCCCTTCCCTTTGTTAAAATGTAATAAAATTTTATTAAAACTCCGGACTTGACTAATCTTGTTTTAACTTCCAAAAACGAACCACACAAACTGAAGGTTGTTATTTATTAAATAAAAAAATGTATAAAAAGAAGTATTTTTCACTGGAAGACAAATTCGTAATTTGTACACGAATCGAGAGTGGGAAGAGACAAATGCACAACTGGCCAATGAATACGTAGTGAATCATTCGTCAATATCTACGATTTAGAAAAACAAAGATGAAATGAAGCGGCTATCGGCAATGGCAAATCGTATAAGTTAAAAAGGAACCGAAAAGCCAATCACGGTGATCTCGAAAAAGCACTTTTGGAATGATTCAAAATGGAACGAAGTCGTATCCATCCCGATATCCGGCCCTCTTCTCCATGCTAAAGCTCAAGAGCTTATAAAGATTATTCAGGATAGTTCTTCGGCAAATCCCTCAGTCGAAATATCGATAGGATGGATTCAGCGTTTTTGCCAGCATAGAAAATATTCATTTTCGATTTAATTTTTTTCTCCCATATCGGATAATACGACGACCGCTTATAGCGACCTAACTTTCGTTCTTTCCTTCACGGTCGTTATACGCGATTTTCAGTGTATTTCCGTATGAGCCTCAAATTTCAAATTGATATTTTGGCAACTCCAATACGATTTTTAAAAACAAAAATTAAACCATTTTGTACAGGAGAGTTTGAAATTTATGTTTATACAATTGGTTAGGATATAATTAATTGTTGTTAGTAAAAAAATAAATAACAATAAAAGAAAAAAAGGCGGGCCTATACAAACATTTTTGCTAAATATCAAACTCCCGCATTAAGTATACAATAATAATTATAAAACTCTAGTAATCTGAATAAAGTCTGTTAATCGGCGATATGACCTCATAGTTAAAGCCCGGAACCGACGTACTTTTCCTGAATTTATCCGCCACTGATTTTTGTTTTTACCTTTACGACGGGAGAATCAACATTTTATTTCTTCGGTTCGATGATATGAAAAGTTTAAATCATAATATGATATATCATATACAATCATATTATGTATCCGAATGAATACAATGTTGACCCTCCCGTCCTTTTAGTGAAGCAGTACAGGTTTTTCTGAAGTATATAATGTATTTGTAACAAATCATATAAATATATATTTATCCGAAAGAAATAAAGTTTGAAAAATGGACTAATTCAAATATTATATTAAAATTTCTATTAATAATAAAATAACTCAGACAAAATATTTCAAGTTTACTGAGCAACTAACCATTTTTTCCGAACAACTGACTATTTATTTTTTTTTTCATTAAAAAAATTAAATGATAAATGAACGGAAATTCAATTTTTATGTTGTTAAACTTTAATAACTGCCGATGTAATGACAAAATAACATATGTTGAGCAGTGGCAAGTGTTTGGCTGTACTGCTGAGGTACGTGACCCAAGAGCAGGTCCCTCTGCCATGCCCGCTTAAGGCGTCGGAGTGCATTTGCGTGGAGAGTGTTAATGGATAATTGTTGAATTGGCGTGATGATGGAGATAGCGTGTGCTGATTACAGTGGGTATAAATGGGATGTTAAGGTCATTATGCAATGTGAGATTGGAAACGTAAAATGGCGCATTGGCAATGTGGGGTAGTATAATGGATTGTAGTGACTGAAGGCGAGACTTTTAAAAAAAAATAGAATTGTCGAATTTTCCAAAGATAATTCCACTTTGGGACGGTCCTGGAAGAAGGAAGCAGGCACCCTTATAGCAGTGGTCCCGCCCTTGGTGTTGGAGTCTATGTTTTTTGCCCCGACTGTTTTTGCCTCCACCTGTTTCCTACCTGTCCCACTCCAACCCTCCACCCTCCCCTGCAGGTGTATAATACCCCTTTTGAACACTAGAACAACTTCTACTTCCAGCTATACGTAGTATACGAGAAGTTATGTAATCTGAAAACCCTAATAAGTGTCGGTCTAATGAATGTATCGACCCAAAACCCCAGAAGGACGACACCTATTAATTTTCAGTCAAATATGTCGAGGGGGGAGTGAAGCTCAACTCAAAAACTCAAATGGACAGGAAATACGACGTTGAGTCTCCATCGGAGTTTCGACAGCAGAATACGGTCCTGGAGCGATTTTAGTAACTTGGAACTCCGAACCAAGACAAGATGTTATACGTTTAAAATAATTTACAAACTCTTAAAAAATCAGCAGAAAATAAAAAAAATAAATTGAAAGTTTTAAAATATCCTAACCAAAAATCTAATGGAAAAATTACAAAAATTTTGTATTTTAACATTTTTGAGGATGGAGTTGTGGAACAAATTCAAATTCTAGACCAGCTAATTGTAATCGACTAATGGAAGGGATGAAAATTGCCAAAATATCGTGTGTACGATTATAGATTAGGTTTTTTTAACGTTAAAATAAAATTTAAATACCGTTTCATAACTTCTTTCAGTATCCAGCTCACTTGAACAAAACATTCAATAAAAAAAAATATATATACCTATATAAACAAGTTTTTGACAAATATACTCTTATATTTCAAATACAGTGCAATGTGAGAAAAGTGAAAATGAAGTTTTTCTTTCCGCAGATGGTCGGAGTTGGGTGGGAATATGAATAATAGACATAACAAAAAAATGTCGACATTATTCTGTGGTCATAGGGAATAAATTGGTAATTAATTTGTAGCTTTTCAGGACCGCACTTTTTTACTTTTGCATTAATCGTGTAAATCCAGTTTTTTGAATAAATAAATTATGTTTGCATCATTATTAATCATATACCTTCTTAATCTATACGAGTGAATGAAAATGAATATTGTTAATCCTTTCTTGGATTTTTTCCCTTACTTTATTATTAACCATACTTTTTGAAATATTCGTGAATGATGCCTCTCTAAAGTTGATTTAACCGAAAACGCCCTCTTCACTTGGAATAGTCTGCCGTAGTGAATAAATGGTTAAATGCCGTTATCTCGTGAATGATTCCTCAAAGAAGTAGATTAAGTTGAATTAACCGAGAACATACACAATTTTACGAGATACCAAGAAACCCACATCTTTATAATTCCGAAAGTATTAGAGTCCTGAGCTCCCAACTTCTTCACAGTGCGCAGATGGCTTATGTGATGATCCCAGTACACTTAACTCATTTTGACCATTTTACGACTTAACAACTTATTCCTTGTGACCATAGATTTATGGTGTCGCATTTTATGTTGCAAGGACTGCACTTAAAACTCTAATAACTGTAAATGTCATAAATACATGGAGTCGACATTTAGAACTTGTAGATTACAAATAATTCGAAAGTATTTTGGCGGTGATTCAAGCTAACATTTATTTAACAGAATTACGAGAATTGCTCCAACATGGCGACTGACACCCCTACCTGCAATTTCTGTGCAATTTCGACTTCTTAATATATTTTTCTTAATTCTTGCGGATATTTTCAAATGGCCCGTTGATTAAACATAAATTTATATATCTTTGTGTTTCTGTGATAAGGTTATCAGTTGTGTTTGTACCTGTACACGTATGTGATAAAATATCACATACCTATTTCATATATGGGTGCTATCACAACACAATGGGGTAAATAGAGACATATTTGTTACCTTCACAGTTATACCAAGTATAGGGGAAGTTATGTAAGCAGTCAGAAATTCGATGTTATGTTTTCATCGGAATAACATATTTTCCGACCCCGTGATTCCAAAATATAGATTTTCAGCTAAATCGGCCAATATGAAAGGGGTAAAATTAACATGAAATTTTATATGACGACCTCAACTGGTTTTCAGCAGAATCCGTCAAGTGATGGGGGAGACTCAAATACCCTGTGGCGCCCCCCCTATGTCTTATTTATTTGTTTTATTTATTCGTTTTATTATTTTGAATTAATTAATAATCGATAACATTTATTTCAATGTAATTTAAAAACATATGTTTTATGAAAAAGACAATCAATATATGTACATGTTATGTAGTTAGTTTGAGTTGCTTCTCGTTAATAAAAAATAGTTTAAAAACTGAAGTTTATTAGCTTTCATAATCGCTAAATTAATTTAGACCGAGGCCCTTAGTTTATTTTATCTGAGAGGTAAAAATAAACTTAAGCACGCCGTCCTTCGGATGGGACGTTAAGCGATGGTCCCGAGCATGTACGATGTCAGGTACTCGTTAAAGACCCCTATCCTAGATGAATAAAAATTTAGGGTAGGCAAAATTTAGGACTCCCACAGTAGAGTCGGGCTCATGTCCACCAGAGTGACGAAAGAGCGCTCTGGTAGTAGGCGATATGACCTCGTAGTTAGAGCCAGGGCATGAGTCATAAAACCTAACCTAACCTTCACGAGAAGCAACTCAAACTAACTACATATATAAATGTAACTTATATTATTATTAAGTCTTCATTTAGTTCTAAATAAAATACACATATTCAAAAAATCCATTCATTAAAGTGATGAGTTCCCCCCCTCCCTAAGGAAGGTTTGCCCAGCCTCCCTAAGGAAGGTTTGCCCAGCCTCCCTAAGGAAGGTTTGCCCAGCCTCCCTAAGGAAGGTTTGCCCAGCCTCCCTAAAGACGGGACAGACCCCAACAAAATGGAACAGGTCCTCCACCTCCCTCAGGTTACAGAGCGAACGTGTATATTGATTGTCTTTTTCATAAAACATATGTTTTTAAATTACATTGAAATAAATGTTATCGATTATTAATTAATTCAAAATAATAAAACAAATAAATAAGACATGTAGGGGGCGCCACAACCCTAATAACGTCCGATGTAATGAATGTATTGAAAAAAAAATTTATATGAGCATTGATAAGTCCCTGAGCATGACGTCCATATGGTTTTTCAGCCAAATTGATCGAAGAGGAAGAGTGTAGACTTAATGATTTCACCTACTTTCATGAAATTTCACAAGTAGCATCCTTATAAGCCCTGTTACAATTACTAACCTGTTTCAAGTTACTATCTCGCTTGAGGTTACTAACCGGGCAACGTCGAGTAACCTGCTAGTTGCATATATATGTATCTGGACAACCGGTTGGCGCCTTGTCCCACATGAACCGGTTTTCAACTCTTCATTCCCTCCCTTTTTCAAAAAAAATCAACAGACTATTCTATATATATTTTTTTAAATATTTTTTTTTCTTATACCTCCAGTATAAGGAAGTATTTTATCGTGAAAAAAATCAAGATCGAGTTTCAACGAAATATCAAGTTTTTAGATAGAAATTAATTGAAAATTAGGACCACTCGACTTCGAAATTATATTTACATGCTACCTGTTACTGCTTATATTATTGCTTTCACAGAAAATTACTTCAAATATAAATTTTTGAGAAAACCGAAAGTCAAATTTTATATGGAATAAATGTTTTCGGATTCCGTTCGGTTTGCAGGGAACTTGTAAAAAAACCGTCTTAAAATGACGCAATTCCAAACCAATTTTTCTAGACGTTAAATTTACGTAAAAAACTGTTGAACTTATCAAAAATTTGGTTCTTCTCAACCATCAAAATGTCCTCAAACTTTTTTTTTTTTAGTAAAATGGTCAGTCAAATACCCTGTTCGAATTTGTAGACAAGAAAGTCTTCTTTGTGTCGTTTCGGCTGAAAATCTGCTTTATTTCTTTATTTGACCAGCTCAATAATACATGGTGGGGGTAATATGGGGAATTAGATTAGGGAATGTCTCTAAGTGGAGATACCCTTAACTATTTACGTCAATATTATACTGAAAACAATCGGTAAAAGTCCTCAAATTAACATGTCCTGGAGAAGTCTACATAGATTTGAGACGTGTAGCGGTGGGTTGTCCGATGTTGTATGTGGTAGCTCCTGGAACACTGGACAGTCTGTCCTGGTATTTACGGAATTTGGTGTCGATGAATTCTTCTATTGACGGGAAATCGAGGAAAATCACTAAGATAATATTAATTTCTGTAACTTTTCACATAGTAACTTGAGAAAATGTGAAATAACGTAACCAAGTAACCTCTCCCCTCCCCCACCCAAATGTATTCTAAATCATATGTATCCTAAATGGTAGCTTAATTCATTTGTATCCTAAATCATATATATCCTAAATCCTCCTAACTAAATAAGCATATTTACATTATGAAGTTTGTAATATTCCCCTGATGTTGGGACAAAGAGACACGAAGCTAAAACCAGTTGTATGATCTCTGTTTATCCTGTAACCAATAAAACCCAAATAGTTTTTCAAAAATACTCAATTTACAGACAGACCCCCTTCTTACAGTTTTATTTGAAAAGATATATACAATAAATAATAATAAATAAATAAAAATAATTATGGTCTGTTTATTATCAAACTTTTACTTTTAAAGAGTTATATCTTAAATTTTATGCGTCTGTAAGTATGTCAAGGATGTGTAGTATTTATTAGAAGAATAATGTTACTCAATGTACGAGTACGTACTTGTACAGACTGAACTAACCGCCCTCTTATTGTGTACACCACTTGTTCTATGGAGGGAGGATCTGAATTGAATTGGGGAGGGGGGGATCCCCCCTTCTTAAAAATAATTAAAACTCGAAAAATCTAATAACTGCAGATGAATGAATGAATGTACATATAAAAACAAAATTTCTATATTCAGAAATGAATAAGTTAGACATATACCTATTCAAATGTCAGTAAAATCACTCAAAGAAGAAAAGTTTATAAAGGAAAAGCGAAAATTTAATTGTTTAAATAATTCGAGCTGAGGAAGTTCACTGTCCGGTGATTTACCGACAATTTTAGTTACTAGATACTCGTATGTTACCCATCGTTGACCTCTAGTTTCTCGAAAATTATAATTATCTATGTTAATTCTAAATATTAGCGAAAAAATTTACAGTACAAGAAATGCAGCACACTTCGACAATTTTATATTTATATTTTTAATCCTTGACGCAAAATGAGGGATGTTATAAGTTTGGAGCCTTTGTCTGTGTGTGTCTGTTTCAAAGGCTTTATTTGCGAGATGGTTCTTAGCCATTTTCGGTGGAAATCGGGTATGCCGTTTCCAAGATGTTCAGGTTACATCAGAGCCTGTATAGTGATCTCGGTCTCTATTACAGCTAGAGACTTGGAGTTTGAGCTCAAATGTTTATAAAGCCAAGCCCCCCCTCCCCCCCCCCCCCCCCCAAAAAAAAAAGCTCTCCCCACCAAGGTTTCAGTAAAAAAAAGAATGTACAAAAAAATGTTTTTCAATGTTTGTCGGTTTTTTTTACAAATTTTATGTTCTTATTAAAGATATTAATGAGATTATAGATTATAATGAGCTTAAAATACAAAAAAAAAATTAGTTATTTCTTCAATATTTTCATGTTACGTTTACCAAAGCACTTCAAACAATATTTTGGTTTATATATCTCGAATTAATTTGTTATATTTGTATACAAAAACAGTTGGATATAAATGTTATTCGGAGCATATCTTTAGATAATCTCTCGGAATTCCTAAAGCACTATAATTCCTTTTTCCCTGCTGATATTTCGTTGGGTACCCTAGAGGGGGGGGGAGACAGGCGCCAAAACACCCAATTATTATTAGGGTTTTGTAGACGGTGTTGGACCTGCAGAAACCTAAAACAAAAAAAAAAAAATGGCTGATACTAATCAAATGACAAATGGTCTACTGACATTCTATTATCCGGTGTGGCCTTCGTCAAACACAAGTCAAAAAAACAAAAAACAGGGCATGAGAGTAGAACAAAACTGGAAGGAACAGACGTACAGACATGTAACAAATCTAGGAGAGAAACAGGATATATAAATATATAAATACATGCGAGTACATAGTTGACTAAATGGAAATGTGTGGAGCTGTTCTCTGAAATCTCTACTCGACACGTAATACATCGCCTACTACCAGAGCCTCGTCACTCTGGTGGACATGAGCCCCACTCTACTATGGGAGTACTAAATTTTACCTACCCTAAATTTTTTATTCACCTAGGGCAGGGGTCTTTAACGAGTACCTGACATCGTACAGGCTCGGGATCATCGCTTAACGTCCCATCCGAAGGACAGCGTGCTTAAGTTTATTTTACCTCCCAGATAAAATAAACTAAGGGCCTCGGTCGGGTTGTTGAATGTTGTTAAATCAATGAACATTGATGAACTTTGTTCCAATGACCTTTTTCGAACACCAAATCATTATTAAAATATAATGATTTCAATGATTATTTGTCAATAAAAAATATGAAAAATCCAGAATAGCCAACCAAATATAAAGAGATGGAAAAAAGAAATTTGGAGGTAACATTAAATTAGGGAACTTTTATTGAATATGATGTCCCTGTTTATCATGTTACTGGTATTTTTTTGAACAATATAGATGTAAAAACAAAAACTGCTTTATTTTGAATTTTGGAAATTGGTGCCTGTAGCGGACTTATACCGTTGTTGCGGGCATTTAGACATGGATTGGCCAGCCTGAGCAGCGCGGGGGAGAGGATATTTCCAACCAAATGAGATGGGATTTTCGCCTGTCGATTGGATGTTATCATTTCCGTATATGGGCAGGCTGACGCGGCCCCCATTAGTTAGGTGACCCGGGGCTCCCTGACCCCAGGCGCTAGGCTCCTGGCTCCAGGCTCCTGCCTGACCTGACACCCGCCGACCAGATGTTCGGCCTAGTTCCCCCGGCTCGTGAAAGCCCCTCTCAACACTGTCCTCACAGATATAGAAAGTAGAAATACGTATCGATAAGAATATATCGATATTTTATATCAAAAAGATATCGCGTCATTGATAAGCGATAATAGCGGGATGCAACGGTTTTTTTTTGGTTTTTTTTTTCTAGTTATATTCTCGATAAAAAAGATTTAAACGTTTTGTTGTGTTAATAAAATAAAAGCTAGAATAAACTTGAGCTCGCCGTCCTTCGGATTAGACTTTAAAATATGATCACCCCAGTATGTACAAAAATTTAGGGTAGGCAAAATTTAGGACTCGCATAGTAGATATGGGCTCATGTCCACGAAAGAGAGCTCTGGTAGTAGGCGATATGATCTCGTAGTTGAGGCATGAGTCACAGTAACTAATTGACTATAAAAATATATAAGATATTTTATTTATTTTAAATAACAACACAACTTTATTTGAAGCAGAAAAAATTTAGTTTTTTTACACAAAATATCACATTACTATAAAATAATCAGTCATATCTGTAGGGAATTGGGAAGTTGTATGTTATCGATACAAAAATATCGATAATTGATATATGGCGTATCCCAGGTAGAAATGGGCGATCCCCACCTCTAGTCCCGCTCCACACCGCACACTGATCCCAGAGGCATTGTCCCCGTCTAGCTGGGCCTGTGCCCACTTCTCTAACTTTTGTTTTTTATTTGAGGATTTCAGCCCCATCACATGTTACTTCCCGATTTATACTAAGTGAAGGGGGACTTATGTAATCGGTCATAAATTCGAAGTTGAGTTTTCAACGGATTTTGATATTTTCCGACCATAAAAATTAAAAAAAAAAAAAAAAAATCCTGTCTGCTTGCGAACACGATAACTCCAGATATAATTAATGTATCGACACAAAATTTTATATATGTATTTAAAACCTCACGAGGACGCCATTTGTCAGTTTTCAGCCGAATCGGTCGAACAGAAGGGGATGGGGGGCGGTTGGGGGGAAATTTTATAAAAGTAGATGGATGATTTACGGAGAAGAGAAAGTTCCCGATGCAATGAGGTCAGATATTGAGAAAAATGCCGATATACGAGTATTAAGTATTAAACTTAAAAGCTCATAAACTATGTAACGAAATTTTATACTTGATTTTTAGTAAAATTAGCCGGAGAGGAAAGTGTTCGGGGGAGTGTGAACACTTAGTTGATAAGTAATTCGAGGTGGGTAAGAACATTGTCTATGATTTACCGATATCTTATTTTAATAACGAGCTAGTGAAGAGAGGAGGAGGCTTTCTATAGGTGGCCACCCTGTTTTCATGCTCAGCCATGATTTGATTGCAGCGCACTCTGCAGACCTACATACATATTTAAATTTGAACTTTCACATTGACAACTCACATGCTAGAGAGACTTTCACAGCCGAACTAAGCAAGTATGTCTGGGCTAGATATAACGAAAGAGCCGAACAGTAACTTATTTTGGCAAATTGCCATCATTCTAACTTAGGGGCGTAGCCAGGATTAGGGGGGTGGCGGGGGGGGGGGGGGGGGGGGGCAAAGTTAGGCTACAAGGGTGGGGGATATAGACTCCCGGGGGCACAGCCCGCAGTTTCCGTGGTTAGCGTTGCAGATTTTTTGTTATTAGTTTGGGAGACTCGGACCTCTAGAAGCTCCCCCTGAGGTAACCACTGACTGTAATACTTAAGTTGACTTTACATGAGCAGAAAAAATGCAAAGCGCAGCAGCAGTAAATGCACTCTAAGGATTCTGTGCTTTTAGAATTAAATGAATCACATCTAATAGCGTGCATTTGCTGCTGCTGCGTTTTTGCATTTTTACTGAGCATGTAAATGCTTTAAGAGTGTAAAATATAACATAAATGACGATTTTGAGCGAGGAAATGAAATGATCGAATTATATATATATTTAAATAAATGTAATATGACTTGTTTTGTACATGTACATTTATGTAACAGCTGATTGCTGATTTAGGAATCAGAAGCACGAGAAACTTTAAGATCCTGTTGGTAACTTGCAAGCAATCCATTTTAAATAAAAACTATTTTTTTAGTTTATTTATTTTTATCTTGGTTTTTTGCTCTGGCCGGGGGGGGGCGCCCCCCCCCCTGCCCCCCTGGCTACGCCTCTGTTCTAACTATTATCCAGCAATAAAATTTATAAATCAATCAGTAAATAAAAAATGTTGGGTGAATCACTAGCAATGTACTTCGCCAGTACAAATTATATTTTATCAACAATAGAATTTCGTGTCGTTATATTGATTCTATTGGCAGTTATGGTGTTCAGACACACACACTCGGATTCCTGGGGGCTGTAAATTTGAAATTTCGATGGAAACTCAAGATCGAATTTTAAACCGATTATATAACTTGCTGTATACAGTTGGGGAAGTACAATAGTGCTAACGTGCTCAAAGGGAAGCGCTCGTAAAAACAGAACAACAAACAGAACTTATTACGTAAACTGACATTGAAACATTTTTATGCGAAAAAAACAAACAGAAATCTTTCCTACTAATATTAGTAAACGTCCTGTAATTTTTTGTGATCAAAGTTTTCACTCTTTCTCTAAACCTTTTTTTTCTTTTCGATCGATTTTCCTATCTTATGTACTTCTGAATCACATTTTTTTTGTTTTTAATTTACAAACAGATATTTAAAACTGTATATAAATAAATACAAGCAAATATGCTAATAGAGAGATAATGGCAATGTCAAAATGTCAAGAGGGGAGAAATCAGCCAGTGGTGACACTCCCTAGTCACTGATTTCCTCTCATTTGTAACTAATCACTGTCACCGTCACTGCTCAGGAGGTCTCTAGGCCAGTGACGCTTAAGCCGTCGTTGGGGAAGTATGGCAGAATGGAGGGCACGGACTAGAGGATTATTGTGGGAACTAAGAAGGGAAAATAATTTTTTATATTTGGATTTAGCGACTTCAGTGACGAAAGGTACGTTAAGGTCAGTGTGAAGGGTTTTGTAGGACACGTAATAAGGAGCATTGGCTATTGTATTGAAAGGATTGGATGAGCTGGAGATTGGAAGGAAACCTTGGCAGGCTTATACATAGATCCAAATTCGTGCTTATCGGTTCATTCATTCATCGGCAATTATTAGGCTTTATTGAGATAAGTCAGCCCTCAGATACTCCTTGTTTCGCTTTGTCCCATTTGTCTCTAAGTCAATATAGGATGTCCTTAACAATTACTTGATACACAAATAAAATTTTGATTCATTGTGTCAACATCAAATTTTCAACCGATTACATAACTTCTTCTATACCACATACAGCTGGGGAAGTAGATATATAAAACCCCGGTTATCCGATAGTATTTTTGTCTTATGTTACAACCAATGACCCCCAAGACAGTTGGCGGTAATTCATTGATTTAACCTTTCTCAATGAACAATTCAGCTCATCAGAGCAGACAACCGCATCAATGAATATGAACGCCAAGTACATATTTAAAAAAAATGAAAATTTTGAAATTGAAGCATTTATCTGTTTAGTAAACATGATCCAACAAAAAAAAATAGGTACTTTATTAATATGGTTCTTTTTCAAATGAGTAAAACCTTTATCTGTACGGCACCTCTTCATTTTCAGCCAAATTGTCAATATAGGAATTTATAGGCACGGATTTTATTATGAGGATTCAGAAGACTGAGGAAGAGTCCCAATTTTCATCCAAATCGGTAAATTAGTTTTAAAGGAAGAGTGAAAACAGTTGATTAATAGCCGGTCAGTTATTACGGTTTTGTGTTTAGCCCCTAATCTCCCCTTTCCTTGGATTGATTTCGCTAAAATTTTTAGGAGTCTTATATAAGATTCAGAATACACGTTAGGGAGCCATGGTGGCCGTGCGGGCTAGAGCGTAGGGCTTTAGTCGCATGGTCTCACCATGGTTTGCGGGTTCGAATCCCGTCCTGGAGTGAATTTTATTTCGTAGATAGAACTCCCTCCCGGGGCCATGGATGTCGTAAATATAACTAAATAACACATAGATGGCTAGTGTGGTGTCTGCCGAGGCCAAAAAAACAAAAAAAAACACGTTTAAAATTTTTTTTTCGAAACATAGGTTAAGTTAGGTTTTATGACTCATGCCCGGGCTTTAACTACTAGGTCGTATCGCTTACTACCAGAGCGCTCTTTCGTCATTCTGGTGGACATGACCCCGAGTCTACTGTGGAAGTCCTAAATTTTTCTTTACTTTTGGCAGGGGTCTTTAACGAGTACCTGACATCGTACAGGCTTTGGACCATCGCCGTCCCATCCGAAGGGCAGCGTGCTTAAGTTTATTTTACCTCCCAGATAAAATAAACTAAGGGTCTCGGTCGGGCTACGAACCCACGACCTTGAGCTCAGAAGTCAAACACGCATACCACTGAGCTACCGGCGCCCTCAATTTCGAAACATACATTCTATCGGATGTTATTTCCTTCACAGATTCACAGGAAGTAATTTATTTTGGAAACAGGGGGTCGGTGAAACTGAACATGAAATTTCTGGCCGATTACAGAACTTCCTCTATACCTCGTATAACTGGGGAAGTAAAAACCGAAATTGGTTTACCAAAAGGAGTGTCAGAGAAGACAAAACGGTCCTGACGTAGCACATGGAGAACATATGGACCCACACATGGGCGCTAACCTCTTCAGAGTTGGTTCATCTCAAAAGATGCACCGATACTGAACACACCATTCCCAGTTGTACTTCAGAACACTTGGAAGTACCAAAAGTCTGTACATATACATTTTAGAAATCGATAATGGGGGGGTATCTACCCGAAAAATGTGTATTCCTGTGTAAAATAAAGGAGAATAATACAGCTGTCAGTCGCATATATTATTTTTGGCCTCAGAGTTGTCAGAGACATCTCTCGTGAAAACTTAACATCGAATTGTCCAACTACATAACTTTCCGTATACCTCATTGCGGATATATTTATTATATCTCAACCCAAACTAAACAGTAACAAACTTTGAAGTAAAATGATTGACATTTCCTTTCAGAGGATGTTTTGAAAATCAACCTAACGCCCTGAAAAATCAACAATTTACATAAAAATAAAATCAGACTAAGGGCTCAAAAATACGGGACTGATCTCCTTGTCAGTTACTTTTGAAAAGTTTCTTTGATAGCTGTTTCGAGTAGAGAATAATAGTCGGCTGTTCTTATTATATAGCCTTATTTCAGGATTCATCTTTTCAGGTTGTCCTCAGTTCAGGAACTCCACCATCTGTCAGGTTATTCAGCTAAGGAAGTTGCACTCTGTTGGGAAATTATGGAACTATCTTATTTAGGAAGGTAGATTATATTTTGCCCTCTTCTACCTTTTGGCAAGTTTTCAGTTTTTATTTTCAGACTGCTTCAGTTTATTTATTTACAAAGTGATCCCGATCCAACAATTTGTTTTCATTCATTTCCTAAAGGAAAGTAAAATAAAAGTAAAAATATTAAAATAAACAACAAACAGAAAATCACCGACAAAGAACGAATTAATCAATTAGCTTTTCGCTGCCCCTCAAAAACCAGACAACCGTTTGGGCTAAAAATCAATAGTTGACTTATATAGGGGCTTATGATTCCTCATACTAAATTTCATATCGATACATTCATTAGAACGGCATTTATTGGGGTTTCTGTGTCAAGCCCCTGTCAGATTCTCCAGCTAAGTAAGCTGCACTCTGGTGGGAAATTGGACAACTAAGTTATTAAGGATGGTAGATTGTAGACCACTCCTTACAATTCAATTAAGAAATATAATTACTATTCATTGTGAATTTTGATTGATTTAATAATGAACAGTCGTGTTTTGTTGCTTTCATTATCATTTTCTTGACAGACATAGTTCTGTAATGCGCGCCATGGTTCCTGAGGAACAAGCGGCTTCATCAAGAACTAGGCATGTCATATGTTGAAGACTTCGTAAAGAAAGTTACCAAGAAGATTCTCTAAAAACCGCAGCAGGACCAGCGTATTATGAACTATGGAAGACTACTCCAGCCACGGCTCCCTCAAGACATTCTCTTTAGAGATCAAGTATTCAAGTTTACATTCATAATTTTTAGACATATCTTTTACATTCCTCTTTTTATTTTTATCTATTTGTTATCTTCTATAAGCAGTCCTAAGTTGTTCTCAAGATGAGACGCCAATCTGTTATTTTAAATGTTATTTATTTGATGTCTATATTTATACCTACTAGCATAGCATGTAATATGCTGAACTAGAAAAATAAAAAAAGTTCTATAATAATTATAACAATTTTAGTTAATATTTTTATTATTATCATTAATTTTATTAGTTATTTAATTTATTCTTATTTGTTAATTACTATATCTGTTATATTTATTATTATTAATATTAGGAATTTCATACTCATTTATTTTCTATTATTTATTTATTTTATTTTTATAGTGTATGTATTTTTTATACATCTCAAAAATGTTTGTATTGTAAGATTCAATATCTTTTTTTTATATATAATTATATAAGCTATTTTTATGTATGATGTATCAAATTACCATGTTACGGTTTAACGTAAATAAATATTATTATTATTATTATTATAGACTGCTGTATAATTTGTACGTGTATGCTTGTCTGAAGTGTTGAATGCATTGTAACTGAGATGAGTAGTTAGGTGTAACACTAAACCTTAGGTGAAGGCCTTGAAATAGAGACATTTAGATTCATTGACCTTCTAACGCTGAATATAACATTATGTATTGGAAAGGTTCGATCTTTATCCAAATATATATGTATATATATATATATATATGTGTGTGTATGTGTGTGTGTAAAATTACTGTTTACTGAAAGTCTAGTCATTTCACATAAAGCCGGGATCAGAGTTGTTCCAAATACAATTAAGAGTATTTAAATACTAAATAAATGTATTTACAGGAGATAAACAAAATGTACTCAATTTTCAATTGCCATTTTCTACCTGTTCAGTTTCAACCAGTTGGTCCGCTCTGGCTCCAAACTCCTCATATATACTATAATAGAGTTTTAATATCAGCTGTTTTTCGGTTTGTATATCATCATGAACTAGGTTATTACAGGTGTGTTTTATGTAGATTTGGAGACCAGCTGTTTTAAATTGAAAATTTGTTTTTAAAACAACAATCATATTGTAAAACATTTCCTTTATGAATAAAAGTGTTCGATGAATCACCGGGCAATTTACTTCCCCAGCAAGAATTAATCTATTAAGTTATTGCTCTCCCTCCACACCTAACCAATCGTTTGGGCTAAATATCGATAGTTAATTTAAATAGTGGCTTCTGAATCCTCATACTAAATGTTGTGTCGATACATTCATTATATCGCAAGTTATTGGGGTTTTTGAGTTGAGCCCCCTCTCACCCTCTTCATTTGGCTGACACATAGACATTTTTGGAATGAGGAGGTCGGAAAGCATGGAATTCCAGGAAAAAATCAAAATCTAATTTCTGGCCGATTACGTAATTTCATTGCCGATGTTTCACTGACAATTTTTTTTTTTTTTCGGAATCAATGGGTCAGAAAACATGAAATTTCGTTGAACACTCAACGTTTACATAACTTAAATTTTATATAGCTAGGATATGTAAAAAGTTTTATCATGAGATGATGAGGCAAACTTCGAAAGCCGGTTACCTTGAAATAACAAATAAATTAATTGTCAAACTACAAATCAGACCTCTTCATATTAATGACCTCCATTCATTTTCTTTTTCAGGTATATTTCTTGAATCTTCTCTTGGTATTCCTTTTGCTGTGATTCTGTACTCTGTATGTAAGTAACCTTCCACTTATCAACATGAAAGTAGCAGGTTTTGAGGGCACTTAATGCTGTAGCTGGCTACAGGCTGGTGCGGGCTTGGCACTGCGCACCAATTCTTGCCAAATCCACTTCTTTTAGCTGTGATCCCAGTTGGACGGTGATGAAAGAAAAATTAATTATTCTTCAAATGAGCTGAGAAACTTTTATTTTTGTTCATTTTTCTTAGAAGTACCTACAACTCAATAACATTTTATTGGGCAGAAAGATGCAACGTTTTTTTTGTTTTTCTGGCCTAAAAACGACATCTTGAACTTTTACTTCTCCTGCTATGAGATAAGGTTAGGTTAGGTTTTATGACTCATGCCCGGGCTTTAACTGCGAGGTCATATCGCCTACAACCAGAGCGCTCTTTCGTCACTCTAGTGAACATGAGCCCGACTCTACTATGGGAGTCCTAAAATTTTGCCTACCCTAATTTTTATTCACCTAGGGTAGGGGTCTTTAACGAGTACCTGACATCGTACAGGGGCTTAACGTCCCATCCGAAGGACGGCGTGCTTTAAGTTGATTTTACCTCCCAGATAAAATAAACTAAGAGCCTCGGTCGGGTTTCGAACCCATGATCTTGAGCTCAGAAGACAAATACGCATACCACTGAGCTACTGGCACTCTAGGTATTATTTATATATTTAATTATAAATATTTAATATTTATATTTCTGTAAGATAAATTTTCTTTCAGGAAGATATTTTTGGGCGACAACGAGCTCGATCCTTTCTCAGGTTACATAAATCGTGTTCACAGACAGACACACATAGAAAGCAGGCAAAAACTTCGTTATGGGGAAGTTGAAATAAATCGTCGATGAATCTCGGGAAATGAAACTTTCCCAACTCAAATCATCTTCCTTATGATCTCTGCAATTCATATATAAAAATGTACGTATAATACATTGAAGAAATGAAGTTAATTTTGAATATTTTCGGGAGATCCTTGCACTGTAAAACTGGTTATGTCAGATTAAAATTGAAATTTTACTAAAATGTTTATAAAATGAACAGAAGAACAGAAAGATGGTTCTAAATGGTTCTATACGTTAACAGACAAAAGGAGTGAGGGAATGAAATGAAGACATCACGTGGGAGTGATGTTTTAGAGATGATGTCATCCGTTCCAAGGCGAACCAAACGGAGACAGACCTGGTCTCGAGTATAAGACCTAGGTTCATCCCAGTTCACTAATCTAGACCCAACTGGTCTTTCAAATACTCTCAGGTATAAGACCTAGGTTCATCCCAGTTCACTAATCTAGTATTTCAAATACTCTCAGATATAAGACCTAGGTTCATCCCAGTTCACTAATCTAGACCCAACTAGTGTTTTAAATACTCTCAGGTATAAGACCTAGGTTCATCCCAGTTCACTAATCTAGACCCAACTAGTCTTTCAAATACTCTCAGGTTAGGGTGGCGATCGCTATACAGCCGGTTAGCCCTGTCCGACCGTCTTCCTCGAAGTTGGAGTTTGACAACGACGGGGAAGGAGTAGTGGAGTATAACAAGGTAGTCCTTCTCATCGGAGAGACTCGCCTGCTTCTACTCAAGAAAACCTGACGGGAAAAGTAGGGTGGCGACCGCTATACAGCCGGTTAGCCCTGTCCGACCGTCTTCCTCGACATTGAAGTTTGCCAATGACGGGGAAGGAGTGGTGGAGTATATCAAGGTAGTCCTTCTCATCGGAGAGACTCGCCTCCTTCCACTTGAGACAACTGGACAAATAGGGTGGCGTCCGCTATACAGCCGGTTAGCCCTGTCCGACCGTCTTCCTCGACTTTACACTTGACTGAGTTTGTTACTATTTCCTGAGGTATTTTTCTGTTGGAATAAGCTTCATGATTGTGGCGGTTAGACCTGCTAATGACCCGTAGAGTCACTGGCAGACAGGCGTTCCCCCCACACTAAATAAATGAGCGGCGCCCTCTCAAGGAAGGAATATAGATGAGCTCAGATCTCGGACTCGGATGTTGAATAGGAATTAAGTAGGTTCCCTAGGGACGTATCCCGCAGGTAGCTGGACCGCTGTTGGCAAACAGAAGAGAGAGACATCACCATTCACATGAGAGAATTGTCAGTTTATTCACAATTGAAAATTATTAAAAATAGATTGAAAAGCTCTTTAAGTGAAGGATTATTAGGATCACTAATTATTTTATATATAGAATCAGAATTAATCCCTAAAGCAGAGATAGATTAGCGGAGAGCTCATTTCATATTAGTGAAATTAAGATATCATGGTTAGGTTAGGTTTTATGACTCATGCCCGGGCTTTAACTACGAGGTTATATCGCCTACTACCAGAGCGCTCTTTCGTCACTCTGGTGGACATGAGCCCGACTCCACTGTGGGAATCCTAAATTTTGCCTATTCTAAATTTTTATTCACTTAGAGCAGGGGTCTTTAACGAGTACCTGACATCGTACAGGCTCGGGATCATCGCTTAACGTCCCATCCAAAGGACCTCCCAGATAAAATAAACTAAGGGCCTCGGTCGGGTTTCGAACCCACGATCTTGAGCACAGAAGACAAGCACGCATTCCACTGAGCTACCGGCGCCCTCCAATATGTATATATAATTTTTTGGTTTGGTGAATTTACGGAATTTACAATGATGCTTGCGTTACATTTTTACTTCTCCAGATCCCCATGAGGACACCTATTGATTTTAAGCCTAATCGACCATAGGAAAGGAAAGTAATGGGAGAGGGAAGCTTAACTCAAACGCACATGACAACTCTTAATGTGTATAATGATCTCGAAGTATTATATGAGGATTGAGAATTTTGTGAGTAAGACGATATAAGTCCACGGAGATTTTAGCCAAATTAGTCGATGGAATAGAGTTTAGAAGAAGAGTGTAAAATTTAGTTGATTATAAATACACTGTCAGTCATTCTCCTATTTCTTTATTATTTTTTTGTTTTATTTTTAGTGTTTGGTGAGTTTGAGAATTTTTTTTTTTTTTTAATGTAAAAAATAAACTGACATAAAAACAAATAACAAAACTAAAGATACAGGGCATATGTGATATCAAATGTTATGGGAGGTGTAACTGGAGAAAGACGTGGTGTTGACAGAGATGGTCCAACTCGGGTCAGCAAGTCTACAGAAATAGGAACGGCTACTAGTAGCTAGGAGACCGGCTGGTAGGGATGGGCGATAGTCGATAGTTCACCGCTATCGATAGTCCGATACTATCGGTGGAAAACTATCGATAGTATTATTTTCTTGCAAAATACTTTCCAATTCCAATATTATATATGTGGTCACAGGGAATAAATTGATAAGTCTAAATTCGTAATTTTTCAGGGCAGGACTTTTTGCATTAATCGTGTAAATCCAGTTTTTGGAATAAATAAATTATGTTTGCATCATTTTAATCATATACCTTCTAAATCTATAGGAGTGAATGAAAATGAATATTGTTAATCCTTTCTTGGATTTTCCCTTAGTTACCTAACCATTCCCCATCACTTACCTAATTATTAACCACACTTACCTAATTATTGACCACACTTACCTAATTATTGACCACACTTATCTAATTATTTACCATACTTTTTGGAATATTCGTGAATGATGACTATCTAAAGTTGATTAAAACGAAAATTCTCTTTTCACTTGTAATAGTCTGCCGTAGTGAATAAAAGGTTAAATGCAGTTATCTCGTGAATGATTCCTCAAAGAAGTAGATTAAGTCGATTTAACCGAGAACATACACAATTTTACGAGATACCAAGAAACCCACATCTTTATAATTCCGAAAGTATTAGAGTCCTGAGCTCCCAACTTCTTCCCAGTGGCGCAGATAGATGGCTTGGGAGATGATCACAGTACACTTAACTCATTTTGGCCATTTTACGGCTTGACTAATATGATTATTTTATTTTTATTCTTTCATGTACATCTACCTAATTTAAATTATTCTATGTTATGGAGGATGAAAGGGGAATAAAAATATCAATCGAATAAGTAATTGTTCTTTCAAATCGAACATTTATTTTATGCAAATAACATTTTCTGTCATTTCTAGGTCAAAATACATTTAGCACTTTTCCCATCATCCTGTTTGATAAAAAACTTGCACACGTCCGATTTTGGCGGCATACTGAAATGAACACGCTACGCTTCACATTTCCAAGTTCCAACTCGAACTAAGAAATAGAGATAAATAGAAAGGAAACTGGAAAGAAGAAAAATAATAAGGAGAAGGAGTTTCTTGTAAGAAGGTCCGTCATAGAATCATAATAGAGGTATCTTTCTGCTTTAGCCCTCTATACTAGGAGTTGGATTGGTTTTGTGTTCACAAGTGGCAAACGTTCATTCAGAATATTCAAATACTTATAGGAAAACAATCTGTTTCCGATCAAAGTAGATTAACATGGGTTTAAAGTTACGCAACTTCTTTTAAAATATGTATGAACATTTCGATGTTTCTTTTTTTTTTGTAGCTTTTTATTTGTATTTTTTTATTTTTTATTCAAAACGTATCCCCTGTAATAGAGGGAAATTAGTATCGATAGAATGGACTATCGATACATCGTCTCTACTGTCTGGTAACTGTGGGAACACGGGTCTGTCTCCAGACACAATAGAATTGGTGAGAGAACACACCCTACATCATGGCAATGTACTGTATTATCCCAGCGCCAAGAAATCAACTGTTTTCGCTCTCCCCCCCAGAACAATCTACCTGTTAGGTTAGGTTTTATGATTCATGCCCGGGCTTTAACTACGAGGTCATATAGCCTACTACCAGAGCGCTCTTTCGTCACTCTGGTTGGCATGAGTCCAACTCTACTGTGGGAGTTCTAAATTTTGCATACCCTAAATTTTTATTCACCTAGGGTAGAGGGGTCTTTAACGAGTACCTGACATCGCACAGGCTTGGGACCATCGCTTAACGTCCAATCCGAAGGACGGCGTGCTTAAGTTTATTTTACCTCCCATATAAAATAAACTAAGGGCCTCGGTCGGGTTTCGAACCCACAATCTTGAGCTCAGAAGGCAACCACGTATACCACTGAGCTACCGGCGCCCTAGGTGTCGTCCTCATATAAAGGATATAAATGATACCGACGAGTAGCGAAAGAGGCGGCAATTAGATTTTTATTTTTTGGCCCGGATATCGCACACAATCAGCTTTATGTAAAGAAATATAACGCAGAGTTACTCCCGGGCAACATACTAGTTCTCTTATATTTTTATTCTCTATTACAGATCTATTTGTTGCTCTGTATGAAAATTTAGACCATCTAATGAACTTTAGGATAAAAATCTGTACATTGATAACCTTACATTTTTTATCTAATTGTGACGTCAGCAAACCTTTGATTCAAAATGGCAAATTTATTATTTATACAAGTATATATATAAGCAATTAGAGGGCGCCGGTACCTCAGTGGTATGCGTGCTTGCCTTCTGAGCTCAAAAACGTGGGTTCGTAACCCGACCGAGGCCCTTAGTTTATTTTATCTGGGAGGTAAAACAAAATTAAGCACGCCGTCTTTCGGATGGGACGTTAAGCGATGGTCCCGAGCCTGTACGATGTCAGGTACTCGTTAAAGACCCCCCCTTTAGAGTAAGCAACATTTAGGACTCCCACAGTAGAGTCGGGCCCATGTCCACCAGAGTGACGAAAGAGCGCTCTGGTAGTAGGCGATATGACCGCGTAGTTAAAGCCCGGGCATGAGTCAAAAACCTAACCTAACCTCAAATGATATCTATTATTCTCGTCTCTTCATTTGTAAACATTCTACATACATATATGTTCACATTTTTTCATTTTTATTCAAATTAATTATTTTATTTTATCTCATTTTTATATGACTAAATTTATTAAAAGAAAAACATAATTTTATCTTATACTTTATTGCTAGGGCGCCGGTAGCTCAGTGGTATGCGTGCTTGTCTTCTGAGCTCAAGAACGTGGGTTCGAAACCCGACCGAGGCCCTTGGTTTATTTTATCTGGGAAGTAAAATCAACTTAAACACTGTACTCGTTAAAGAACCCTACTCTAGGTGAATAAAAATTTAGGGTAGGCAAAATTTAGGACTCCGACAGTAGAGTCGGGCTCATGTCCACCAGAGTGACGAAAGAGCGCTCTGGTAGTAGGCGATATGACCTCGTAGTTGAAAGCCCGGGCATGGGTCATAAAACCTAATCTTACCTATAAGCAATTATAGTGTACAAGTAAATGAAAATTATGTACCGTGAAATTTATATGTGGGGGGGGGGGGGGGGGGGGCATAGTGATCGTGCGGGCTAGAGCGTAGGGCTTTGGTCGCATGGTCTCACCATGGTTTGCGGGTTCGAATCCCATTGGAAAAGCAAAAACATAATTGATTAATTCGTGGTGGGGAAGTAGATCGCTTGTGATTCACCGACAACTATTTCTATATCATATTGTGATCTATAAAGCGCTATAGTTCATTATACAGTTAGTTCTATTGACAATCTGTGAGTTATAACAACTTGAGTATTAATGAACTACCGACATACAACTAACATTTCCTATCACAGATTTGACTTGCAAATGATCAGCTGATAAAAACATAGCCTCCATCCTTATCTATCTATATATACTTCCCCTTCCTTACCTTCTGTACGCTCTCTTCGATGTCGCCCCACTTTTAGCGCTTTTATGTAGAAGTAGGTGAAACGGAAGGAAGGAGGGGTGGAAAAAAAGATATTAGGGTGGAAAACCTATGTATGGAATTCAGTCAAATATGGTCAAGGAATTATGATTTATCGACTTTATTTCGCAATATGCCATTAGGAGCAGATATTGTTGAGTCCTTACTCCCTTCCTGAAGGAAGAGATGCGCGGGCAGTCCACACCAGAGCGTTGATCCAGAATTGGATTGTGGAAAAATGGCAACAACGTTGGTCACGATGCTCGGATGTCATTGGATGTCTCAAATATTATTAGGTCACGGGAGAACAACCTGGCGCCATCGAGACTGCAGAACATGAGATGATTCACGGGACAGGATCATATTTGGAACTGGATTTACGGCAGCTGGTGACGGAAACAGACTAGCCGATGTTCTGCCGATTCGTCGGCTGCTAGCGGGAGAAGCGCTGTAAGATGGGCTGCGGAAAACCCCATCGTTGCAAATGGCCGATCCCAGTCCCAGTAATCCTTAGATCCTAAGCTCTTCTCCTCACTTGAGACAGGGTGATTGCAAGGCAATTTAATAAAACTGATTGATTGGACATCTATGCCATCGTCTCCAATGATGATGACCTTCGTGGAAGACAAGGATCCATCCTCGCTAGATATAAGAGGAAGTGTGTCTGGATGGAGTGTAGCAGAATGGGGTAATGAGTCTTACTGGAGTGGATAACAAGGAGAGATTTAAAACGTTAACTATGTCTGGAGCTTGGAGACATGGGACTGGTCCGGAAACTACTAATGGAGCCCAGAGGTGAGATGGTTTAGCCGAAACGGGACCTCACATCGTCTTCACAGGCAGGCCAGCTGTACCAAGTATAAGGGAAGTTATGGAATCCGTCAGGAATTCGATGCGCAGTTTTCCTACCTCCAGATTCCAAAAATTTAAAAAAAAAAGTGTTTATGTCTGTGAACATAATTGAATGGTTTATTTCACAAACCCCATAAGTGCATAATTTCAAGTTTTGAGATAGGTATTTAAGAAAAATTTCTAACTTAACGAAAAGCATATACTTTTTTACAAAAAGGAAGGTTTTATACATGATATGGAAACCTATTATATTCATTAGGGTGGGGGAAGGGGGCTAAAAAAATATCCATCCTCTGCATTTATGGGGTTTCTGCAATAAAATAAATTTATGACACTTTTTTACTATTTTTATGATATTAATGAGTTCATTTAAGGGTAAAAATCAACAAAGCTGTCTTCTGATAACATTGAACTTTATTTTGGTAAATAAAAAGGTATTTTGTAAAAATAAAATACATAATATGATGCATTATTCTGCAGAGTCAAAGTCTTCTATTTTTTCAACGTCAAATGTTGGCCAACTCAAAATCATGGTGTAGAATTTAGCATAGTCTGAGGTGTATTCAGCGAGCTTTTGCAGAACAACAATTTTTTTCTTGTTAATTGGGATTTTCCCAGCAGGGTAGGTTTTCATAGTTGGCAGCTCAGGAGGGAGAATGGTCTTTCTCAAAGAAAATGTTGACGTAGTAATGTCATTAATGAACGTCTTGGCTTTGAGTTTTCGATGAAAACAGAGAACGAAAAATAATCGCTTTAAAACTCAGAAAAAAATTCAAAACACAGAATAATACTAGAAACGACATTTATAACCTGTATCGATTGTGGACAAGTGACTAGTCGATTGTGACTGTGCGAGTTGTATTATTAAATATTATTCAACCTTTAGAACGTTTTTATATCTGATAAATCCCACAAATAACTTCAATGCAAAAAACATGTTACAAGTATTTAGCGCAGAAACCCCCTAAGTGATGTCGCTTATGGGGTTTCTGCACTAAACGATGTGATAAAAGCTTGTTCGTTACCACATTTCCTGTAGAAATTTGATCTCTTTTGTTTATTTAAATTTTGATTTCTACAGTAGTTTGCCGAAAATTGCCCTAAAAAAATATTATCAATAATTTAAGACGTGCAATTTTTAAGAAAGTACACGTATACAACAAAAAAAAATTCAATTAAACAAACTTTACACTTGGATTCACAAAGAGATACCAATTTTTAAATAATTTTAAATAATATTAATTTCTAATCCAAAGGTTTTTCAAATGATACTACTGGGACAACAGGGAAGATGAATAGAATAGAATTTGAAGAGGACAAATAATTGGGTTATTATCTATATTTACATATTTAAATTTAAAAAAAAACTTATTTGAACAAACAAAACAAAAATTTACAATGGCACAAAAACATTAAATTAATACTTAAAAAACTATTTCTTTTTTTTTTTATTTGGGCATATTGAAAATAGATATTATTAATTGTACCTTCTCGACGCCTCTACCACAGAAACCAGACCCCGTCAACTCTTCCCACTTTAATTCCACCCCAGTCAACTTTCATCTAATTGTTCAACTTCATTTTTATTTAAAACATATCAAAACCACATGCACCGTTTTAGAGCTAGCTCACGACTTCATTACATTTAACACTATTTCACAGCTGTTTTTTATATGTTTTCTTGTTTTGTTTCTCAAACACCTTGATATATATCTAATATATATATGATATTAGATTATAATAAAAAAAAATTACCTCTTTTCATTAAAATATTCATTAAAAAAATGTTCCGTAGTGTACATCACATTTGCCTTTTCCTTCTTTTTTAAAAAAAATGTTTGTTCACAAAATTTTTTTTTTTTTTTTTTTTTTTTATATAAGTTCTTTCAGATTTAATTTCTTCCAATACACAGGTTGATTTAGCTTCTTCCTCGAATCCACATGATAAGCTTCCTCCTTCAATACACAGATGGATCTTCCTCCAATACACAGGTAGATTAGCTTCCTCCTATAACGCACATGTTGGCTGGCTCCTTGGTGTCTTCAACTCATTGCTCAACGATGTATCGAAGTCTCTCTCTCACTTACACTCACTGATTTATTTTTTATATGCCCATTTCGACGCTCTTTTTATACATATATGCCCATTTTTTATTTTTTTTTTTATTACTATTTACAATTATTAAACTTATATATATACGTACTTAATTTCTAATAAACAAAAACAAATCTTAATCTAAAAATTTACAATTAATCCTTAACCTAAAGAAAATGTTAACTTAAATTTATAAAAATTTGAACTAATTGAACATAAAAAATATAATACTAAATTTTTACATATTTACAGGATCAGTCATAGTCATGAAATCAAGTTTGGAAATAATCAAGTTGGATGCAGATTTAAGAAATTGCCAATTATTTTACTTTCCGCCTTTACCATCAATATACAATTGTATGTATTCAAAATAATTATATAAAAAGATTGTATATAAAAAAATTTACTTGAAATAAAAATTAAATAAATCCTTTTTTTTATTTACTTCATCACACTTCCAAAATATTACTTAACAATCAAAATTAGGCCTCACGCCGGGTAATAAGGAATACAAATTTAATTTATTTAATATATATAGTACTTGTCTTTTGAGGTATTAAATTAAACGTCCTTCATACTTCCTAACTAAAAAAAATGTATCTCACATATATTTCATTTCAATTTACTTCCCTAACTAATTACACCCTAAGAATACTTTCGTCGATGTAGCAAAAATACGGTTCCTCCTATCTCAGGTAGGCAACCAACACTACATCATAAATCTCCATTATATCGCTAGTTCTTTCTAGTCGACATACAAAAATCATCTTCCACGCAGAAAAAAAATATATATCTCTAATTAATCACTAGCTCTTACTAGAATTAAAAATAATATCTCCCAAAACAAATCTATATAATCCCGACGTCTAAAAGAATGTCATCAGCAATTAATTCAAAACTTCTCTAATTAATATTACCCTTTGTTTGTTCCTATTCCTAAAGTTATATAATTTGCTCCTACAACTCTTCCCATTCCCATCTACTCTCTCTATTAAACAAATTTACGTAGAAAAAATGTTACTCAAAATAATAAATGAAATTGTCTAAATAATAGAATTTATAATAACAAAAATTTACTAACCTATGCATACATACAATTTATATAATATATTATCCTTCCATGGCTTCTATACAGTTTCGTTCGTCTTTCTAATTTATAATATTATAATGATTTAGTCACGTCCGGTATCCTAGCTGAACAGTTCCGAAACAGAGAATCTGTCCCCTTGACTCGGCCTCAGGAAGTTCGTCATGTCTCCAAAGAGATCTAGGCATCTCTCAGCCTGCTGATTTTATCTTTCTAACATTTGTAATAAAAAATATAATAAAAAAAATCTATCTTTTTCCATATTATGTTCGTTCAAAATCAGCTGTATATATATATGTTTTAATTTTCAATAAAATCGTTATTAACAAGTAAGTCTCAAATAAATAATTTGTATATATTAAATTTGGATGACTAATCCTTAAATATAATCTTAGATTAATTTTTATACTGATCCTAATATCTAATCTAATCCTAAAAAAAATATAAATCCTAATTAATTTAAATCCTAATTAATTTAAACGCAGAACTATACCAAAATTCATCCATACTCTTCATATACCAAAATTCTCTCATCCAAAAAATAAATTTATCATCCATACTATTATATTAGTCCAATGTCACTTCGTCATATTTTAAATTAATCCTAATTCTGTCATGTTAGTCTGTCAGTCATTTCCTCAAACTCATCCGAGTTGCAAAAAAAAATAGGTTCACTATAAAAGGTGGCTAATGCAATTATATTGCAAAGCCCAAATTTAATTTTATCTTTTTTCGGATGCCCCGGCGAATTATGTCTTTAAAAATCCCCTCCCCCTTCTCTAAATATTTGTTCAGTGTTAATTTTGTCCTTAATACCTGTTTGAAGGCTTTTACTCTCTTTTTAAAATTGTTCTTATAACTTTTATTAGCCTCCTTTCTATTTCCAGTTTGTCTGTAAATTTTAACTATATTTTCTTTAAAATTAAAATTTGTCTTTTGTTTGTTGTCCTCAGTCTGTTCGTTTGTTTTGTCTAATAACATCTAAATGTTCCTTTCACTCTGTCCATCCACATCAACATTCATCCTATTTTCTTGAATTTCACTTAATACTAATTTTTCTACATTTTGACTCTCTTCCTCCACCTCTTTCTCTAAAATTTGGGTCTGTTCCTCCCCACTGTTATTCTCTGTTCCTTCTACCTCATCAACTTGTGACTGACTGTCAATAATAAGAACCTCTTTTTCTACTTCAGAATTCCCTTCATCCAACGTGTTAATTTTTTGAATAAAGTGCTTTTCTAAGTTTTCTCCTGCTTTATTTATCCTACTTTCAACTTTTTAATTTTCTATTTGAATTTTCTCTAATTGGTTCATCAAATTGTCCACCTTTTTATTTAATTTAACTTCTAAATTTTTAATGTCGCCTCTTAAATTTGTCTCTAATTTTCCTAATTTTTCCCCCATTTCCCTTTTTAAATTTGTCTCTAAATTTCCTAATTTATTACTTTGCTCTTCCATTTTTTGATTCATATCCCCCCTTAAATCTCTACCCTGTTCTTCTATTTTTTGATTGATATTTCCAATATCCCCCCTTAAATTTCCCATATCCCCCCTTAAATTTCCCATATCCCCAGTTAACTTTGTCAACACAACACGGAGCCATTCCATATCAGGAGCAGCAATGCCCTCTTTTTCTTTATCTTTATTTACCCCCTCCCCTTGCGACTCCTCACCTGTACCCTGCATGGACTCCATTGCGGCTGGAGTCTCCCTTTCTCTATCTTCCGATAACTCCATATCGGATCTTTCCTCCGAACTTGACCCTTCCTCTCTACTTTCCTCCTCTAATCTCGCTTGTCCTCTGGTAATTGGCATTTTCTTACTTTACTAAATATATAATTACTAAACAAAAACAATGTTATATAAAATAGTAACCTTCTTTTGAAGTTGGCAAAAAAAAATTATTTCTCAAAATTAAATGTAACCCTTATTTGTCTCTATTCTATCCTTTTCATCTTTTTCAACCTGTTTCCCTACTTTAATTAATATAAAAAAATTCTCCCATCAAGGTTTTGCCAAAATATGATGGGGCTTTGTGGCGAAAATCGTCCCCACAAGGGATGCCAAAAATGTGATAAAAGCTTGTTCGTTACCACATTTCCTGTAGAAATTTGATCTCTTTTGTTTATTTAAATTTTGATTTCTACAGTAGTTTGCCGAAAATTGCCCTAAAAAAATATTATCAATAATTTAAGACGTGCAATTTTTAAGAAAGTACACGTATACAACAAAAAAAAATTCAATTAAACAAACTTTACACTTGGATTCACAAAGAGATACCAATTTTTAAATAATTTTAAATAATATTAATTTCTAATCCAAAGGTTTTTCAAATGATACTACTGGGACAACAGGGAAGATGAATAGAATAGAATTTGAAGAGGACAAATAATTGGGTTATTATCTATATTTACATATTTAAATTTAAAAAAAAACTTATTTGAACAAACAAAACAAAAATTTACAATGGCACAAAAACATTAAATTAATACTTAAAAAACTATTTCTTTTTTTTTTTATTTGGGCATATTGAAAAATATATATTATTAATTGTACCTTCTCGACGCCTCTACCACAGAAACCAGACCCCGTCAACTCTTCCCACTTTAATTCCACCCCAGTCAACTTTCATCTAATTGTTCAACTTCATTTTTATTTAAAACATATCAAAACCACATGCACCGTTTTAGAGCTAGCTCACGACTTCATTACATTTAACACTATTTCACAGCTGTTTTTTATATGTTTTCTTGTTTTGTTTCTCAAACACCTTGATATATATCTAATATATATATGATATTAGATTATAATAAAAAAAAATTACCTCTTTTCATTAAAATATTCATTAAAAAAATGTTCCGTAGTGTACATCACAACGAATATTAAGATCTCAACTCAAAAACCCCAAAACTGTCGATGTAATGAATTTATCGACCCAAAATTTAGTATGAGGATTTAGGAGCACCTATGTTAGTCAACTATTGAATATTAGCGAAAACGGTCATGTTTACATGTTTTGGAGAAGGAGCGAAAAATTAATTGATTAATTCGTTCTGGGGAAGTACATGGCCGGTGATTGAGTTATCCACCGACGCCATTTTTAACTTATTCCTTCTCCAGCTATACGAAGTAGAGGGGAAGTTATGTAATCAGGTTTCCATCAAGGATTCACGTTTTCCGTCCGATGAATCAGAGACAATGTACTTCCTCAGTAGGAATTAATTAAGTTTTCTCTCTCCCCTTAAAACCAATCAATCGTTTTTGCAAAAAATTATTGGTTGACTTACAGAGGGTCTCAGAGGGAGAGCGGAAACTTATTTGATTAATTCACACTGGGGGAGTACACTCACCGACGATTTCACCATTGACCCAGGTAGCTGCAACAGATCATTTCACTTCATCGCTCATATTTCACTGATCTTCAGTGTGGGGGGTTGGTTATATAAATGTAGGAAGGATTTGGGGGTGACGTTAGAGTTTAAAAAAAATAGTTAAAAAAAAAAAAATTTTAATATTCAAGAAAAGTTGAAGGTTGCTTATTAAAATAGTCACCTAACGTGAGCCTAATTGATCAGTGTTGCCAACCGCATGTGATCAAAGCAAGCCATGCTTTGTAGAACTAATTTCATTAAAATACCTCCCTTCATATTTGCAGCACTTTTATGCGGTTTATTTTAGTTTGTATTACTCACTCATTCACCGACCACCCAGTTATACGAAGTATAGGGGCAAGTTATCATCGGTCAAAAATATGATGCGGAGTTTTCAAACAAATTTCATGTTTTCCGATCTTTAGGTTCCAAATAGAAAAAAAACAAAAAAACTTCCATCACTTCGTGTCTGTGAACACGATAACTGCCGATAGAATGAATGTATCAACATGAAATTTTCTATGTGAATCAGAACACTCTAAGGAGGACATCTATTGTTTTTCACTCAAATCGACTAAAGGGGAGGGGGGATCAACTCAAAAACCCCAAAATCGGGGTCGATCGCCCCCCCCCTGAGAGATTTTGTTTTTTAAAATTTTAAGATATCATTTCTAGTCAAATTACTGATGAATAAATAAAAATTTATATATTTCGTTTTATCGTATAAAAAAATTGATATTTAAATAAAATTAAGTTTTGGCGCCATAACAGGTGACATCGGTCGGATTTTTTACGAAATTTGATAACGTTTTGCATGAAGTAAGTTGTGGGTGGATGAGCCTACAGCTACAGTCATTATGTAATTATATAAATTATAAAATATATAACAAATAACGTAATTATAACAGTAATTATGACGAATGTAAATATAACCACGAATAAAAATAACTTATCAACGTTTATGCCGTTTTTTTTGTTTTTATAATAATCATCCGCTAATTCTTATTTAATTCATCTTAATCATAAGTTTCAGTAACTTAAAAAAAAAAAAGCCCCCCTGAGAGGTTTTCTGAATCCGCCACTGGTATGAGGCCCCTATGTAAGTCAAAAATTTGATTATTAGCCCAAACGGTCGACTGGGTTTAAACTTTACGGGTGATTCACCCACAATTTATATTTTTGGCTTCACAAAATTATTTACAATCAAACATTAGTTCATTATTTATATATGTTTACTTGTTTATATACTTATATATTGGAAAAAATAAAGAAATGTTCGTAACAGGTTATGAAAGCTTGAGGAGACCTTGGTTTGTGGCCGGTATATAGACCACGCAACCTTCAATAGAGGGCAGACAACGGAATACAGTCTCCATTCAGTCAATATGTGGAGGGGGGCTCCTTGCAGGATGGCTACGCTAAGGTCAGTTAGTACGGAGGTCCATTGTTCGTACGGCTATAGTTGACAATAGCTCAACAGGGAGGACAGCCAAGTGTGTCGCAGCGGAGACGGCGTCACAGCTGTTCAAGTCAACGGCAAATCACCATCTCTCTACTTCACCAAGTCCAATTATTTCTTAATCTATTAAATTTTCTCTCTACCAATTTGGCAACCTTGAGCGCGCCGTCTTTCGGATGTGCGATGGTCCCGAGACAGGTACCCATTAAAGACCCCTACCCTAGATAAATAAACCTGGATAGGCATTATTTTGGTACCACCCTATTTGCGTATATACCCACTATGCGTTTTTTTTTTTTTTTTGGGGGGGGGGGGATTACCTTAACTGGGTTCGACAACTTTTGTTACCTGACTGCACCCTAACTCCAACTTCATCTTGCGTACGAAAAAAAAAAAAACTTGCCATCATGCAGATATTCATAATTTATGCAGATTTGGGTAGTACACCCGGAGACCAACATTGTTCTTGTAGTATTTGCACTTTTGCCAAACAAATTGCTAGTAACTTACGAGAGGATGTTCCGCCTCATTAAAGCTCAGATGCCTGATTGAAGCCCTCAAAAATTGAATATTGACTTCGAAGCGGCTCCAATATTGGCTCTTAAAAAAATCTTCCCTACCCCTCAAGTGATAAAAAGAGTGTACGCATAGTGGGTATATTTCATAGGTGTACGCATTCTGGGTATACGCAAATAGGGAGACACCATTATTTACTCCCATAGTAGAGTCGGGCTAATTTCCACCAGAGCGATGGAAAAGCACTCGTAGTTAAAGCCCGGGCATGAGTCACAACTTTACTATAAGATTTTATGCCGATATATTCATTATATGGTCTGTTATTAATATTTTTGACTTGAGCCCTGCCCTAATCCCTCCCTCCCTTCTTTTAATCCGATTTGACTGAAGATCATTAGATATTATCTAGAGTTATCGTGTACACAAACATTTTTTTGGGACTCAGTCATGACATTTTTTTTTTCATTTTTGAATTTTGGTGCCCGAAAACATGAAATTCAGATGAAAAGTTAACAAAGAATTTCTGATCGATTACACAAATTTCTGTGGAAGGAAGAATTACGATATTCCCGATATAATGGGCATATCGATATGAAATTTTGTATATGTATCCAGAATCCAATGAGGACAACACTGGATCAACCAATTGCAAAAAGGGATAAGAGGTGGATGAGGGAGGGGGTGCTCAGTTCAAAATTTCCAAATATACGCTTATTAAATGAATGTTCCATGTGTCGACAAGATGTCTGGTATGAGTTTTTCGTTTTATACTTGAGTGTGAGATTGAGTTTAGAGTGAGAGCGGAAACGTAACGTATTATAAACACTGCGAGTGACTTAATATTGGGTGGATGTATTCAGCAAGGTTTCAGTTGAATAACTTCAGTAGATTCCAACATATCGCTGAAAGACATGGAATCCTCGTTGCAAGGTCTCTTTTGGCGATGTTCGACCCTCGACCCAGTGGACCCTGAAAGCGCCGGCCATGACTTAGCCTTCCTGTTTTTTTTTCCGTTTACCTCAATAAATAGTTTTCGTTCAAATATTTGATCACTTGTTTATTCAAGACACGAAAAATAATCATTGGGTGTTCAAAAAGTTAGGAGTCATAAATTTTGTACAAATTCAAACATCCTAACATTCATGAGAGATGATCTAATCTCCAGGTGAGAGTTGTGATTGTGCGACCCTTAAAACGCCAAGACAAAATCCAAAGTGGTATCCCGCACTTGGGCTGTCTATCGTCAAATTTTCTATTCTTTCGTTGAGGGCGCCGGTAGCTCAGTGGTATGCGTGCTTGCCTTTTGAGCTCAAGGTCGTGGGTTCGAAACCCGGCCGAGACCCTTAGTTTATTTTATCTGGGAGGTAAAATGAACTTGAGCACGCCTTCCTTCGGATGGGACGTTAAGCGATGGTCCCGAGCCTGTACGATGTCAGGTACTCCTTAAAGACCCCTGCCCTAGGTGAATAAAAATGTATGATTCCCACAGTAGGGTCGGGCTCATGTCCATCAGAGTGAAGAGCGCTCTGGTAGTAGGCGATATGACCTAGTAGTTAAAGCCCGGGCATGAGTCATAAAACCTAACTTCACCTATGTTTCGAAAAAACATTTTAATCGTTTTTTTTTTTTTTTTTTTTTGGCCTCGACTAACACCACACTAGCCATCTATGGGTTATTTAGTTATATTTACGACATCCATGGCTCCGGGAGGGAGTTCTATCTACGAAATAAAACTCACTCCCGGACGGGATTCGAACCCGCAAACCATGGTGAGACCATGCGGCTAAAGCCCTACGCTCTAGCCCGCACGGCCACCATGGCTCCCTAACGTGTATTCTGAATCTTATAATAAGACTCCTAAAAATTTTAGCGAAATCGTTCCAAGAAAAGAGATTAAGGAGCTAAACACAAAACCGTAAAAACTGACCGACTATTAATCTCCCAAAGTAAAGTCGGGTTCATGTCCACCAGAGTGACGAAAGAGCGCTCAGGTAGTAGGCGATATGACCTATTAGTTAAAGCCCGGGCATGAGTCATAATAACTATTCTTTCGTTCACGAGAATTCCTGCAAAATGTCGTCGGTGGATCACCGGCAGTGTTCTTCCCCAGTAGGAATTAAGTGTTTGCTCTCCCTCCAATATCAATGGACCGTTTTGGTTTTCGTGTTGATACATTCATTACTTCAACGAGGGCGCCGGTAGCTCAATGGTAGCATGCTTGCTTTTTTTTTTTTATCTGGGAGGTTCGAAGACCTGGAGCACGCCGTCCTTCGGATGGGACGTTAAGTTATGGTCCCTAGTCTCTACGATGTGATGTTCTCGTTAGATGACCTCTATCCCAGGACGCTGTGTATTATTAATTATTACATATTATTAATTTGTAATTATTATTTTTAAAAAAATTAAGGGAATGAATAAGAGAATATAAAAAATAGTATCAACTATATTGTAACAAAAAAAATTGTAAGATACTAGGTAAATATAATGCGAGAGTCAGAAAGGAGATAAGAAGTAATACGGTTTAACTGTGTGTTAGAAGATATCTGTGATAAACGAGTTAACGATATGACATCACCAACTACTGTTGATAATGACGTCATAAGGTCACCTCGAGGTCACGTATTGACAGTTCTTCTATTTCCTAAACTACTCACTACATTTATTATTATTTATACTTTTTGTATAACTTTCTCAGGTGAAGTAATTTAATTATTTATGGAAAATAATGCGATTTTTTTTTTTTTTTTTCATGACTTTTAAAAAATATGCGCGCGAACGGGTTGTAAATTAAGCATAGTTCGTATATTATAGTTAGGTTTTATGACTCATGCCCAGGCTTTAACACGAGGTCATATCGCCTACTAACAGAGTAGATACATGAATCCGACACCCGGATCTCTACTATGAGAGTCCTAAATTTTGCCTACCCTAAATTTGTATTCACGTAGGGTAGGGGTTTGTAACGAGTACCTGACGTCTCACAGGCTTATCACTTGATGTCTCATCCGAAGGGCTCAAGGTTCTTTCAGACTACTCAGATAGAAAACCTAAGGGCCGGGTTTCGTACCCGCGATCTTTATGTACAATAGCGCTCATCTAAATAAACACTCAAAATATCAAAGTATGTATAACCGTGTCTCGAAGTTGATTTTCCATCGATAGTATTGGTAAAGTCTAGTATATGCTTATAATGGTAATTTCAGTAAAGTCTTGATTAATCGGAAGTCAGAATACTAAAAAGTCAATTATCCGAAACGACACACAAAAAAGTGGAGCTCGGTACGTATTTTTTTATTCTCCAAATCGGGGAACTTACGTTTCCGAGTCCCTTTCGTCGGACGCCAATGACTCTGGCTTATCAAATTTCGGAAGACGAAGAAATCGGATTCATATGTGATAGTAAGATGACATTGAAATAAAAGACGTTGTCTTCCCACTGTTTTATTTTAGACCAGAACCGGTTTTCAACGTAATAGCGTCATCATCACGGTGGTTCATCCCACCCAAAAAGCACAGCGGTTAAAGGACAACTGACGATGCTGTATGGGTGGGATGAACCACTGATGATGACGCTGTTGCGTTGAAAACCGGTTCGGGTCTAAAATAAAACAGTGGGAAGGCAACGTCTTTTATTTGTATGAGAAATAATCCAAAGGTTAATCGTTCATTTGAACAATGAATAATAAATGAATTATGTTGGAAATATACGAACTGATGATGAAATGCAACTAATTAAATGTGATGTACTATCTCAGCTGCTCGCAACTGCATTCCAAAGTTAACCGGAAATTTATGCATGCAAAACAATTTGCAGCAATGAGATTAACTTCTTAAGTTTCCATCTTAGGTGTTCAAATGACGCATCGCAGACGCTTCTTTCTGTGTCCCTAACAACATCCTTCATAGAGATATCAACATCCCTTACATCCAAGATTTAATCCAGACCCGGTTCAAAAACATTCCTTAGCAACCATCCTAATACATGTTTTTGTTTATATCACACAGTTGTTTATTACTTATAAATATACATTTCTAGTTTATATTAAATCTAATTAAATGCAATTTCTAACATTGCAATTAATAGCATAAGAATTTATCAATGTCCGAATACATTTTTTGCGTTCTGTGTTGATATTGTGGAAATACTAATGAATAAAATAAAATGATAGATAAAACACTTTTTTGAACACTTATATTGTCTAATTCCACAATAGTTGAACATTGTGCTGACGATGGCGTAAGCCGAAACCGGTACACATTTAAGTATATGTTTGTGGAATTAGACAATATAAGTGTTCAAAAAAGTGTTTTATCTATCATTTTATTTTATGCATAAGAATTTATATAACAAAATATTTGCATTAGAAAAACATATTTCAATGTGAGGGGTTGCACTCTTTTCTGTCATCAACAATTTTTTAAATGTTAGTGGGGATGTGTAGTGCAGATTAGCCAACCCAAGCGCTGCGTCTGAAATTTGTCTGCGAGCTACCAGTAGCTCTTGAGCTACGGTTTGGCAACCACTGTTGTATACAGTCACATCTACCTATTATATATATTGTACAGATTGTAGACCTATAAAAGACTTCTATGGATGACATTTACTGATTTTCAGTCAAATTGGCCAGAGGGAAGGGTGATTAGGGGTGAGGCTTAACTCAAAAACTCTAAAGGAGGGTTCAGAAGCCCTTATTTAAGTCAACTATTCATTTTTAACAGAAGTGATTTTGGAGGTGAAAATTTAATTGATTAATTCGTGATGGGGTGACGTTGTCGCTGACTCACGGATTTCGGTTTAATCTTTTCAAGTAATATTCAAAAACTTTTTGCATTTGAAAAGAGTAATTATCGTTTATTTAAACATAACTCTTTAAATGCCGAAGGTGTTATAAAAAGAAAATAAGAAATAACGTGTCTGAATAGACTTAAGTGTTGGGTTAAGAAGGTGTTATAAGTTGAGTAGGAGTAGCCAGGCTGTAAAGTTGAGATTGGGCTACAATTACCTTAAGATGACCTCGAGGTGCGCTTTTCAAAGGGAAATAAGAATTTTGTGTTTTTTCCTATATTTTTATGAAGAGAAGACCCCCCCTCACATTTCAACCGTGTCATTAGTTACTGAAGAGTTGTCTGTAATTTGTAGAATCAAGTAACGCAACCTCTTGATCCAAGTCTCATTATATAGCTGCCCCTATACTTTGTGACGTCACTGAATCACCGGCAATGTACTTCCCCACAACGAATTAATCAATTAATTTTTCGCTCCCCCTCCAAAACCAATCGATTGTTTGCGCTAATATTCATTCGTTGACTTACATAGGGACACCTCTAAATCCTCATACTAAATTTTTATCAATAAATTCATTACATCAACAGTTATTTTGAGTTGAGTCACGCCTCTGTTCCTGTAGCTCAGAGTGCTTGTCTACTGTGCTCAAGATCACGGGTTCGAAACCTGGCCAAGGTCCTTAAGTTTTTTTTATCTGGGAGGAACATAGAGCACGCCATTTCTGAGGACGGACGTTAAGCGATGGTCCTGAGCCTGTACGATGTCAGGTACTGATTAAACCTAGATAGGCAAAATTTGGGACTCCCATAGTAGAGTAGGGCTCAAGTCCACCAGAGTGACGAAAGAGCGCTCTGGTAGTAGGCGATATGACCTTGTAGTTAAAGGCCGAGCATTTTTCACAATAAATAATTAACTAACTTGAAACATTTAAAATTTTACATTTTTGACGTGTAAACATCTTAGCTTTCGGTAGGGGCTATGTCAGAGCGTAAGTCTCGTTGTTCTTTATCTGTGATGTCAGCTGTTTTTGACCATTTCTATTGTATTTTTATAACATTACTGATCATATTTACCGTTGCAGATAATTTAACTAAAATATCAATATTACTAACTATAAAATGATCTTTCGGTAAGAAACTTTTAGGTTAAGATGCTTCGATAGCTTGAATTTGTAACAATAAATAAAAGTGGTAAAAGAAAATAATATAGCAGTGTAAATCTAAAAAAATATAATAATATAATATTTCTATAATATATCATTATAATAGAAATAATAACATTATTATAATATATTATGAGATATAATATTGTTATTAATATATAATTTTTTTTTTTTTGCATTGGAGGGGGAAATGCTGCGACGCACATCCAGGGAAGGTAGCCCTGGATAGTGTGGGACTCGAGCCGATTCACCATACCCACTAAAACCCCCTCCTTGCCGATCCTGATTCCCTTCCGCGGAACTGACGATCTGTCATTACTTCGCGGAAGGGAGGAAGGGTGGCTGGTAACGCCCCTTCTTCTGTTTTATTACCGCTACTGTTCCTTGTCAGCCCTCCTGGAGGGCCAGCCCGCCCATGATGAGCGCTGCAAAATCGCAGCCTTCACCCCACGACTCCTGGGAGCGCAGCATAGCGTCCACGTAACTGGTAGCAGTCAGTGGGGCGCCCATGCTGCACTCCAGATTTTTCCTTCCTTCCTCTAATCTGGGGCATTTGAGGAGGACATGCTCCGCCGACTCCGTCTCACCAAGGCACGCGGGGCAGTCTGGTGTAATATATAATAATAATAAATGCTGAAAATATCGACCAATAAATAATATATTTGTTGTCATATTGTCACAACGTATAATATAATGTTTTTACCCATTTCACGAGATACCGAACAGCTTATTTCATTTTTAAATGAGAAATTAAGATGTGGAAGTGTTTAAAAAAATGTAATCTATTATGAGAACAAGGTTTAGTTATTCAAATATCTTATTATTATTCATCCCTCATTTAGTTCTGATAATCGGAAGTTACTGATTTCTTCTAGCCCGTGTCTCTTTACTGTGTTGCGTCATATTCGCTAGGATTGTTCCTGATATACCTTCGCCCCGTCCAGTCGCTGAGCCTCTTTCAACGTCCTCTTTGGTCTTTCTTCCCGTTACTATGTTTACCTTACGGTACCTTATACGTCATAACTTACTTTACCCATTCAAGGATTGGCTACCTCCGACCAGTACTTTTGTCTACTCAAATAATCTACGACCTATGTATACTTTCAAGATGTTGGCACTACGCTCCAATACGGTGGTGGACTAGCGGGAAAAATAACTTCAATAAGTCCCTCCACAACCTGCATAAAGCGGATTTCCATAACAGGTATTCATAACGTTTCCCACTTTTTTTTTCTGATGACATCATTATGGTTGGATGCAGAGACGGAAATGCATTTACTAATTAACAGAAACGGTTCGTTTAGAGGAGTGATTCTCAGCCAGTGTACCGCGCGGCACATTACTTTGCCGTGAAAATTGGTAGCCGCCAAATTGAGAAGAGGTGAACAGTAGGAATAACGTAGCTTTTACCACAACTGTAAAGATCAGAGCTGGTAATGGTGGAACAGAGAGTTGTATTGTCCTTTTTACCACCAAATATAAATGAGATAATCCAAAAACATCCGACAGAAATTTCCCATTATTATAATACCCCAAAAAGCCCTTTAGTTGCAAGGGCTCAATTTTAATATATTTTTAGTAATACCCATCCTGAAGATATAAAAAATGCGCGTCTGCCACTCCAGAGCAGGTCGAATATAAAATAGGGGTCGCGGATATATTGAAACTTTGCAATTTTTTTCTTCAAATTTTTGTTAATATCTCATAATATATTGCAAATAAGAAAAAATGATATCCTATCAAAATTAGAGAGCATAAAATTCTCTACAAAAAAGGTTCTATTTATATATTATATTTTGAATCAAGTTACTTCAATAGGACAAATTAAACACGAAAATGATACTGCGAGCGCCCCCAACTCTCGCCATGATGGCTTTTTTTTGCAATTTTCTTGTCACTAACAGATACGAAAAAATGTCATATAATCCTTACAATAGAGCATAAACTTTTGTAGTGGTTGAGACGGCGTAGGAATGATTTAAAATATTCATAAAATGATTCTTGATTTTTTGGCCTGGGTTCAAAAGCACAATTTGTGTAGGAGTGTGTATCTTTACTTGACATTTGTGGCGCAACTATCGCTTCCACGGGGAAAATCCTTGGAACCTTTTTTGAATTAAATTTGTTACTCTACAATTTCTTATATGTAACATATTTGAATAGGAATAAGAGGAACAGAGTTATATGCGAAAATGCCAATTTTCGACAATTTTTTTGCCCCTTCGAAGATCGAGCTTATACCCTTGATCCATTTGGTCTTAACCTTAAAAACCATTGTTAATAATGCACGATTCAGACGTTAAGTAGAAAGGTTTTAGACGAAGAGGGAAAAACTTAGTTGAATAGAAATAATTCTAGGAGGGGAAATAGATTATCGGTATTGAGAGAGAACTTTTAATTGGTGGACTGGTACAGTGAGTGTGTTAGGTTAGGTTGGAGGTTACCAAGAGGTGGATGGTTATCGGGGATGTCTGAAGGTTATTTTAGCCAATAGCCAGATGTAACAATAGTTTCTCCAGATGTATGGAGCAAGACTCCCAGTCTGTGTGCAATCCTAGACGAGCCCATCTCAAAAAAGACCTCTTTAATTTAGTTATCTGCCTTCTAAAATCGGAGATCCTTTAAAGGCGTAAAATGCAAAAGACAAACCTTCAAGTTTAGACAAGAATTCAAAAAAATTATAGTTTTCGATAATATCTTCCAATAAAAACTTTGACTTTGGAATATAGTCGAATGCTATTTTAAATATTTAACGTTGTCTCTAGAATAATTATGCATATTATTATCTACACTTTACATCAATAATAAACCATAACAAAATAAAATAATAATAAGATACGCCAAAAAAGTATATATCAGGACATAAATGATATACACCAACCGATATTAAATCTTAAAATACAAACACTTATGAAATGAATAAAAGTATGTCCAAAAAGTTTTTTTTATGCGAGCGAGCTGAAGATCGCGGGTTCGAAACCGGTTATCTGGGAGGTAAAATAAATTTAAGCACGCCTTCGGATAGGACGTTAAGCGTTGGTCCTGAGTCTGTACGATGTCAGGGTACTAGTTCAAAACCTCTATCCTAGGTGAATAAAGAATTTAGGGTAGGCAAAATTTAGGACTCCCATAGTAAAGTCGGGCTCATGTCCACAAGAGGGACGAAAGACCGCTCTGGTAGTAGATATGACCTCGTAGTTAAAGCCCGGGCATGAGTCATGATAACTAACTAGAAGATAAATTATTGAAAAAAATTTAATACTATAGTTACTATTTATATTTTTAATTATAAATATTTATATTTATTTAAGATAAATCTTCTTTAAGGACGATCTAGTTAAACATAAAATAAAATATTATTCAAAATTTATATTTTTTTGGCAAAAATCTTCCAGAGTTGACAATAATAATATTGACAGACAATACTCATGGTCAAATTGACCGTCTGAGGGGTTATCTCTTCTATTTCTACTCGATAATACACTAATATAAAAGTGACAAAATAAAAATAAAATAATTCAAATACAAATGCAGTAATTTACAAAATTAACTTAAATGATCCTTTAAAAAAACTAACAAAAAATAAAAATAAAAAACATCTTCCTGTTTATATATTATTAATAATTAAATTCTGAAACTAGCTCAAATCTATAATTGCAGGCGGCTTTGCAATAGTTAATTAAACTTTTGTAATTTCGTCCATTTACATATTCAATAAACTGAACATAGCTTAACTCTGCTTTACTAAAATAGATGAGACGAAATTCTTTTAAGATGGGGCATACGGCAATAAAGTGAAACACATCTTCATCTTGCTTGTTATTACACATGGAGCAAAGCTTGACCTCCTTTGTGTAAGAATGCTTATTTAAATAAAGAAGTTCACCTCGTACCTTCAGCACCCAGCTTATCGAATTTGCATCCATCTCTGAGAAAATAACTTTATTATCTGTAAATAACGGTTTATATAAAGTATGCTTGGTACTATTTATTGTTTTTAATTTATATTCATTAATAAATTCATTTTTTACTTTATTTACAATATCATTCCCTTTTATTCTGCCATCCAAACTTTTATGACAATATTTTGGGTGGATTTCACGCCCCTTCACACACAATGAACCTGAAAAATGGGGTAATAGAATGAACATTGGCGTAACTAGGGGGAGGGGGAACTCTCCCAGATGTATGAATGCACCAAAACGCTCGACTGGCTTTGGAGGAAGAGCGGAAACTTAATTTAGTAATTCGTGCCGGGTGAATTACATGACCCTCCCTTGTTAAGCTTCTCTGGGTACTACTGCGATGTTCCATATTATCGGTGAATCTTCAAAGAGGTGTTCACTTTTTTTTCGATATTTCGGATCGACTTAACGTCCCTTCTTCAAGTTCATTGTATGTGAAGGGGGGTGATATCGACTCAAAATATTGTTGGGAGAAAAAAAATTGGGCACTGGAAAATTTTGCTAAAAATATAGAGGGATCCATGAGAAATTACCAATTTTTAGCCAAATGAGACGGAAGCATTCCGAGGGAGAACGACAATAGTTGATTCGATATTAATAATTCAATGTGGGGATGTACACTGCGGATGATTCATTGTGGAGAAGTGCTGGAGAGGGGGGACGAATGTTGTCCAGCGACTTGGGAGGGACTTGTTTGGCCTGACTGCGCCGCTTCGCTCTCCCATCTCGGCTGTCCGCCGTCGACCTCTGGCTACTCGTCGCCCTGAAAACATCCGTCCTTCTCTCACATTCCATTCTCAAACAGATGCCTTCCCTCTCCAGCCAGCCACTGGGACACACATCTAGTGGCACACTCAGCCCTACATTTTAGTATAACAGGAATTTTTGAATTTTCTGTAAAATTTACGGGAGAAAAAATTTATTTTTTTCAGAATGTGAAAAATAGACTGTCACAGAGAGAAGTGATCAGATTCACCCTTATCGTCATCGATTAATTTATTAATTACTACACTTTTAATAGATAGATAGATAAACTTTTATTGCACCAAAGATAACCTTTATGGCAATGAGAGTTTATTTATTTTTTTTTTACAAAATTCATAATCTTATAGTTATATAAAATAAAAGAAAAAATATCTATGTATAGAATTGCACATAATAAGCAATATAGCAACTAAATAACAAGATACCAATAATATTGAAATAATAAATATGTTAGGTTAGGTTTTATGACTCATGCCCGGGCTTTAACTACGAGGTCATATCGCCTACTACCAGAGCGCTCTTTCATCACTCTGATGGACATGAGGCCGACTCTACTGTGGGAGTCCTACATTTTGCCTACCCTAAATTGTTTATTCACCTAGGGCAGGGGTCTTTAACGACGAATACCTGACATCGTACAGACTCGGGACCATCGCTTAACGTCCCATCCGAAGGACGGCGTGCTTAAGTTTATTTTACCTCCCAGATAAAATAAACTAAGGGCCTCGGTCGGGCTACGAACCCACGTTCTTGAGCTCAGAAGGCAAGCACGCATACCACTGAGCTACCGGCGCCCTAAATAATAAATATGGACATGCTCTTTAATAGAAATAGTGCTAGCAACCAGTATAAAAAAACAATAATTGTAGAATGTATTGAATTATATGAATAATGATTGTTATTTATTTGTATCCTGAAAAAAAAAAAAAAAAAAAGTTATATTATTAAATAAATTATAATATTGTACTCTCAGATGTAAACTACAATAACATGTATCATTATCTGACGAGATAGGTTCAAATTATTCAATAAAATCCGTGTTTGTAAGCAAATTGAGTTTCCTAACGTCATTTTATGACGGTTTTCGGCTTGGATCTCATAAACCTTGGAAAACAGAGCATACCAGCCCCAAAAAAATGCACAATAAATTGTATCACATATCACCGAATTTTAAATATATGTTTATTATTGGCAGTTTTCTATTAGAAAAGATTAAAAATAAATACGGGATATTGCCATAACTCAGGACTTTCTTACCCAGAAAAGCCAGTTTGAAAGGAGAGGTGATTGAATAGTAAAAACGTGGTTGGAATAATGAAGTTATTTATTATTATTTTTTTTTTGTTTACTATCCCGTTTTATACATCTGTGGTTAACAGGATTCCTAATCCATGATATTGTCGAATTTTCATGACTTAGGGAAGTGACTTTGGCAGAAACTGAGTTCAGAACAATAATTATAATTATTAAAAGTGTAATCTCTCTTTGTATATCTCCAGGCTAAAATATTTCTCCACAATTATCTCACCAATAAACCAGAATACCACTCAGAACCAATTGTGCATTTTTTTGATAACATGGATGTTAGAAAATTGAGAATAATATAATTTAATTTATTGCTTGTAAAACAGATAGAAATTTTTTTCTTCTTTTTCCTTTTTTTTAAATTTTTTTTTATTTTTTTGTTGTGGCTACCACTATTTTCCCTTATCAAAGGTTATATTTTGTTTTATATAATTTTGAATAATTCAATATACAACAATAATATTAATAATATCTTTCAGTTTTTTTCTGCAATTTCTTTTTTGTCTATCATTTGGCAAGCTGTATCTTCTAAAATAGACCCCGAAGTAAAATTGTCTTATTTTTGGTCCAGTTTTTGGCAAAATCGTATTTATTTCAATACTTATGACATCTCAAATTTCAATTTTTTCGCTACAATCTTTTCTCTTGAGTTAGAGCACTCACGAAGTTCTCATCACAAACACACACTAAGACAGACATCATCGCGAAAATGGTTAAAACTTCTTCAGAGGATCTATAAACGTGAACTTCTATTGTAAACGATCTCAGATTTTCGTACGATTACAATACCTACCATTTGAACACAATGAGAAACATTGGAGTTCCTGGTCAACCTATTGATTTGTATCCATATATGTGGACTCATTCGCGCTCGGCAAGACCATTGTCGACCATTCATCTTTTTTTCTCGTTTTCTTTTCGCTGCAAGGCTTTTTGTCGAATTTTGAGCTGCCTTGTCTCCTGACTCTTCTTAGGTAACGAAAGTTGGCCAGTAGAACACACAGCCTGCTTTTGGGTTAGTCCGGTTTTTCGTGGCTCCGGATAATGGGCGCTGTACTGTTTATCCGAGAGAGATTTGCCAATGACTTGTAGAAAGTGGTGGCTTGTGAACTGAGGTATGTTAGACGCAGGACATGTTTACCGTTACTAGCCACTGGTATTGTTCTAACATGTCTTGAGAGATGTGTCCTGGTTTTATCCTCACGATGGAACTCTTGTAACGAGTCCCTCACTTCTGTCTGTTTCATTGAGACCATCCTCCTAATAATAATAATACATTGGATACACAGTTAGTTATTATGACTCATGCCCGGGCTTTAACTACGAGGTCATATCGCCTACTACCAGAGCGCTATTTCGTCACTCTGGTGGACATGAGCCCGACTCTACTATGTGAGTCCTAAATTTTGCCTACCCTATATTTTTATTAACCTAGGGCAGGGAGGGGTCTTTAACGAGTACCTGACATCGTACAGCTCGGGACCATCGCTTAACGGCAAGCACGCATACCTCTGAGCTACCGGCGCCTTCATTTAGTTGACCTTCATTTAAATTATCTCCTTGGGGTGGGGGGATTTGAGATGTATAAGAAAGTTGTTGAGAAGGGCAGTAGGAGGCGCCACTGCAGTAGAGGGCGCCACCCACCCTCCTCCAGCAGCTCCTTTGTTATTATACAGTTAGGGTGGTTCCAGGGGAATACGCATAATAAAATGTCATGATAGCCCCTCACAATTTTACTCGAAATCATGCCAAAATTTAACAAAAAAAGTATAATTTTTATCATTTTGAATTATTTTTCCCCACATATTATTGCATTCTAAATGTCATATTATTACACTTTTACTATTATTATTATTAATTAAATATTATTCAGAGGTTGACAATTTTCAAAAATGTCGCTTTGTTTACGGATGGCTACTTCGCAACTATTTTTGAACTATTTACATCCTCCCCCCGCCTCATGTCTCTGCTTCTAGTAAAAAAAAAAAATATATATAGATAAGTTATTATTTATTTATTCATTTATTTACCATTTCAAGTACCATTTTTTTTTTTTTTTTTTTTTTTCCAGATCAATGACAAATTTTTATTATTTAAAAATAAAAAGGTACTTGGGGCAATTTTGTAATACAAAACTTTTATTGTATTACGTAAACAGTTAAAGACCGTTTTATATGTTTTTTTTGGTTTTTTCTTCAATTCATCTGGATTTTAAAAATCCAATTGAAAGATGTAAAAATGTATTCTATGTATATCAGGAAATACAATACTGAAAATCCTACCAAGTATTGTATATATTTTGTGAAATGGACAATATTTTAAAATTTTATTTTTTTTATATTTACGCCTAGGACTATTTCTGAGTTTAACTTGTGAATGGGATGGGGTGGGGGGGATATGGGCCGAGTACAGTAAATGCGATAAGTCCCGTATCATGGCTGAGGCTCCATTAACTGGAGTCTTTATCTGGTTCCAGCACGACTGGAGTCTACCTTTCCTCTAATACACTTCTATTTGTTGTTGTCACACCTCCGTTGGTAAGGAACTTCAGAGGTCTGACATGCCACAACGTCTGTTGGGAAATATTTCATCTGAAAGATTGTTTCAGATAAAGTTACCACTAGACCTTCCAGATCAGTTTAAATTTGATCAATCAAAGCCCGACTCTACTGTGGGAATCCTAAAATTTGCTTACCCTTTATTCACCTAGGTGACGAGTACCTGACATCGTACAGGCTCGGGACCATTGCTTAACGTCCCATCCGAAGGACGGCGTGCTTAAGTTTATTTAACCTCCCAGGTAATAAAATGTTCTATAGTGTGGATTATTTATTGAGTTCCAAAGACTCAGAAGTAGGAAGTTGCAGAAAAATATGGCAGAGATAAAACTAAATATGAAAATAGTCACGGTTTGAAGGTTATCAGATTATATTGTAGGTTAAGGAAAGAACAGACATAACCGATTGGTTATATTGTTTGTACAGAGACGGAAAATAGCCATCATCCAAGGATATATTAGCCACTACAGCAGTGCCGCCATTTATATATAAAATTTCATGCCGATACATTTATTTCTTGGTAGTTATTAGAGTTTTTGGGTTAGACCCCCCCCCCCCCCCCCCCCCCCCCCAATACCACTTCTCAGTCCACTTCCACAACTCTCCTTAGACTGTCTCTCTCTATTTAAAACAGCTGCTCGTCGTCTTTTGTGCTCCATTCATTGGTTGTTCACCATTCGTTTTTAAACAAAATGCTACTATTTCATTTTTGTATATTTATTCACTATTTAATTTTATTACTTCACTCCTAACAGCTGTTTTTATACAAATAATAATTGATTTTGTAATGTATTAATAATTTTAATGTGTATAATTGTTTACATCACAGTTCTATACAATCGGTTTCTGATCCGAACCCCCTCCCCTATTTCCCTCTTTCAATTGGGATTCATAATTTCGATGCCGATATAAATTCGGCATTGGAAGTCTTAAACACATAGTTGCCTTCCGGCGGCACTCCTCTGTATTTATAGAGGCACCGGAAGCTTACTTCTCTATTTTTTAATAGAGATAAAAAAATACCTATGTAAATAGATATAATAAGATAGGAAAGAGAGAGAGAGAGAGAGGGGGGGGGGACTCTGAACAGTTCTTCTTTGGTATAATTACGATCCGTGTCTGCCAGAGGGAGACGCTAGCTATATCTGGAGCTGGTAACAAATCAGAACCCAGGATGTCACACAAATAGTCACAGATTTTTGTTTCTTTTTCGTGGGTGGTCTACGTCACGTCTACAAAATTATCATATATATATTTTTTTTCTTGAGATCATTGCCAATGTACTTCCCCAGATCGAATCGCACTCCTCATGTAAAAACAGTTTGGTTGAAACCCTGAAATGAAAGGGACATTCTTGAGGAAGGAGCCTGTTTTACTTGCTCAGACAAGGTATACGGCAAGTTATGTAATCGGCGACAGGGTCGAAGTTGAGTTTTGATCGGAATTTAATTTTGTCTAACCCCTTCATTCCAAAACTGAAAAAAAAAAATAGGTTGTCTGTCTAGTTGTATGTCTTCGAACACGATAACTTCCGGCAAAATGAATTGAAAATTGTAACGAAATTGTATATGTGCGTCAGGAACCCTATTGGGATGACACATATTTATTATCAGCCAAATTGACCAAAAGTATTCAGAGGATTAGATGAGGGGAGGGAGGTTTAACACAAAAAACCAATTGCTGCTGTTTTAATGAATGTATTGTGTGATAATTAAAAATTATGTTAAATAAAATAAACAAATAAAATTACTAGATTTCCTGCAGAAATTACAGCTGGTCTTCTACTAAATTATATTTAACTACAGTAGTTACCGAAAAGGGCCCTAAAAAAATATCGAAAACTCAATTTCTTCAAAATTGCACGTATTTAAAAAAAATTCAATTAACAAACTTTTCATTTGGATTTCTTCTTTTACTAAAGAGATGCCACATTGTTTTTTTTTCTAAATTTTGCAAAAATGTTAAATCTAATTCAAAGGTATAAATTATCTTACTGGGTTAAAAGGGAAGTGAATAGCATAGAATAAGAGAACGAATATTTGGGTTTATTTATCTTAACCTACTTAATAAATTGACTAAGATTGGAAATAAAAAAAAATGAGACTATTTTACAATCCCACTTAAAACTAAGTTTAAAAAACTTTTCTCTCTAGACTGTCCACTTCCACGTGTCAACTTAGACTGTCATTCACTATTTAAAACTGCTGTTCGTCGTCTTTTGTTCTCCATTCATTGGTTGTTCACATTTCGTTTAAAAACAAAATGCGACTTCATATATTTATTCACTAATTAAGTTAATTCACTCCTAACAGCTGTTTTTAATTTGTGTAAATTTTTTTTTACATCACAATTGAAACATTGAGAATAATGTGTAAAATGAGAAACATCTATGACCGATTCCTATGCAATTTCAGTCTTATCAGTTATCTGAACAACCCTAATAACTGTTGGAGGGGGGGGGGGGGGGGGGGGGGGTGGGGGAGTTGGTTTCTGAGAGAGTGCGAAACATTATTTGACTAATTCGAGGTGGGGACGTACATTGCTCGTGATTTCTTTTTTTCTTTTTAGATACATTTATTTATTCTATAATATAAGAGGACCTTAGAGAGGTGGAAACACATAAATATTGGAATATTGTACATCTGTCAGCTATTTGTGTTGTCTCCAAAATGGAGACTCGCCAACCCTCCAAACGACAGCTCATAACTTCTAGTAATGTCTTCTTCGCTCTTCCTTTTTTTTTTTCTCTCTCTCGTTCGTTCCTCAAGATCGCAGGAAGAGACGGAAAAAAAAATTCTTAATACAGAAGGCCATACTGGCGGCAAAATTCCAAAAACTATCCTTTACCGTTATTGCACATTCTTTACATCAGTAAGGAGAGTAAGGAAAGTTTTTTTTTTTTTTCTTTTTCTTTTGGCTTTATGTACGGTGCATATTAGCCATGTCAATGTGTAATATATAATTATTTAAGACATCCATGGCCCCGGGAGGGAGTTCTATCTACGAAATAAAACTCACTCCCGGACGGGATTCGAACCCGCAAGCCATGGTGAGACCATGCGACCAAAGCCCTACGCTCTAGCCCGCACGGCCACCATGGCTCCCGTAAGGAAAGTTATAGTTAGGCAATGTACTTCCTCCAAAGTAATTAATCGATTAACTTTTCGCTCGTGCTCCAAACCAGGCAACCGTTTGCGCTAATATTCAATAGTTGACTTCTAAATCCTTATGCTAAATACTGTGCCGATAAATTCATTACTTCTCTTTGGCCGATTCCTCTGAAAATTAATAAGTGCCCTTCCTATGTCGGTTACCATGGTTTTTGAATTCCTTTCCTGACCCCCCCCCCCCCCCCCCCCTCCTTCTCTTAAATGTTGAACAAAATGTTTGTTTTTATTTTTTTGATCAGAATGCGCTAGGCCAGTACATTCCTGGTGACTTTTTTTCACATTTAAAAATCTGAGAATAAAACACATAAATGTTACATGATAACACATAAATGTAACATAATAACAACATAAATGTAACTTGTGATGAAGATACTCACCCCGGTTAGATCTGAAATTAGAAAAATAAAAACTAGAACATAAATATAAATAATTGAAGGTTTCCTCTTCCGTAACGAATTAATCAAAGCGAAAAAAAGGTCTTAAATTAGTAAAAGTAAATATATAGATGGAAAATTAGGGGATGTAATAATTCATCTAGAAATCCCAGTTTTAAAAAAGATTTGTCTAACCAATCCTATCTTAGATGTTACAATTTTTCTTAGAGATTCTTTATTATTTATGGCTTTTTTTTCTGTCCCGTGTATAGGGGATGTTATGTAATCAGTTAAAAATTCGTTGCGAAGTTTTCAACAGAATTTCATGTTTTCCAATCTCTTCATTCAAAAAATGAAAAAAAAAAAACATGTCTCTGTGTATGAACACGATAACTCCCGATAGAATGAATGTCTCTACACGAAATTTCAGATATGTGTTTCCAAAACCCTCTAAGGACGACTGATTTTTTTTTTTTTTTTTTTTGGGGGGGGGGGAGGAAAACGTAATTGTTTAATTAACCGACGAATTTTTGTTCATTATATGAAAATAACTACATTCTCATATTTCATTTATGTTCAAATATCTTCGAAATTTTGTGTTATTATTATATAGAAATTGTTGACTGAGATTCAAGATCGCGGGTTCGAACCCCGTTTTTTTTATTTGGGAGGTGAAAAAACCTAGAGCACAAATCGTGGTCCCGAGTCTATATGATGTCAGGTACTCGTTAAAGATGAATGAAAATTTAGGGTAGACAAAATTTAGGACTTCCATAGTAGAGTTATGCTCATGTACACCAGAGCGACGAAAGAGCGCTTTGTTAGTAGGCGATATGACCTCGTTGTTATTACCCGGGCATGAGTGACAATGTTTGCACTGGATATACTAGCGTCAAGTAGCGTGACACTTAAGTAGCCTTTTCACGACCTAGGAGTCCCATATTGTCCTCCCAGGGGAGATCTGATTCCATTTGGGTGGGTTTTACCGCGCGATGAGGTAACACCCAGAGGCCATATTAATAGTTTAAGTTCAATTAACATCTATGTGGCCATCCTATGAATTATTCAAATAGCACGCCCTCCTGTCGACATAGGCTATAGTTTATCTATCTATGCAAGGTGCTACTTGACTCACACCATACTTACATTTTAATGACCTCATACTTCAATGATACCAATAAGATAAAGAAGGTTTTCTGTTGAAATAACGAGTCACATTTGACTATAACGAGTCACATTTGATTCGTTGAGGTCCCAACAGTTTTACTTCCTATCTATACGAAGTATGTCTGACCGATTGAACCCACTTCGCGAATTAATCTACTACGTTATCGACATTTCTTCAAAATAAAAAGGATCGATTTGTCTGAAAATTTTGAATTGATAAAAGAAGTGATGATTAATTGATTATATGTGATAGTAAGATGTTGTGAGACGAGATTTCTCATAGAAATAGAAGACGTTGTGTCCCCACTGTTTTATTTTAGACCAGAATCGGTTTTCAACGCAACAGCGTCATCATCAGTGGTTCATCCCACCCACACAGTATAGCGGTTAAAGGACAACTGGCGTCGCTTTTATTTCTATGATTAATTGATTATGTTCAGTTCTCAGAATGAATTAATCAATGAAGTTATCGCTGTCCTTGTAAAACCAATCGATAGTTTAGGCTAAGTCAGTAATTGACTTACATAGAGACTTGTGATTCATCATACTGAATGTTGTGTCGATACATTCATTACATCGATAGGTGTTGAAGTTTTTGAGTCAAGCACCCGTTCCCTTTCGCTGATTTCGCTCAAAATTTATAGGTGTAGTCCTTATGAGTCTTTCACTTTAAATATCAAATCTCATATTCACATTCATTCTGTTGGGAGTTATCGTGTTCAAACACACACAAAAACATAATTTTTTGTTTTTCATTTTTTGAATTAGGGGGCCAGAAAACATGAAATTTCGGTGAAAATTGAACTTAGAGTTTCTTAGCAATTACAAACTTCTTGTATACTTCATACAATATCTCGTTTGGGAAGTAATAACAAGCAATAGAGACTGATTGATTGATTATCAACCAAATTGGTGAACTGATTTCAAAAAGAGATCGAAAAATTAGTTGATTAATTTCGCGCTGAGGAAGTACTTTGATGTTGATTCACTGACGGATATATATATATATATATATATATATATATATATATATATATATATATAAATTAGAGATGATTGGTCCGACTCCATATGAAATTTGCCGTCTAAAGCCAGGGACTGTATCCGAGTCCTGATCCACTATCTCAGCTGACACTGACTGAACCAGCAGCTGTTTCTTGTATAACATCCTCTTATCAGATATTAAGATAAGAGGCAGAAAACAAACAGGATTCAGAAATACGTAAACATCTCTCTCTCTGTATAAGGTATAGTTCACTCCTCCTCAAAGAGTGTTCTACAATTTTATGTAAAAATCTGTAACAGCTGCCCGTCGATAAAAATGGGGCAAAGCGGTTTTTTGAAATTTTGACGAAACATTTTTTTCTGTATGTATGTCTGTTAACCGATAGAATACAAAACTTTCATTTGTGGTCAAAACCCCATAAGGACCACTTATCGATTTTCAGCCAAATGGGTGGGGCTTAATTTAAAAACCCCAATAACTGCCGGTGTAATGAATGTATCGGTATGAAATTTCATATTTAAAGTCAAAACCCAATGAGGACATAACCTGTCCAATTTCACCTATATCGGCCGAAGGGGGGGGGGGGGGGGGGGGGGGCTCCATTTAAAAACCCCAATAACTTCCGATTTAATTTATCGACACAAAACTTAGTTTGAGGATTTAGGACCTACTTTGTTGAATATTAGCACTAACGGTCGACTGGTTTAAGAGGGGGAGCGAAAAGTTAATTGATGAATCCATTCTGGGGAAGTACATTGCCGGTGATCCACCGCCGACTTCTTCTTATGATATTCTTCTATAATAAATATAACTATTGTCTAATTAAATTAGTACCAAACAAACATTGATTACTACCCCCTCGTCTTCTATCATTACACACAATTATTTATCTATACAATTATTTAATTATTACTTATTTTCTGTATTATTTATTCACTTATTAAATCTAATTATATTTTTTTTTGTTTTTGCAGGTAAGTTTCTGGCTCAACAGTTCATAATAAACTTTATGATGCGGTATGTAGAGTACCTAGTATTTTATATAATTATTTGTAATCATAATTTCTCTCTAAACTAATAATTATTCAATTAATGATCATAGCTTGTGATTTTTTTTTCTTTTTTTTTCTTTGTTTAATAGCATTTTTGATTTGTAATTATTGCATTTTTTGCCTTTTAATGACTTGTATTATACATTCCGTTTTTTTTTTTTTTTTTTTTTTTTTCACTTGTTCATAAAATGTTTTCGAGCTTTTTCAAAAATTTTATAATACTATTATCCTTTTTAATCAATTTTTAAATACAAACTATAATTTTTAATACATTTCAAATGTTGTTTATTGCCCCTGGAGTTTTGATTATTAGTGAGCTTTTCAGAAATATTAGCATTATATTAGTGTCATTAATGCTAAGGGTTGAATAAACGCGGTGTGTCACGTATCTACTTCCCTTCGGCTTGGATCACGTTCATTGAGAGCACATAATGATAGGATGTGTACAAGTGAAATTTTTTTTGAAAACTCGATCATTAAAACAGCCAGCTCTCATTTTATATTTTGAAACTCTCCCCCCCCCCCTCCCCCTCTCAACCCCCTCTCTCCATTCCAAATTTTGAGATTTGTGAGTCGCTGAGTCAGTAGATTGGTATGCACTTGAGACTCGAGAGAGGAGACTGACGTCATGAGGTCTCTAGTGGTCCATGCAAGAAGGGGTACATCATGGGGCACTCCTCCGCCCCTTCTTATGCATACATTATATGGAATATTCAGAGAATATTTACAATGATTTTGAACTGTGGCTCTCCTGTGGTGAGATGTCAGACTAATGGTCCGTTGTGCTATTTGTGCCCCTCAGGCCATGACTGATTCATTTTGATAGAATTTTACAAATGATCTAACATTTTTCTCTACATGAGTTCATTTGTTTTTATTTTTACAATCTTGACGAGTTACTAATCAATCATATTACATGATTTTCCACAGTATAAAGCATTTTTTTTTTTTTTTTTTTTTCCTTCCCTTTTATCGTTGCTTATGTTTTCTTGTCCCAGCTGTGGGGGTCGATCAGAAATTTCTTGGGGTGTTTTAAACGGAATTTCATGTTTTCCGGCCTCCCGATTCTAAAAACGAAACAAAAAAAATCTAAGATCTCCTTCGACATCCAAACTACATATTATTTTTATCTGTATCCTGACCCACTAAGGTGTCATCAAAAAAATGTCATCAAACTAAACAAATAAAAAAGTTTAAAAAAATTAAATAAAAGGACAATTTGAAAAAAAAAATTAAATATTTTTAAATAAACAGGAAAACTATAATAATCTGAAGGAAACAAACAATCTTATCCATAGCAGTCAGTTTGATGCATTTTTCGATAGCACTCTGAACAAAAAGCTTTTTGATGCTCCTGCACATTTGTTGATTACACTGAGAACATCATTTTTATCTTTGCTTCGGGTATAGATCTCACAATCACCTAGTATTGTCTTTATATACGAATACTTTTCAGATAAAAATCTAAGGACTTTCTAACGCTATATTTTCTATTAATTATATACATATATTGTGTTGGAGGCGTTGAAGATTGCAACTTTCTCCTGTCTTTTCCAACGGGTTCTGTGGGAACTGTCAACATTCAGTTTAATTTCTTATTTATATTTTATTTATTGATTTATTTCAATTTATCTTAGTTCTTTTTAATTTTTACAAAAAAAAATTATGTAACAAAAATAATGTCTGCCATATTGATTCTGTCATTTTTTCACTTAGGAACTTTTGAAACTGAGAAAATAGTGAATAACGTTTTCTGAAATCATAGGCATCCTAAAAGCTATTCCTGAATAGGCAGATTCAAAATTGTAAGTTAGGTTGAGATAGAACCGAGGGCGCTGGTAGCTCTGAGGTCGCATGCTTACCTACAGAACTCAAGATCGTGGGTTCAATACCTGGCCTAGGCCCTTGAGTTTTTTTTATCTGGGATGTAAGTTATGGTCCCGAGCCTGTAGGATGTCACATTTAAAATTATTAAAGACCGGGCATGAGTCACAATAAATAACTGAAATAGGGCCTCTTTTCCCGTACAAATAGATATGAAAGCTAGAAACGAAGTGCCAATAACTACAGACACCAAATTGAAGAGAAATGGACTAGTTTAGTTCGGGCAGTAACCTATAAGGAACTAGGATCTGAAGGTAACCAACTAATATTAAACTATAATTTATGTTTAAGTTTATGTTTGGTAGGTTTATAATGACGTAACATGTTAAGCAGATGCGAAGGACAAAGGAAGGAAAATTGAAGTCACTTGTTCCAAAAGAAGCGATGTCAAGAGTAGGTGGCCTCTGAACAGACTAAGAAGTAGGACATAGAGAGAGCATCTGGACGACCTTTCCTGGGCGACCCATTAAATGTAATACATTATACATGATCCCAAAAGAAGAAGGAAGGGCGAGAAGGATAGTTGAAAGACCATATGGTCGGAGGTTGCAGTGAAAGCCACTTTCGAAAAGAGTTGCCGGGGGGGAAGGGGACTGGACTGAATACTTGAGACACCTGTTCAAGGATCCGGGGCTTCGGGGCGAAGTAAGGGGTATAGGGGAGGGAAGAGGGCGAGAAGAGTACGACAGGGTGAAGAGGAGCAGACGGAGAAGAGGTAGGACAAGGGAAACGTAGTGACAGATGGCCTTGAGGGCTTCCGCATTCCAAGAGGTCGGACACAACCTGGGGATAGTTGTAAAGAGGAGCTGGGAGCTGGGGCTTCTCAACCCTGGGGGGAACCCTGGCCACGAGCACATCCAAGACGCAGAAGAGGTAGGACAAGGGAAACGTCGTGACAGATGGCCTTGAGGGCTTCCGCATTCCAAGAGGTCGGACACAACCTGGGGATAGTTGTACAGAGGAGCTGGGAGCTGGGGCTTCTCAACCCTGGGGGGAACCCTGGCCACGAGCATATCCAAGACGCAGAAGAGGTAGGACAAGGGAAACGTTGTGACAGATGGCCTTGAGGGCTTCCGCATTCCAAGAGGTCGGACAACCTGGGGATAGTTGTACAGAGGAGCTAGGGCTTCTTAACCCTGGGGGGAACCCTGACCACGAGCACATCCAAGATGCTGAAGAGGTAGGACAAAAGAAACATTGTGACAGATGGCCTTGAGGGCTTCCGCATTCCAAGAGGTCGGACACAACCTGGGGATAGTTGTATAGAGGAGCTGGGGCTTCTTATCCCTGGGGGAAACCCTGACCACGAGCACATCCAAGACGCAGAAGAGGTAGGATAAGGGAAACGTTCTGACAGATGACCTTGAGGGCTTCTCCTGTTTCCAGTTTAGTTCGGTCATGCCGCTCGCTGTTCTCTCACGATGTCTGTATTCTTACTAGGGAACTGTTCGTTCCTGTTTCCAGTTTAGTTCGGTCATGCCGCTCGCTGTTCTCCCACGATGTCTGTATTCTTACTAGGGAACTGTTCGTTCCTGTTTCCAGTTTAGTTCGGTCATGCCGCTCGCTGTTCTCCCACGATGTCTGTATTCTTACTAGGGAACTGTTCGTTCCTGTTTCCAGTTTAGTTCGGTCATGCCGCTCGCTGTTCTCCCACGATGGCTGTATTCTTACGAGGGAACTGATCGTTCCTTTCCAGTTTGGTTCGGTCATGCCGCTCGCTGTTCTCCCACGATGTCTGTATTCTTACTAGGGAACTGTTCGTTCCTGTTTCCAGTTTAGTTCGGTCAAGCCCCTCGCTGTTCTCCCACGATGTCTGTATTCTTACTAGGGAACTGTTCGTTCCTGTTTCCAGTTTAGTTCGGTCATGCTGCTCGCTGTTCTCCCACGATGTCTGTATTCTTACTAGGGAACTGTTCGTTCCTGTTTCCAGTTTAGTTCGGTCATGCCGCTCGCTGTTCTCCCACGATGTCTGTATTCTTACTAGGGAACTGTTCGTTCCTGTTTCCAGTTTAGTTCTGTCATGCCGCTCGCTGTTCTCCCACGATGTCTGTATTCTTACTAGGGAACTGTTCGTTCCTGTTTCCAGTTTAGTTCGGTCATGCCGCTCGCTGTTCTCCCACGATGTCTGTATTCTTACTAGGGAACTGTTCGTTCCTGTTTCCAGTTTAGTTCGGTCATGCTCATTGCTGTTCTCCCACGATGTCTCTATTCTCCTATCTCCTTCTTGAATCAGCCTTTCTCAGTCGTGTCCTTTTCATCAGTCGAACAGTACAAACTATCGGATGTGGTTTTCATTTTTTTTTTTCAACTTCCCCAGTATTAAGTATAGGATAAGTTACGTAATCTGTCAAAAATTCCTTGTTTATGTTTTCACCAGTCTTGATGTTGACTCACCGGCAACGTTTGATCCAAAGCACGGGATTTAACTACGAGGTCATATCTACTTTGGGAGTCCTAAATTTTTATTCAAATATCGTAGAGGTTCTTTAACGAGTACCTGACATCGTACAGGCTCGGGATCACCGCTTAACGTCCCATCCGAAAAAAGATGTTAGTCTATCTCTGTGTGTGTATCTCTGAACACGATAACTCCCAATAGAGTGAATTTATGGACACGAATTTTTATATGTGAATCCAGAACCCTCCAACAACGACACTCAGTTTTTCAGCCAAATCGACCAAAGCAAAGGGGGGTTAGGGGGAAGACTTAACACAAGAAAGTCTAATAACTGCAGATAGAATGAATGTATCGAGACACAATATCATATGTGAATTCAAAACCCCATACAGACGACATATTAGTTTTCAGCGATATCGGTCGAAGAGAAGGGGGGGGGGGGGGGGTTCAGGGGAGGGGGCTAAACTTAGAAACTCTAATAATTGTCGATGTAATGAATTTATCGACTCAAAATTTAGTATGTGGGACCTATGTAAGTCAACTCTTGAGAATTTTGAAATGAAATGAAAATAAATTTTATTGTGGGACCGAGGTCCCCTAAGAATAAATACATGAAAGTCACTGAACAGAGCAACAAATACAAATAAAATAAAATATCAGTAATGAGATAAAAGTGCTAAATTGGATAGAAACAAGAACAGAATGAATATAACTAAATAAGAAAATACAATAAAATAAATAATGATGAAGTAAATAAATAAAATAATAATACCAAAGTAATTAAATTGACAGCTGTATTATGGATTTCTTTATACGAATATAAATGTGTCTAAATAAATATATAGAAGAAGATAAAATAAATTTAAAAATATGTATATAAAATCAAGATTATGGAGGAGGAGAAAATCTAGCCCAGGCTTGCAATAAAATTAATTTAAGAAAAACGTATGAAAAAAAGGAATAAAATAATAGGATGAAGTTAAAAAAATGAATAAAATAAATACGAAAAATAAAAAAATAAAAACAGAATTAGCGCAAACGGACGACTGGTTAGAGGAAAGTTAATAGATTCCGGGAAAGTGATTCACCTACAATTTTTTTTTTTTTCGTAAAAGTTAATTTTTCTTTATTTTCTCAGGCCGATTCGCAATTATTCAGCCAAATGGTATTACTTATTTATTAGTGTTCTCCTAAAATAGGCTCATCTATTGTTTCTCACAGTTCTCTGAGTTTGTCAAACTACATAGTTACGTGACCGTCGTGTGGGTCGCCTCATCAAGACAATGTCATCATTGTCAAATAACCCCATGTTTGTCTTCAGACTAACGGGATCTTCTCTGGGTTTGGACAAAATGTACTTTTGTTTCCTCTCAAGAACTGAAGAAACAAAAAACCCCCATAAGGTCGACACTTATTAATTTTGCGCGGTTCCAGCCGAGATGGGAAGGGAGTGGGGTTGTTAAAGACTTATTTTAACTCCACAATACCGAAACTTAGCATCTCTCAGAATGCTGCCAAACCACACTTTTGGGAGGCATCTTCTTTTGACTAATAAAGTTAACTAATAAACCAAAAAGAACACCGAGTGGCACAAGGCGAACGCACAAACAAAAGTTAATACAATCAGTCAATCACAACTCACAAATGACAAAACACAAATGATTAGAAATTAGAATTAGAAGTAGAACTATCAGAAGGTTACTTTTTACTTATCACCAGTTCACCACAGAGGCACTGTGTTGTATCGATAGTCGATACGATAGTCTCCTCCCACTTTTTTAGACGAGTTGCACTTCGGATGAATTATAATTAATTCATTTTTTCTCCTGTTTTTCGGATGAGTTGTAATTTTAATTAAACATTTAATAATCGTTAAATAGACATCGATTATCCGATTAATCAAACCCAGATGACATCGATTAAAAAATCACCGATTATTTTACAAAAACATCGACTATTTCGATTAATCGGTTAATCGATACCCATCTTTACTCTCAACATGTCCAAACCATCTCAACATACCTTTCTCAATCCTCGACACTACATCTTGTTTCACTCCACAACACTCCCTAAAATTAACTTAATAAACTTTACTTAAAGTTTTAAGTCTTATTTGAACTATATGTGCGTTGAATAACGATATTATTTATTGATAAAATTAAATTGTAAGCTATTCATAAAATTAAATCATGACAATGACTGACAAACAGTAAAGTTTGTAAAATTGTGATGAATCTCGAAAATTACTCAAGGCGGGCCGCGGGTTTTTTCACTCTTGTTCTAGATCAACAGGAAATATATCGTAGTGCCGATACATTCATCAATTATTATATAGCCCCATTAGTTTATGTATTACTAGCAGTAATACCCGGCGTTGCCCGGGGAACTTTGACTTTTCTCCCAATATCTCCTATAAGGCTATTCAGTTCCTCGACAGTACATGCATGATGTTATAATTTTCAATTATTCATACGGAATAAGGCTTATAGTCCTTCAACTGTAGTAACGCTAGCTTTGGAGCTAAAACTAATTTATTCAAAAAGATTTCTCATTAATTGTTGCAATGGTTTTCGAGTTACAAAGATTGCGTGAGTGGATGCTGGGATGGACCAGGGGTTGATTAAACAATAGACCTTAACCTTCCGGTAGATAAAACTTATCTATTCAAAAAGATTCCTCATTAATCATTGCAGTGGTTTTTGAGTTACAAAGATTGCGTGGGTGGATGCTGGGATGGACCAGATATTGAGGTACTAATACGTATAGACGATGACCAACAAATTAAAAAAAAAATTAATCAAATCCATCAAGCCGTTCGTGAGTTATAGCGGTACAACGCACAGACATTTTCAGCTTTATATGTATGATTTCTTTTAATCCATCTGTATCCTGACGCCTTAGTTGTATATTTTAAAAGTATGCATGTATAACTACTACTGAGGATGACACAATAGTGTAAAAAAACCTGTTTTGGTTTATAAATAAATATATTTTCATTGGCAGATTGTGTACCTGTTTCATGTTCCTTTATCCTCTGGTGTCCCTCCCTTTCATCTGCTTCTATTCAAGATACAGATCCTCGCTACATCTCTTCTCTTCATCCATCTTCTCCTTGTGTCATCCTGTCAAAGTCTTGTTTTACTCGTTATACATCTACTTATGTAGGTCAGACTGGTCTCTTGTCTTTGAAATGTTACTTTGATGAACTCCATCAAATGGAATATTAAAAAGAGTCGTTAGTATTAATGTTGAAGTTCTGGCTACCAACAAAAAAATGTCGGAGAATCTCGTCGGCAACTTACTTCCCCACCACAAAGTATATATAAACTTGTTTTTCTCTGCCTTTAAATCTTCCTTTTTTTGCCAATTCGGACAAATAAATTAAAATTAAATAAAAAACCCGACTACGAAAGAAAGTCCAAATATAACCCAAAAAGCAGTGAAAAGTCTATAATAGCTTGTAGTGTCTAAGGGTAACACACACTTAATTTGAGAAGAAGGGTCGTTGAAACAATTTACCTCGCGGATTTGTTCAAAAATTATATAAACATTTACGCGACACCTGTCTTTTATGCCGTATATAATATAATGACGTCACCCGACCACGGTTTTTCCAAATATTTGAATAAATCCACCCTTAAGATTGGGTATATAATATCTACTCCTCTTTCCCAAGCCTCCCCTATAGTAAGAATTAGTAATATTGAGCTTACCCCCCCCCCCCCCCCCCCCCTGAATGCCTTACGTAATTTATGAATGACCCCCTATACAATATATATATATTTTTGGAATCGTCTTTCTAAGTCTGCCAATTTAATAACCTACTCGATGGGTTTTGTTGACTTTTGATTTTTAGAATTTGACTGTTTGGCACCGGACGTCCACTATTTTGTATTTTTGGGAATGTCACATAGCCTATGTCTATGTCACTCGGGAGATTACAACGAATCAAATGACGTATACCGATCATTAAAATCGGTCAAGCCGTTTAGGCTCTTCTTCATGGGAATAAAGAATATAACATACATACAAAATTGTGAAAAACAACACACCCTCCCCTGGCGTTCCGTAGTCGACTTCATTTGTGTCTGGTATGTTGATGATATCAGCTGTAGGGTCTTGTGTTACGTAGGTTTGTCACTTGACACAACATGGCTCTGTCAACTGGCCATTTAATTGGTGACAATCTCTCCACTTCTGGATAAGTATCTAGTCTCGGCTCGAGGAGTTCCTCTCATTTGGCAAAACACCGGACAATATGAACATTACCTTCCACATTTTGGCCTTTTCAAATAGCGCAATTATAGCTGAGTAAAGATTTAAATAAATAAGTTTTATGGTGAAATACCGGCTATGTATTTCCCCAGCGCGAATTTATAAGTAATTTTTCTGAAACAAAACAGATTTGGTTGAAAATTAATAGGTGTCTTTCTCTTCTTGGACTTGATACTAAATTTTGTGTTAGTTATTATGACTCATGCCCGGGCTTTATATCGCTTACTACCAGAGCGCTCTTTTGTCACTCTGGTGGACATGAGCCCGACTCAACTCTGGGAGTCCTAAATTTTGCCTACCCATTTTTATTCACCTAGGGTAGGGGTCTTTAACGAGTAGGTACCTAATATCGTACGTGCTTGGGACCATAGCTTAACGCCTCATCCGGCCGGTCGGGTTTCGAACCCACATTCTTGAGTTCAGAAGGCAAGCACGCATACCACTGAGCTAGCGGTGCTCTCAAAAAGTTTTGTGTTGGTACATTGGGGTTTGGCTGAAAATGTATTGAAAATTTCGTGTCGATATATTAATTTTATCGGGATTTATTGTTTCCACAGACACATATATGATGATTTTTTTTTTCATTTTTGGAATCTAGGGTCGGAAAATATGAAATTAAAACTTCAACATCAAATTTCTAATCTATTAGATAACAAAGGAAACGTCATCCTACCCCCTCCTCTAACTTCCATTATGCTTTTCTGTTACATCGAGATTTACTACTTATGTCCTGTTGTGAAAGATAAATCATTTCGTTGGAGGCTCAGCGGTAGCGTACTTGCTTACTGAGCTCAAGATTACAGATTCGAAACCTGGCTGAGGCCCTCTGGGAGGTAAATTTCTTCGAATGGAACGTTAAGGGATGGTCCCGAGCCTCTGCGATGTCAGTTACCCTACCCTTGGTAAGTAAACCTGGTTTAGACAAATTTCAGGACTCCCACAGTAGAACTAACAGGTAAGGATAGGAGCATTGGATGCTTAGGTCCCTAGGTATACACTCTGTTGGCTAAGTCGAGTGGTTGGGACAGCAGCGATACGATATCCCCTTCATCTGTGTCAGTTCTCTGTTGGTTTTCCACATCACTGAGAGACCAGAGCCTCCTAAAGATACCAATCAGTCTTTCCTAACACTTTACCGAACAATCCTTCGCTCCTCTTTGATCCTTGCAAGCAAGTCTTCACTCTCTTCTACTCTTTGTTCATCTTATGTACCAAAAAAAATCACACATTGAACAAAAGAAAAACTTTCTCGTATCCTTCATCTCGGAAGGATGCTGAAATTTTATTCACGGTTATGTAAACTCGGTTTTTGAAATTTCCCTCTGGACGCAGTTTTATGTACTAACGGGGGGACGTCAGTAGTTTATTCCCAAAAACATTGTTCAAAATTAGAAAAGAGGGTTTTGAACACCACTTTTCTCATGTTAGTTAATTATTATGACTCATGCTAGGGCTTTAACTACGAGGTCATATCGCCTACTACCAGAGGGCTCTTTCCTCACTCTGGTGGACATGAGCCCGACTCTACAGCGTACAGGTGCTTAACGTCCCATCCGAAGGACGGCGTGCTTAAGTTTATTATACCTCCCAGATAAAATAAACTAAGGACCTCGGCCGGGTTTCGAACCCACGATCTTGAGCTCAGAAGGCAAGCACGCATACCACTGAGCTACCGGCGCCCTCACTTTTCTCATGTTGAATCACCGTCAATGTACTTCCCCAACGCCAATCAACAACTTCAGTTTCCACTCTCCTTTTGATATATGTATATAATATACTCTTGGACTTATTAATCCTCATACTAAATTTCATGGTGATACGTTCATTTCATCGGCAGTTATTAATCTGTGGTAATCACTCGTTATGTCCTTATGTGATTTTGAATACACATGCAAAATTTCGTGTCGATATATATATTCTAATTGGAGTTATCGTGTCCTCAGACATGGACGAGAAGCTGAAATTTTTCAGGATTTTTTTTTTAGTTTTATGTATTATAGTTTTGAAGTTAATGTATCGAATAATGATGGATGCAGAAATGGGCTGGTTGTTATATAAACTATGGACGAATGTTATGCCTGAGAGCGAATGTGCTCTCTGTACCGATTTTTATTTCACACAGAAACAAAAGACGTTGTCTTCCCACTCACTGTTTTATTTTTGACCAGACCCAGTTTTCAACATCTGTGATTAAATAAATATAAAATTTATATAATGAAAAATAACTAACAAATCGGCCAACTTACAAACAATACTGTTATATAACGAACACGACTTATACTTGGAATTATACGGCTACATCAAGACAAACAACATTACTTTGTGAACATACATACATACAACAGACACAAACAGGAACAAACACTACTGACTTATAAAACACAATGATGACTTATAAGACACATATTACTTAATAACGGTCAATGTGCACGTTCAATAAGGCCAAAAAGAGAGGAAAAAAAAAAAAAAAAAAAATCTTAAAGCTTGAGCTATGCCAGTAGTCCTTAGCCTCTAGACTGTACGGGAGGGGTAAGAAACATTTTTTTTTTATTTTGTTACTCTGTACCGTTGCTTTAAGGATTGCTAGTTACTTTTTACAATTTTATTTTATATTTATACAATCATGCCACTGATGATGACGCTTTTGCGTTGAAATTCGGCTCTTGTCATAAATGAAATATGTAGTTGGAAGACAACAACTCTTTGAGAAATCTCTCGACCCACAGCATCTTACTATCACTTATCAGATTTGTATTTTTATTAATTTGTATCCTCCATTTGTTGGCCCAGTCTGTTGTTGCTGTAAATGTGGACTTTTGTGTTGGATCTGAGTGGTGTGTTGAGAGAATCTGTGTATTTGGCGAGAAGTCTGTCATCGTGTTGTAATAGTATGTGTGATGTGAAAACTACATATTACAGAGATATTGTGAAATAATTCAAATGAACTTGAATGAAATAAAACTTGTTTATTTGTGGTATTGGCTAATTTCACAGAATATATATACATGGGAGTACTTTCGGTATTTCTACCATCATTAGCCGAAAGTAGAAATACCGAAAGTACTCCCATCTATATATATTCGGTGAAATTAGACAATACCACAAATAAACTAGTTTTATTTCATTCTAGTGTGATGTGTAGAGAGAGAAGAGTAGGGGACTCGAGGACTAACCTTGGGGAACTCCAGCTGAGATGAAAAGGAGTCTTTTAACACCCTAAAGTTTCTGTTCTTTAGGAATACTTAAGTATTAAATAATATTTATGAGGAAGTTGAGTTTTTGAATATTTGGTTTGAAAGTGATTATACCGTTTGTGAGAGCTGCGAACTAGCACAGAGAGGACTCTGACGTGTGAGAGTTGGATGTGGCAACGGGACCTCCTTGTACGGGTCCATCTGGTAACAAGTTCTCATTAAAATAGGTGAGTTAGGAGAGGAGTGACATTCCTCATCTTTTCATTAGGGGGCCCATATTGGCAACGGTTCAGAGGGAGAGAGAAAACTTATTACAATTATTGTATACCTACTATACTTATATACACATTATATATACTACATACATACAATTTGAGCTGTGAAAGTACATTGCCGGTCATATATATATTTTCTTTTAAATCTATTTATTAATTTTCTTAGCACTTAAGATTTTCATTAGCTTTCAAGAACCGGAAAAATAGAGAAAAGGTAAATTTTTTAAAAAATATTGTCTATTTCACAAATATTTTTTTTTAAACATACTTTTTTTTCTTTAATTTTTATTAAGTGTTTCATAATATCTCTGCAAAAAACGTTAAGTATCATAGAGAAAACGTAGTTTATTCATTACTAGCAGGTTTACCCGGCGTTCGAAAGTAACTAAAATTACTTCGGTAGGCAGTCACTCTAACCAGAAGACCACGTCTATAGAAAGTCTAGTATCAGGTTGGAGGTAATTAAGGGATCAGTACGTGCTAATAGTTATATTTATTTCCGTTAAAACAAAATATGGTAATAGGATTTTTCATAAAAATATATAGTTACATTAAGATAGCTTATGAATTGGATACATAAACAGCTATTAACTCTTGGAGTCTGAGAAACATGTGAATAGAAATAACAATAGGTACTAGTAACAAATAAAATACAATAAATAAATTCTTGAGTACAATAATAATAATACTTATAAACAAAACAGAGTAGATACAGTTTCTAATTTAATTTAGATTATGATAAATATTTTTTTTTTATAATTCTTCCGGAAGTGTCTTTTTCACGACCTTATTTCGGGACGTTCTTACATCCCTTCATCAGGACGCGAAATCAGGTGCGAAATACAGAAAAGTGAGAGAGAAAAGTTATAATAAAATAAAATATATGGATAATAGTAATAACAAACAAATAAAATTATAATAATCTTCTATATAATAAAAATGACTGGCTAAATTTGCTAAGCGCAAAACTCGAGAACGGCTGGACCAATTCGGCTAATTGTTTTTTTCAAATATTCGTTGAAGTCCGAGGAAGGTTCTTATGAAGAGAGTTCCTAGCGGTCAACTGGAGGAGAGGGGGGGCCTAAGCACAAAAATTGCTCTAGCGCATTAACGGATGGACGCATTATCATGAAATTTCACATGTAGTATTCTTAAAATCCAAGTTAAAAAATAGGCTATGTGGCGTCCATAAATTTTGAACGGTAGGGGGGGTTGTAAGGGGGGCCTAAATATAAAGATAGTGCTAAGTCATTAACGGATGATCGGATTGTCATGGAAGTTTATATGTAGTTTTCTTAAAGGCCAAATTGAAAAATACGCTATGTGACATTTAAAAATTTTGAACGGGAGGGGGGGTTTGGGGGTAGGTCTAAATATAAAGATAGTGCTAAGTCTTTAACGAATGATCGGATTGTCATGGAATATCATATGTAGTATTCCTAGAGGGCAAATTGAAAAATGCGCTATGTGACATCTCAACATTTTGAAAGGGAGGGGGGGTTGTGGGGGTAGGCCTACATATAAAGATAGTGATCTGTCATTAACAGATGATCGAATTGTCATCGAATTTCACATGTAGTATTTTTAAAGCATAAAAATTGTTTTAGCGCAAAATTGTGAACGGAAGAGGGGTTGTGGGAGTAGGCCTATATACGAAGATTGTGATCGGTCATTAAATGATGGTCGGATTGTCATGGAATTTCACATGTAGTATTTTTAAAGGCGAAATAGAAAAATACACTATGTGACATCTCAAAAATTTGATCGGGAGGGGGGGGGGGGGGGGGGGGGCTAAGCATAAAAATAATACTGACTCATTAAAGGTAATCGGATTCTCATGAAATTTCACATGTAGTAGTAGTAACTACGTACTAGCTGTGGTGTCCAGCGTTTCTAACTACGTACTAGCTCTGGGGTCCGCCGTTGCAAAGCACATACTAGCTGTAGACACAAGCGTTCTTAAGTACGCACTGGCCAGAACGTCCAGTGACGCTAAGTATTCACTAGCTGTGGTTTCCGCCGTTGAATGGCGCGTACTAGCTGTGGTGCCCAGCGTTCCTAACTACGTTCTAGCTGTGGGGTCCGCCGTTGCAAGGTACATACTAGCTGTGGTGCCCAGCGTTTCTAACTACGTACTAGCTCTGGGGTCCGCCGTTGCAAAGCACATAATAGATGTAGTCACAAGCGTTCTTGAGTACGCACTGGCTAGAACGTCCAGTGACGCTAAGTATTCACTAGCTGTGGTTTCCGCCATTGAATGGCGCGTACTAGCTTATGGTGCCCAGCGGTCCTAAAAACTTACTTGCTGGGATGTCTGCCGTTGAAGGACTATAAGCCTTATTCCGTATGAATAATTGAAAATTATAACATCATGAATTTACTGTTGAAAAATTGAGTAGGATTCGAACGAGAGATATTAGGAGAAAAGTCAAAGTTCCCCGGGCAAAGTTGCATATTTCTGCTAGTAATAAATAAAATATATAGAAATAAATAATAATAATAATTTTTAAAAACTGAATGATAGAAAAATACATAAAAGGATGAGTCAAGAGGAATAAAAAAATATATTAGTGTCTTCCCACGAATTTCTGTCGGAAAACTGATGTGAAGAAAACTGCGAATTTTTGGATGCCACACAGCCCTTATTTTAAGTTGGGTGGTTATAGAAATATCCTAAAAATTTCATGAATATCGCTTCAGTCATTTTTGTGTTATCAGATAAGAGACAGACAAATTTAGGATTATGTACAATATATAGTAAATAAAACGCTATTATTTATTTTTTCTTTAATTGAATGTATTTATTTACATATTATTTGTAACACTTTTTCTGTTCTTCCGTTGAAAAGTCAATAAGAAAAAACTGATTTTTCGACACTATTTTTGATATTGATAACGACCTTCAAATTGAACTCATTTTTTAAACCAATAAGAACAACTCGATTGCCCTTAAACCCCCAAAAAGATATTTTTATTATATTTTCTTTATTCTTTATTCACCTTAAAATGACTATAAAATAGTCTCTGACTTCTGGTTGAATCTTCCCTTCACCTGAGAACGACACTGTAACCTAAATAAAGATTGTCTGTATGTTGATCGAGGTAAGAACTGCATAAAAAATATTTATTGAGGAAATAACGGGTAACGCATTTTGAAATCTGAACTTACCTGATTTACGTAACACATCTCATCAGAACAGGTTTTGGAAAAGTATGTAAAATATTATCCTTCCCCGTTACATACCTACATACTTACATATTTACATACATTCACTCCTTCACATATTTCATTTTTTTGAATTTTACTTTTAAAATGTCACTTTTGATCAGCTGACACAGCTGCTCTCATTCACTTCAATCAGTTATCTCATAACACTTCTTCTATTTTTTGAAGTGAAAAAATTCTGAATCTGAATATGAACTGATAGAGTCGACAGTATCTTTACCATGTTGAGCCAAGTCGAGGTTCTGTCGTATAAAGAATACATTCAGTACTTGGCCAACGTTTCGGAAACTGTTTATCTCCTTCTTCAGGGCCTTATAATGTCTACAGAGAGTGATATGATGAAGATGTGATTTGTCTGATTGTGAGTCTGACCATCTTCACTATAGATCCACTCTAACCACTAAAACTCTGTAAATAAAATCTTTCCGAAACGTTGGCCAAATACGTGAGTTTTTTCTTTAATCGACAGAACCTGTAAAGATACTGTCCACTCTACGTTACTATATTGTCAACAGAGCTCTGACGTAGCGTGCTTGCTTACTGAGCTCAAGATCATGGGGTTCGAAACCCGGCCGAGGCTCTTAGGTTTTTATTTGGGGCGGTGAAATAACATTCAGCACACCGTCCTACGGATGAGACAATCCCGAGTCTGTACTATGTCAGGTACTCATTAAAGACCTATACCCTTCATAAATAAAAATGGTCGGCAATATTTACGACTCCCTAGTAGTTTCCGGGCTCATGTCTACCAGCGACGACAGAGCTCCCCCCCCTCCAGGCCAACTCTGATGTTTCCGATCCTTTTGATTATGAAGATGTAACTGGGTATGTTCCTAGACCTCTTCACAAATTTCACTCTTAGTTTATACAAACTAAGATCAAAAAGTCGTCGGTGAATCACCGGGTATGTTCTTATTATTTTTTGAGTTAAGCCCCCCCTCCCCCCCCCCCTTTTTTGTTGCCGATTTGGCTGACAATCAATCGGTGTTGTCCTCAGAGGGTTCTGGATATACATATAAAATTTCGCGTCGTTACATTGTGTTCACAGACTAACAGACAAAACTTTTTTTTTTTAATTTTTGATAAAAAATAAATAAGATATCGGAAAACATGAATTTCCGACCGATTAATTAACTTGCTCTATACTTCGCGTAGCTAGGTAAGTAAAAAACGTAGTTTGTTTTATTTATTTAATAAATATAGCAATTTAAGTCATTGTAGGAGGAGCGTTGCACTTTTCGGCACTAAATTTTAATCAAATATCTTATTATTCATGTCTCGAAGAAAGCACCACATAACTCAAACGAAAATAACCTGGTATTCACTTAAAAAAAAAAAAACATCTGACATTTCTGTTGACAAATACAACAAAAACGTGGTGAAATATAGAAATGTGGGCTGAAAAACACCATCGTGGCGTTCTGACCGGAATTAATGGCGGAGAAAGTTATTTTTTATCCTTATAAATAGCATTAGCTCTATCTTAGCCAAGGCGTCTATAGCTCTGAGGTTGCCAGCTAGCCTATTGAGCATAATAGTTGATATAGCAACGTAGGTAGAGAGGCATCAACCAGATACAAGTCCATTAGTAGAGATGGTAGACGGTTCCGGGGGGTGAACCGAGACCGGTTGCTGGGGATAGCAGATCCGGGTTTTTGAATTTTCCGATGCCCGGTTCTCGGTTCCAGACCCGAAATCGGCTGCCAGGACCCGGGTCCATGGTTCCACTTTTCACAAGCTTCCCGGTAAAATAAAAGGCGTGAACGTTTTTTAGCGCTCACAAGTAAGTTTTCGCTCTCCCTCTAAAACGTCGACCCATCCTATTGATTGGTTTGAGGGTCCTTCGATTTGAAGCTTCAAGCCAACTCACAGGTATGTTTCTGCGCTCTCTCTAAACGTTCCATTCTTTTCATTTGCTGAACCTTCCTTCTTTTGAGATAGTTAAGTTTTCATGATAAATAGGTCAGTATGAATTGTGTTTGACTTGAACTTTGCCAAGATGTTGAAGGAAGCAGCTCCGGTGTTTACTGTAAACAGAAGAATCTCTTGGGAGGCAGACCCAGGAGTCTATTTCTGTGAAGGTCTGCTCTCTGAAGGAGCATTGCACCGGAGCTGTATCAACAGCAGCTCTTCGATATGCGTCAATGCAGCCGCTAAATATACCATGGATGGAGGCTTCAGCATCCAAACAAACCCCAGGAAAATAACAACATTTTCATATTTACTGCAATATCTTTTGATCCGCAAGCCTTCATTTCATTTATATATATATATAGATGTATATTAAATATGTGATGTGGCCTTTACAGGACGTTCTTATACCTTCTTATAATTTAATTTCATGGCATCCCTGGGTATAAGAAAGTCACTCTCAGTCTAACGCAAACTCCAACACATTACTTTCATATACTTTAGGGATGTAAAACTATCGATAGTTTCGATACTATCGGCGTTAAACTATCGATAGTTTAAGGACTTTGTATTTCTTGGGATACATTGAATCGAAGGAAGGTTACATTTACTGTTCTTATAGAGTGTTTCGTTGCTTTGAACTGAAAATTTACTATTCTTGAAGCGTGCTTTGTTGTTTTGACCTGAAAAATGAGTCATAAACGGAAGTCCGATGTGTGGAGTTACTTCGATAAGGATGTGAGTCCAAAAACACTGGCTAAATGTCTTTGTGCAGCGCCGAATACAGAACTTCCGGGAACACTTGCAATTTGAAGGATCACTTGTTGGATTTTTGTTTTATTTTATTTTGTTGAGGTTTCTGATGTTCTAGTGTTTTGATTTTAGTTGTTCGTTTTTGATGTGTTATTTTTTTGTTAGCACCTTACAATGGAAACTCATCTGGTCAATATATAATATATGTGTTTTAAATTAATATTTTTATGTACAATTGAAGTTTGTAGTTTAGTTGCTGATTGCGTTAACGAACCGATCTGATCAGTTGAAGTACGTATTGTTGTTGATATATCTACTTACACTGTACGACATCTTGTTTATTTGTCTTCTTTAAATTACTTACATGGTACATGTGTGCATATACATGAGCATAGATGGATGTCATTTATGCTTGAAGAAATATTTCGATAGTACTATCGATAGTATCAAAAATATCGATAGCCTCGATATCTCCATTGATAGTTTTAAACCCCTAATATACTTAGTAATGCCAATATGAAACGAATTTGAGACGAGAAGGTGAAAAAACCTTGAGGACTAAATCTGGGTAGGTAAAATTTAGGACTCCCACTGTAGAGTTGGGCTTATGTTACCAGAGTGGCGTAACAGAACTCGTAGTTAAAGCCTGGGCATGACCTCAATACCTAACTTTCCAGATAACCTTAGTTTGAATATCCAGTAAGGACCACCTTACCATAAAGTGAAGGCTGACCTCAGATGCAGAGAGTCCTGCTGCGTTCTTCCTCAGTAGCAGAGAGTCCTGTTGCGTTCTTCCTCAGTAGCAGAGAGTCCTGCTGCGTTCTTCCTCTGTAGCAGAGAGTCCTGTTGCGTTCTTCCTCAGTAGCAGAATGTCCTGCTGCGTTCTTCCTCTGTAGCAGAGAGTCCTGCTGCGCTCTTCCTCCGTTACAGGGAGCCCTCAAGTCCGACAGGAAAGAAACGCTGGAGTGTATCGTCTAGAGTCTATAAGCGGAAAAATCTGAAAGACAGACTACATCTAAGAGGGACTCTAGGTCTGGGAGTCATGTGGGTCCAATCAGACATATCTCAATGATCTGTAGTGGACTGGCGCCAAGGGACCAACAGTTTCAGCTGAAGCTCTCAGTCGTCCACCTTCCCCAACTCAAACAACTTAACTAAAAGTTAGTTATTTCTTTAATAAAAAAAAATTAACGTAACGAATTAACAAGTACATTCCTTCTTATGTCTCGTCTGATTGCCACGTCACTTTCAGAGTATCAGGGGATGTGACTCTCCCACAGGAGAGGGAACTGGGAGAAAATATATGGGTTTAAACGTAAAGTTCAAAATATAATAGAAATAAAGAAAAACTCATGTTTTTTAAAATTGTTGTCTATTTCTAAAAATATTTAACTTGTAATGCAGAGGGCGCCGCACAGTGTAAAATTTATGAGTTTTGATTTTCAAAATTCGAGCCCCCGCTCAATTTTTGATCAATTTGGATGAAACTAGGTGCAAAATATTTGTGAAAGCTGGCTTTTTATCGGGGAACTGTGGGTTTCACAATCAAGGTATTATATGCCAGTGGCAAAAATTGCCAATATATTGAATTTGGATCACTTTTGGCCAAAATGACAACATTAGGACCACTTTTGGCTAAAATAAATATTGAATTCGTAATCAGCGACCCAAAAAACATTAAGTTGTAAAAATCCGTTAACAAAACCTAAGACAAAAAAAATTAAAATTTTAAAATTTTTACGGGGTTTTGGCAGCTGTCAATTGGCATATAATACCTTGATTGTGAAACCCGCAGTTACCCAAGCCACCTTTCACAAATATTTTGCACATAGTTTCATCCAAATTGACCAAAAATTGAGCGGGGGCTCGAATTTTGAAAATCAAAACTCATAAATTTGACAATGTGCGCCGGTAGCTCAGTGGTATGCGTGCTTGTCTTCTGAGCTCAAAATCATGGGTTCGAAACCCGACCGAGGTTTATTTTAGTTTATTTTATCTGGGAGGTAAAATAAACTTAAGCACGCCGTCCTTCGGATGGGGCGTTAAGCGATGGTCCCAAGCCTGTACGATGTCCGGTACTCGTTAAAGACCCCTACCCTTGGTGAATATAAATTTAGGGTAGGCAAAATTTAAGACTCCCACATTATAGTCGGGCTCATGTCTACCAGAGTGACGAAAGGACGCTCTGGTATTAGGCTATATGACCTCGTAGTTAAAGCCCGGGCATGAGTCATAAAACGTAACCTAACCTAACTAGTAATGCTGTAACGACTTAACAGTTACGTCGTGGCTGAAGCTGATAGAAATACCGAAAGTACTCCCATAATTTTGTATATTTCTTATTGTTTCACAATAGCTCTATAAAAAAATGTAAGCATGAATAATAGGCTTGTAAAAAATGTTTTAATAATATGAGTGAATCATATCATCCGTCTACGTACTTCTCCAGCACCCATTTAATAATATGAGTGAATCATATCATCCGTCTACGTACTTCTCCAGCACCCATTTAATAATATGAGTGAATCATATCATCCGTCTACGTACTTCTCCAGCACCCATTTAATAATATGAGTGAATCATATCATCCGTCTACGTACTTCTCCAGCACCCATTTAATAATATGAGTGAATCATATCATCCGTCTACGTACTTCTCCAGCACCCATTAATCAATTACGTTTAATCCTTTGGCTGATTTGGGCGGGAAATCAATTGGTGTCGTATTTAAGACAGGATACTCCATAACGATACACTGTTTATGTTTTTTGTGGAATCAGACAATATAAATGTAAAACAAGGTCATGTATACATTATTATGGACAAGATGTAAATATTTATTTGTCTTTCAGTTTATGAAATCGCCGTGAGCCATTTTAGATTGAAGTAAAAGATTTAACTCATCAGATTTGCTATTTAATTATCTCAATGGCCCTGATATGTATTAGTTAAATATAGAACTGACTGTAATATGTTATTAAGTCAATCTTTCTGCTTATTATTATTTTCAACTTCATAATAATAAAAACTCATACTAAAAATGTGACGTATGAGTACATTTAAATAAATTATGCATGGTTGTTTGTTTTTGTGTCTCATGAGCCAGAGTGATCTCTCCTAAATGTTGCCTTCTTAGGGTAAGGGTTTTTAATTATCTGGACGGAAGCTTAACGTCCCTTCCGAAGGACGGCGTGCTCAATGTTTTTACCTGCTATAAATGATGTATGGTGTTGTACAATTAATCAACAGTAGTTCTATAATTATTGTTATAAAGGTTATCTCAATTATGTAAGTGATATCACAATTGAATAAATATTTCCAATTTAAGACAGTAAGTGGCTTGTCGTGACCTCAGTAAGTACTGAACCAGTTTGAAAATTGTTAATAACTGGTTGTCAGTTATTTAGTGACCAAGTTATCATTTTGCCATCCTGGCAGTCTTTTTACGTCACCAGCTATATTATGTTTTTGATTAGACTCCCTGTTAACCGGCGTTGTCGGGACTGAAGTACCACCGGTTAACAGGGCTTTCTTAGGCTTCTCTGGGTACATATTTCTGCTATTTCCTCCAGTTGTTGTCTTCTTTCTGTCATTTTTACAAGATGATTCCATGTCTCTCTTCTTCAGATCGTAGTGAAACCTCGATGTTCACTTGGCTACGCTAAAATTTATTTAGTCGATTTAGGAACATTACACAAATTTTCCAAAGCCCCCCCTATGGGAAAATTTCGTGCAACTCCAATCTGATATTATGGTAGAGGTCAATCAGATTAAATCCAGTTTCACAAACACTACAGCCATAGAAGACCAAAATATCCAGATTAGGAAAAGAACGGTATTTTCAGGGTGGAGTCAGAGGACAGGATACCCGTTATAGCCCAGTAGAGTCTTTGTTATCAAAATCTGGTTTGTTGGAGAAGTTTCTGTGGGGGGCCGCAAGTGTCGTGCTCCTATATTTTGTTCATTCACTATACCTGGATTAGTCGAATTTCTATGCTTTTTCATTGAAATGTAAGAAACGTGTATTATGTATTTTTATTATTTCTGGATATATTTATATTATTTTTTATTATCTATTATTATATTCAGAAAGAATATATGTATTATTATTTTTTTTTTAATATAATTTTTTTGTGTATTTCTTATTCGAATTATTATTTGATGGATCTATTTATTGTATTGTATCTCACGTTACCTACACGGCCCCAGTATTGTGTATTCCCGTTGCCTCTACTGAGGCCTCTAGTTTGCCTGACCTTCCAGAATTTCGTTCAGGTATCAAGGTATTTAATAGAATAACAAACGCTGGCCAGCAATTTGTATTTGAATGCCCCTGGGCGAAGACGGCTCAGCCTGGAAGTGGGTAAGTACGTTCCACTGTTCACACCCACCTTCCTACCCTCCTGATTTCAGTAAAATCGGCCGTGGTGCGTACACCGTTTCAAACATAGACCATGATGCATATTGAAATCTGTGAACAGGAGGGAGTGCTGTGGGCGGGAAGGGGGAGGCGTAAGTCATATTATATATTCCTTTCGAAGGGAAGTTATAATATGATTTAATTATAATTAATTATTAAAAATTAATTATAATAATAATATAATTAATAAATAATTATTTATTCTGGCAGGTTCTTGACTAACCTACTTAACATTGCAATGCCAGATTGACCTGCTAGTTGTACTATACACATTTCTACTCTCACTCCGTACATTTTTTTCTAACCTAATAAATATTTGCAAATAAATCTTGACAGACATTAGAAAAATCCCTACACCCGGCGGACTAGACTGCCTGGTAATCAGATACATTACGTTACATAACTAGTAAAAGAACTCGATATGTGGTCGGCCATTGAGTGGCTACTCGGAAAATAAATACATCATTATCATATCAAATATAATTGTTCCGTATATATGAAGAAGTTAATCCAACATTCAGATGGATGGAATATATAATGTATTCTATACATATATTACATTTTGCTTCAATTTCTCTGAATGATATTTGATTTATTTATCTGATGAGGTTATTGCAAAAGGGGGCGTCTCTAGAACCACTTCGATGGCATAACCAGAATAATAACCAGAGCCCAACCCTTTGATAGTATGAGCTGAGGTCATTGTAGTTCTTGTCTGTCATTTCTTGGACGTGGCATAATTTCTTCTTCGTTCCGTAACCTTCTTTATTCATTTTTATCGAAGCACTATTGGGTTTACATGACGTTGCTCATGAGTAACTATGCATTCTATTTATTACTTTATCTGAAGTTGATTACACATTGATTACATGCGATATTCGGACATTCTCCCACCTCCTCTCTCCCTTTTCTCTCAATCTTCCTACTTCTCGCCATCTTAACGCACTTTCCACTACTTCAAAATGTTATTTATCTCTTTTATTTCTGTCTTTTGCGAAAAGTCATATGAAATAATTGTATATTAGGTTATTTAAATATTACATTTTTCTGTTTATAATATTTTATTATTATGGACAAGATGTAAATATTAATTTGTTTTTCAGTATTATAAAATCGCCTTGAGCCATTTTAGATTGAAATAAAAGATTGAACTCATCAGAATTCCTATTTAATTATCTCAATGGCCCTGATATGTATTAGTTAAATATAGAAGTTACTGTAATCTGTTATTAAATTAATCTTTCTGTTTATTATTATTTTCAAGTTGATAATAATAAGAACTCATACTAAAAATGTGACATACGTTTAAGTGAATGATGGATATACTATTTGTTTTTGTGACTTAAGAACCAGAGTGCTCTTTCGACGCTCTGGTGGACATCTACTGTCGGAGTCCTAAATTTTGCCTACTCAGGTTTGGTTTTGGTTACCTGGTTAGAATAATACATATACATAACATTCCCATCCGAAGGACAGTGTGCTCAAGGTTCTTTACTCTCCATAGCCAGACTCAAAATATGAAGTTTCGTTGAAATATGTTCAGTCGTTTTTCTGTATAATGATGGGACAAACAGACATTGAAGCTAAAAACCACTTGTTTGATCTGAAACGGATAAAACCCAAATAGTTTTCAAAAATATCCAACATACAGACAGTCACCCTGTTGTAGTTTTATTTATAAAGATATCGGGTATCGGGCGGAAGTGTTGCAAATAACAACACTCCGTTAGATGAATATTGTTAGGAAGATGGACACAATGGGACAATGAGGACTTTGGTGTTATGAGCAGGGACACATGACCCAGAAGACAGACAATGTTGGATCGATGGATCGCCCGTACAATCCACACCCATCCCAACAGCACTCAATTAGAAATCAAATCAAGACGACTCTCTATAGAACGGTAGGAAGCTGGGATGACGCACCTAGGGACCTGAGCTCTCACCTGATGGATTTTTACTTATTTGGTTACATCTCTTCTTAAGTCAATTTACAATGGAGCCCAGTGAGAGAGTCATCTTGTGTGGGCTGCTAAAACTGGTAGATGTGCTACCGTCCATGACATCCTAAGAATGGATGTTACTTGAATATCAGTTGGTGGATGATCTAACCCCGGTGCGCCATGTTGGGGAGTGTCAGTAAGGAGTGGCTAGACTCACTCCCTTCTTATGAATAGTCTAGCAGGAAACCCGGCGTTGTTCAGTTAGTAACTTAGACAAGGTTTGTAACCTGGCCGCGGTTAGTAAGTCGGATGATTTTAGAAATGTGTTGACATTTTCGATTTTGAGGCCGCAGTAGTGGTGTCTTACTTATCCATCCCCCTCGGCATTAGATTACGTTCAATGTCCAGGCTGAAAATAAGAAAATAAAGATGATAATAGTGAAATTTCAAAAAATCCTATGATTAAACAGCCAGCATACATTTTACATTTTAGGACTCCCATCAGCTCCCCCGTTCCGAATTTTGTCGCCTATGTCGTAAGTTCGGTCATCACTTAAATAGTAGTAGTAATAAAGTTTTTATTCAATTAACATAATAGGAAATTACATACAAAACATATATACAATAATGTGACCTTTTATGATGACAAACTCAATGGCCTAAGCCGTCTTGAGGAGTCTAGATTTACATAAATAATATTATTACTTATAAACTTATTAACAACAAATTTTTCTTTCTAAAATATAAATAAAAATAAAATAATAAATATATCTTTGTTCCTATTTATTTATTTATTTAATTCACAGTTTCTGTAATCGTTCGCCTTTTTGAAATAATTTCCAGTAGTTGCCAATCTTTACCATTTAATAATTCCAACATAAATGAAGTATCTTTGTTGTTTTTAAATATTTTATTTTCTAAATCATCATATTTGGGGCAGGTAATGAGGAAGATATATAGATCTTCTTTACAGGGGCTGTAACACATTGGGCATACAAAGTCCATATCTTCGGAGGGATATTGATTGATAGGTGTATAGCTTAGATGCAACAGTTCACCTCTAAGTTTAATTATAAATCTAATACTTGACAATGGTAGGTCACTCTGTAAGTAACTATTAACTGAATCGTGGAACTCCAGTTCCCTACCTAGCAAGTTTCGGACTAAGTTTTTAATTTCCTCCCTGAACTGATTGCGATAATGCTCTTTTAAACTATTCCGTATATCTGATAACTGTGTGTTCCATATATCATCACTTAAATATGCAAGTGTCATGAATATACGATCACTCGTTGAAGAGCGACCACTCAATTTATACCCACCACTCCTCCCCCCAATAATTTCTTCTTCCTTTTCAAAAAGTTAAGATTCCAGGTGGCTTATCTTACGTTTGAACTGGGCTTATAAGGATGCTAACGATCAACTGTTAGAGCTGCCACTTATTTCTGTCCTCAAATCCTGAGAAGTGGCATCCTCCCTACATAATCTTAAGCACGCTGTCTGGCAGCATTTTGCTCGACTAATGTCTTCAAGACGTTTAATATATATATATTCCTTCAATGTGTATTGCACTAGTCTTTAATATTATAAAATGCAACTTATCAAATTCACAATATTTAATATTTCATTATTTTTGTTGCAGGTATGTTCCATGTTTCCTGATCCGTAACTGCGTGCGGTGAGTTGTTTGTTAAAATGAAAGTGTTAAATTTTAGTGAACAAAATTGCATCAAGAATTGTGAGTTGCCATTGTTTCAACTTTCATGCCCGGGCATTCTTCAACCTTTCAGTTATTATTAATTTATAACGATCTGTTTCAATCGTTTTGATGGTAACAAAATTATATTGCGGTTACTACAATGAAAAAATTGAAAGTTTTGTATTGTTTAATAATATTCTTAATTTTTTTATATATATATGTATTATTAGATGTACAATAGATATTATTGAAAATAAAAATATATATTAAAATATAATTTATATCTATATAATTTAAGGGAAGTGTTCTTTTTAGCAATATATATATATATATATTTAATGGCCCAATTACTTTAAAAATAAATGGGTGAAATAATAGTGTCGGTAAATTTATTACATCGGCAGTTATCAGGCATTTTGTATTAACTTTACTTATAAAATTTCATGTCGATATATTATATTGGGAGTAAATGTAGTTAATAGAAAAATCGACGGACAGGAATTATAATTCCCCCGAAAAATAGGATAATGGGGAAGTTATTTTCTTTAAATTACAAAAATTGGAATTCCCTATCTGTATTTGTTTGTGATTACGATAACTGACGATAGAATAATTATATCGATATGAAATTTTACATGCTTATTCAGAACCCCATAAAGACGACACCTATTGATTTTCAACCGAGGTATAATGCCTGTGATTCACCGACAAAAACATTAAAATTTCGGTGAAAATTCAACATCGAATTTCTTGACGGATTAATTCGCTTCTCCTATATTTCGTAGCTGGGGAGATACTATTCAAAGTTTTCTAGTATAACACTAGCTTATGTTTTGATGTTGTTTCAACTCAAATCTACATATATTTTTCTTCTCGGTGCTACAATTTCTATTTCCACCAGATATATTCACTTCAGTAACCTGAGATACAATCCTCGTTGAAATGAAATGAAAAATAATCTTTATTCTGGGAGATACGTCTCCTAAGAATAATAACATAAAAAATAAACAATCAACCAGTTGAGAAGAATAAAAATAAAATAAAAGAGGTCTCTAGTAATAAATATTAAATGTTAAAAACAGGCAATGAGTAAAACAATATAATAAACTAGTGAAAAAATATTGAAGAGAAAAAAATAAATTGGAAAACAAGTATTGTGATAATGAAAATTAATGTAAAATTAAAATAAATAATGTTTTAAATTATAAATAAAATAATCAATATATTAAATTAATTAAAATTAAAACAAAGTAAATAATTAAATAATACTGTAGAAATTATATCTCTGGTATTTCACTATATTTTGATTTCTACAGTAATTTCCGACAAGGACTCTAGAAAAAATATCAGTTCAAGACGTGCAATTTTGCACGTATTTAAAAAAATTTCAATTAACAAACTTTTCATTTGGATTTCTTTTAAATATAATAATGAGATGCCATATTGTTTTTCTAAATTTTTACAAAAATATTAAATCCAATCCAAAGTTATCAATTGTCTTACTAGATTAACAGGGAAAATGAATAGTATAGAATACAAGAACAAATATTGGGTTTATTTACTTAAATCTACATTATAAATTTGTTAACTAAATATGGAAAAAAATATTAAATAATTTTTTTAAAGAAGTCTTATAAACTAATTAATTTTGGCCATTCTTCAAATTAAAGTTATTTTGGGGCATATAAAACATATAAATAAGTAAAAGCACCTCCTTGGCGCATCTACTTCAATGTTATTTCACATCTACTTCAATGTTATTTCACATCTACTTCAATGTTATTTCACATCTACTTCAATGTTATTTCACATCTACTTCAATGTTATTTCACATCTACTTCAATGTTATTTCACATCTACTTGGTCCACCACACCTTAAGACTAAACACTGTTCTCACTACATCTCAACTCAAGACCTCTCATCTCCACAGTCCAACTTAGACTGGTCCACACTAATTAGATCAGCTGATGGTCGTCTTTTGTTTTTTATTCATTGGTTGTTTTAATACAAAATGCATTCATATATTTATTTACTAATTTAGTTACTTCACTGTTTTTTCATACAAATAAATATAATTAATTTTATAATATTTTAATAATTTGAATGTGTATAATTTTATATATTGCAGTATGAATAATAATGTGAAACATGATAACAATCATGACTTGTATATGAATTGTAAAAAACTGGACTGATGAAACAGAAGAGTAACAATCTGTCCAGTGGAGAGAGAGACTTATAGGCAAACGAGAAATATCTCATAGAAGCATCATCGTTACAACTCGATAGATACATTTCCTTTCATTTTTCTGGTAATTTCTTTTTTCCATTTACTATTTATCTTTAATTACTACCACTTCGAACTTAAAGAAAGTAAGACAGAAATTATATAAAAAATGTAATGTTTGTGTGCAATAGACGATTGTGTAATACCCAGATTGGCTATTTGTTAAATGACCTAGGCTAGAGTGACGATTTGTAACGGCAGCGGTAATGACGGCGAAGAAAGCCGCTTCAGCTCCAAATAAGGCTGGCTATAGCCAAATTATGACCACCTCCTGCAGATGTAAGAGTATTAAAAAACTATTAGAGTCGTTTGTGACTACCGCGTCTTCCTGTCTTCCTCTCTTACTGTTCCTGACGCAACTTTTTTTTTTTTTTTTTTTTTTTACTTCCTAATCCATAGGGGAAGTTACGTAATCGGTCAAAAATTCGATGCGATATATTCAACGGAATTTGTTTTCTTAGATTCCAAATATGAAAAAAAAATGTATGTGTCTGTGAATACGATAACTGCCGATAGAATGTATTTATTATTAAGTCGTTATTTATTTATAAATAAAATACACGCATACAAATAATCCGAAAATCAAAAGTCTTATGCAAAAGACGACCTCTTCTTCAGATGACCGTCAGAGTATAATCGTCATAATTTACAAATCAGGAAGAAATTAAGTACATCTATCGCTTAGTACAAAATACCATTACAACTTGTTTAAAAATCAAATTGTACCTTCGCCTAAGTACATAATAAATTTTATTTACGAACAAGAAAGGATCTTATCAATATAAATATATATATTTGACCTTTAAAATTTAAATCAAAATAATCATAATCTTCTGATTCGGTATAATAATATTAATTTCAGATAATAATTGTGAATCATAAGATTTGAGCCTAGTTATAATAAATGTTATAAAATGATAATGTAATATTATATATAATATTAGGAAAAATAAAATAGCATTAGATCACAATAATGATTTAAATTGTATTCTGGTTAAACTGATGATGTTTTTGGCTCGTCTACAATAATTAGCAAGAGAGGTTAGAATGAATGTATTGACAATAAATTCTACTTGTCTGACCAAAACCCCATAAGGACTTATAAACTCAGGAGACACAGGTTGTGGTCTCGTATAACCTCATGTAACACAGGTTGAGGTCTCATGTAACATCATGTGTCACAAGTTGAAGTTTCATAACCTCATGTGACACAGATTGAGATCTCATATAACCTCATGTGACCCAGGTTGAGGACTAATATAACCTCATGTGACACAGGTTGAGGTGCCACACCTAGCCCCGGATCAAGGTGATTAGTGAAAGTGAGATGGCATGAAGTTAACCTCTTAGAGGCCAGTCAGACAAGAGAGTACTCTCATTAACTCAGACCAAGACAGACGGATGCACATTTTTCACATTTGAAAGTTCCCCCAATCTTTATCATTGGTCGGCTCATTTTTCACCAATGGCCTGTGAATAGAATGTTCACAAGATGATTTGAAAAAAAAAAAACTTCTCAATAGGTTTTCTGTTGGTAGAAAACGTCTCTCCAGTTCAGAATAGGTTAGATCAGAAAAACTCTTCTGCTTCGCCTGATTTGGCTACTAAAACAAAGGTGCTTGATATTTAAAATTTTTGCAGATATATTGTGAAAAATTACAAAGAAAGTTGACAATATCTTGAGCACACCGTCCTTCGGAAGAGGCGTTAAATGGCGGTTCCAAGCCTGTGCGATGTCAGGTACTCGCTAAAACCCTACCTAACCTGAGAAGGTGAAATGGGCAACAGTGGGATCTTCCTGGTAAGGGATAAGAGCATTGAATTCTTAGGTCCCCAGGTGTACACAAGCCCATCTAATATATCATCTACCTATCTATCTTGAGTTTAGCCCCTTCTGCCCCCTCCCCCCTACGGCTGAAAATCAATATGGATTCTATTTCAATATTTTATGGGTTCAAATTTTTGCGCAGGGGTGCCACCACCCGACCCCTCCCCCCTCCTCGACTGGTTATGTTATCTTTCCTATTCCTGGAACTAACAGCTGCCTCTAGGGATTGGTCTTGTCATTCGGTTAACATCTAAATTGTCTATTTCTTAGGATCAGTTCAATAAACAACTTTTTATTGTCTCCTACTAATCTTTTCATTTTATTTGCGGTTGTTACTATTAGAGTTTAGGGGGTCATTAAAACAGTAAATAGTTACAAAAATAACGTAATTAGCCCAGATTATATCGGTACAGAGAAAAGAAAAAAAATGTGTGAGGGGTGAGTCGAGAGGTCTAGGTCTAGGGGTTGACAGACCAGAGACCACTCCTATGGGAGTGTCGCATCCGGGGTGGTCCCTCTCACTGAAGGAGACAACTCTACTTCACTCATCTGGAGTCAGTTTACAGAGATTTGCGAACTGGTGGTCGTCAGGGAGGGGGCAAATATGCCCTAACGGACACTTTCTATAGACACAGGAGTTGAAACTTCCTTGAAACACTCGGAGACAATTCATTTAATTGTAAAATAGCTCGGGCTCCCCCTCCCCCTTCAAAATAGGGTTAGGTTTTATGACTCATGCCCGGGCTTTAACTACGAGGTCATAACGCCTACTACCAGAGCGCTCTTTCGTCACTCTGGTGGACATGAGCCTGACTCTACTGTGGGAGTCCTAAATTTTGCCTACCCTAAATTTTTATTCATCTAGGGCAGGGGTCTTTAACTAGTACCTGACATCGTACAGGCTAGGGGACCATCGCTTAACGTCCCATCCGAAGGACGGCGTGCTTAAGTTTACTTTACCTCCCAGATAAAATAAACTAAGGGCCTCGTTCGAGTTTCGAACCCATGTTTTTGAGCTCAGGAGACAAGCACGCATACCACTGCGCTACCGGCGCTCTCTTCATGAGTATATAAAAAGAAGTTGGGAGTAATTTTGTGTTGGGGGGGGGGGGGGGGGGGGGGGGGGGGGCACAAGCTCTCAATTTTACACGTTCTCACGGAATTTTATACGTTCCTTGAAAGGCCCTGCTTTGTTGAGTATATGTTGAGCCGTGTTCTTGTGAAGCTCAAACAAACAGTCATACTCGTATGTACAGAAAGCAATCATTCTGATCTTTACACTAAATGTGTATGGGATTTTTGAGTGTGATTCCCCTCCCCCTCCTTCGGCTGATTTTGCTGAAAATTAATAGCTGTCGTTCTTATTGAGCTTTGATTTTATCAATGAAATTTCGTGTGTATACATTCATCACAACGGCAGTTATTAGGTTTTTTGTGTTAAGCCTCTCCTAATCCCCCCTTCCCTTTGGTCGATTTGGCTAAAAAGGTGTCGTCCATAGACGGTTCTCGATACACATATGAATTTTCGTATCGTTATTGTGTTCACAGGCAAACAGACAGATTGGTCAATATGTAGTGGCTATTTTCATTGGTTAGAATATAGGTTCGAGCTCTGTTTTTCTGAATCCTGCATTTCAGAGACAAAAAGCTTTGTGCTTTTAAATAGGCTTCAAAAATGTAAAATTATAGTTGTCAGCTTTATTTTACGTATTTTATTCTGTCGTGTTTGGTTACAGAGGCGGATGCTAAATTGATGGTAGAATCAATAGGTAGCTATCTACCTTGAGCGTTTTCTGATTGAAGACATTAAATAATAATAAAATTAAATACAAATAAACGTAAATTTGTTATCTGCAGGTTAACTTGTGCAGGTTATGTTCGTTAGTATGGTTGTGGAGCATCCAAATGCTCGGCTAATCTCTGTTCGGCTTGGAGTGTGTTCGTTGAAAACTGAACACGAGCCGAGTCGTTGCTCGCATGTCTGCACTAACCTGAGAATGCTCTCATAGTCCAATCTTCTAAAGTCCTCCTCTGTGATTATATCTCCACAGTTCGGAGAGACACAATACCACAGTTCATACCACAGTCTTGATGTCTCCTTTCTAGGTAGCTCACTATAAAAGAAACAGAAGAGAGGTTAGTAAAAAAGTCAGTATTGGGGGGTGGTAACAGAAACCCTTCAATCGACTCACCCAAATACACACTTCCAGGTCTTCCCTTATCTAAGGACACCCCAATATATATATACTTTAAAGATATTTTCAGAAATTTTTGAATTTTTTATCATAGAAGTCAGATTTTGTGCACAACGGTTTTTTTCCGATTTCACGGAAAATTAATAGATATCGTCCTTATGAGTTTAGCAGTTTCATACGACATTTTGTTTCGATACGGCATTTAGAGTTGAGCAATCCTCCCGTTTCTTTGAATGATATGGCTAAATATCAATAGTTGTCAACCTTATTGGGTTCTGAATACACATAAAAAATGTCATGTCGATACATCTATTTCATCGGGAGTTATCGTGTTTTATTTCATCGGGAGTTATCGTGTAAATTTTTTTTCTTCATTTTTGGAACAGAGGGTTGGAAAACATCAAATTCTAGTGAAAACTCAATTTCGAATTTCTGACCAATTACATAACTACCCCTATACTTCGTAGTATAGTAGTAACATGGGTAGACAGCAATTTTTTCTTTATTTTTGGATTTTGGGGTTCGCAAAATTTGAGTTTTTGGCCAAACTCCCTCTGTACTCCTTATTGCTTGGGGAAGTAAAAAAACGGTTTAGTGAAAAAAACCTTCAAATATCTTATGGCGTCTATTTTCACCAGTCCTTATTTGGGGCTTATTTGAACGTAATAAATTCACAAGAAATTATTTATATATAATTCAGTACAAGGTTGATATAATTATTTATTTATTACGGAGACCAATTTTTATTGTTGTATCAATTGGAGTAATCACAGATAATCTCCATCAATTATATTGTAATTTTTGACAGCTTAAATTCACACTGTATATGGACAGTGCAGTTATGAAACTGTGAAATGATACGGCATGATTCATGCCAGGGGATTAACAACGAGGTCATATCGCCTACTACCAGAACGCTCTTTCGTCTATCTGGTGGACATGAGCCCGACTCTACTTCCTAAATTGTTTATTTACCTATGTAGGATAGGGGTCTTAAATGAGTATTTGACATCGTACAAGCTCGGGACCATCGCTTAACGTCCTATCCGAAGGACGACGTGCTTATGGTTTGTGAAGAATGACCCTAAGAAGTAATGGCCTTTCTTAAGACGAAATGGGAAGACAGTTTAGTGAGTTTCTGAGATCGGAGGACCCTCAAAAGAGCAAAAACATGTCCACCATTTAAAGGAGGCTGACGGTTTAAAGGTAGAGCGAAAAATTACATGTAAGTCGGAGTGTAGACCCAAATTCAGGGGTCAAAACATGTAAGTCGGAGTGTAGACCCAAATTCAGGGGTCAAAACATGTAAGTCGGAGTGTAGACACAAATTCAGGGGTCAAAACATGTAAGTCGGAGTGTAGACCCAAATTCAGGGATCAAAACATGTAAGTCGGAGTGTAGACCCAAATTCAGGGGTCAAAACATGTAAGTCGGAGTGTAGACCCAAATTCAGGGGTCAAAACATGTAAGTCGGAGTGTAGACCCAAATTCAGGGGTCAAAACATGTAAGTCGGAGTGTAGACCCAAATTCAGGGGTCAAAACATGTAAGTCGGAGTGTAGACACAAATTCAGGGGTCAAAACATGTAAGTCGGAGTGTAGACCCAAATTCAGGGATCAAAACATGTAAGTCGGAGTGTAAACCCAAATTCAGGGGTCAAAACATGTAAGTCGCAGTGTAGACCCAAATTCAGGGGTCAAAACATGTAAGTCGGAGTGTAGACCCAAATTCAGGGGTCAAAACATGTAAGTCGGAGTGTAGACCCAAATTCAGGGGTCAAAACATGTAAGTCGGAGTGTAGACCCAAATTCAGGGATCAAAACATGTAAGTCGGAGTGTAAACCCAAATTCAGGGGTCAAAACATGTAAGTCGGAGTGTAGACCCAAATTCAGGGGTCAAAACATGTAAGTCGGAGTGTAGACCCAAATTCAGGGGTCAAAACATGTAAGTCGGAGTGTAGACCCAAATTCAGGGGTCAAAACATGTAAGTCGGAGTGTAGACCCAAATTCAGGGGTCAAAACATGTAAGTCGGAGTGTAGACACAAATTCAGGGGTCAAAACATGTAAGTCGGAGTGTAGACCCAAATTCAGGGATCAAAACATGTAAGTCGGAGTGTAAACCCAAATTCAGGGGTCAAAACATGTAAGTCGGAGTGTAGACCCAAATTCAGGGGTCAAAACATGTAAGTCGGAGTGTAGACCCAAATTCAGGGGTCAAAACATGTAAGTCGGAGTGTAGACACAAATTCAGGGGTCAAAACATGTAAGTCGGAGTGTAGACCCAAATTCAGGGATCAAAACATGTAAGTCGGAGTGTAAACCCAAATTCAGGGGTCAAAACATGTAAGTCGGAGTGTAGACCCAAATTCAGGGGTCAAAACATGTAAGTCGGAGTGTAGACCCAAATTCAGGGGTCAAAACATGTAAGTCGGAGTGTAGACCCAAATTCAGGGGTCAAAACATGTAAGTCGGAGTGTAGACCCAAATTCAGGGATCAAAACATGTAAGTCGGAGTGTAAACCCAAATTCAGGGGTCAAAACATGTAAGTCGGAGTGTAGACCCAAATTCAGGGGTCAAAACATGTAAGTCGGAGTGTAGACCCAAATTCAGGGGTCAAAACATGTAAGTCGGAGTGTAGACCCAAATTCAGGGGTCAAAACATGTAAGTCGGAGTGTAGACCCAAATTCAGGGGTCAAAACATGTAAGTCGGAGTGTAGACCCAAATTCAGGGGTCAAAACATGTAAGTCGGAGTGTAGACCCAAATTCAGGGGTCAAAACATGTAAGTCGGAATGTAGACCCAAATTCAGAGGTCAAAACATGTAAGTCGGAGTGTAGACCCAAATTCAGGGGTCAAAACATGTAAGTCGGAGTGTAGACCCAAATTCAGGGGTCAAAGGACTCTCAAAACGTAAAAAAGGAAGGACTCTCAAAACGTAAGTTAAAGGAAATAAAAATTTCCAAGGTTTATTAGGAGAGCAGAAACTTACGTTTGAATTTGGGTGTTGTCTCAATAGTCTTTGAAAACACGTTAATGTAGGAATTTCCGCAGAGAGGTTTCAACCAGATACGATCACAGTCAACCATAAATTAAGATGAAAATTCGTTGTGGTTGGTTCTAAAGAAAATAGCCGAAGAAGAAATATAGTATCTGGGTGTGGTCCTTGTGGCACATATTCTTCGTATTTCCTACCCTCCGCACTCGGCTCCACGGAGTCAGGCCCGTGTCCTTAACTTCTGTTGTTGCTGTTTTCAGGGTTCTTCGATCTCTACATTTGAGGCTACACCTCGGCTCACAAATATGTTTCCGCCCTCTCTCTAAAACGTCGTTCTCGTGGATATTTTCTTTTGTTTTTGCTTTTTTGAGGATCCTTTCATCTCAACAATCCTTGAAAAAAGTGTTGAACTCGCTATAAAAAATTCGTTGTACTTCAAGTTATAGAATGCCTTAAAACTTCAAAAACTAACGTGAAGCTTTACAAATGTACGAAAGATGATACCCGACTCGAAAAGGGAACATGGTCATCGCTGTTTTTAAAAAATTACTAAGAAAAGAAATATTTGAAAGTTAAACTAAAAACTGTAAATAGGGTTACAAAATATAATTATTTATAAAAAAAAAAAAATCGTATATTCAATGTTGTTATGATTTAGTACTCATGTCAAAAATCATGATGACAAGGGGAGAAGGGGCGAAAATATGTTGCGAGGATGCCAAAAATATACAACAAAAAATAGAAATAATACTCACTGGTGAGATGAGTGGTTTACATCTTAACATTTCCAGCTATACAAAGTTTTCACTGGAATTCCATGTTTCCCGACTTTACTTCCCCAGCCAACTAAGTCCCCACTCTCCCTCTAACATAAGTGGACTGTTTTAATCAATCATTGACTTAGACCGGGACTCTCAGCAGTTATCACGTTCAAAGTAACACAAACATGAGGGAATTTATTTTTCATTTTTGTAATCGAAATCCCAATAACTGCCGATGTAAATAATGTACCTATCGACTTTTTTTTTTTTTTTCTTACAAATAGCTATTTACAACTGTATACAAATAAATACAAGTAAATGTGGTAATAAAGAGGTAATGGCATTGTCAAAATGTCATGAGGGGAGAAATCACCCAGTGGTGACACTCCCTAATCACTGTTATCTGTCACTGCTGATGCTCAGGAGGTCTCTAGGCCATTGACGCTTAAGCCGTCGTGGAGGAAGTATGGCAAAATGGAGGGCACGGACTAGAGGATTATTGTGAGAACTAAAAAGGGGGAATAATTTTTTATATTTGGATTTAGCGACTTCAGTGACGAAAGGTATGTAAGGTCAGTGTGAAGAGTGTTGTTGGAGACGTAATAAAGAGCATTGGCTAATTTACGAAGGATTTTGCATTGAAAGGATTGGAAGCCTTGGCAGAATCCCAGAGTTCAAGTGCGTAAGTCCACATAGGTTTGAGTATTGCGTTGTATATAAGTCGTTTTGTTTTCAAAGTTAATTTGGATCTTTTGTCTAGTAGTCTTAGTAAAAGTTTATAACGTCTGTTCATGTCTTGTCCTTTCAGTCTCATATGAGGATTCCAAGTTAGTCGTTTGTCGAGTATGAGGCCTAGATAGCGAACTTCGTTTTTTAAAGGGATGAGATTTTTGTTAAGGTGGTGTTAAGCACATGAGTCAAATATTGATTTTTCGCCAAAACTGTAGATTGGTCTTAGAGGCAGAGCGAAACTATAATTGATTAATTCGTACTGGGATAGTACGTTGTCTTTGGTTCACATGTTCCTTCACTCTTCGGTCTTGTCACGTCTCTCCTTTTTCTCTTTTTAATTTATTACGTTATTTTGTTTCAAAACTATAAATAAACATTTAAAAGAAATATTTAATAGTACAAACTAGTACATGGTAGTATATCTCTAAGATTTGCCAATCCATGGATTCATGGTTGGTAATAAAATATAATGATTATTATAGTATTTTTATTTTATTTACTTTTATTATTTTTTTTCACAATGATATATCTTATAGACATGTCATAGTACAATGTGACATAGGTGTGTACAGCTATAATAAATATTATGTGTGGGAATGATAGTTACTGTAAAAAATGTTATAGTGAGGGGTGAGAAAGTTCAAATGCCAAATGGCTTTTATATGTCAAGTGAAAAGAATGGGGCTAATATGACAGTTTCTTGTCCATTCTGGAAACACAACCTTATAGAAAATACTGGGTTTACTTTCTTTTATTTTCACAATTTTCCTGCAATATTCAATTTCCCTGGCTCATTAGTATATTTACTTTATTTTTTAAATTAACACGATGACTTTAGTAACTAAAAAACCAAAAATCCATAAGGACTACTAATTTTCCACGAAGTCGGCCAAAGGGACCTGGGGAGGGGGGGGGGGGGGGGGAATTAAGGAGTGGGTGCGACACAAACACTTCAGTAACTGTCCATGTAATGTAGGTATTTATCGACACTAAATTTAGTACATTTAAGTCCATATGTAAGTGAACTATTGATTTTTTGCCCAAATGATCGATTGTTTTTGGAGGTAGGACAAATGATTCATCGATGATTTTTTTTTTAAATTAAAAAAACAGTTACGTATTGAAAAAAAATAGTTATATTATTTTTTATTTTAAGAATGAACCACGGTGCACCCCCCCCCCCCCCCCCCCCCCGGACGATTTGAGTGAAACAAACTTTGTCATGATCCTCAAGTTGATCAGTGTTGTCCATTGTAGCGAGCGAGCGATGAGCAGTACCATGTTCCAGACAAGCCGCTCCGTGACGAGGTGGATGCCTGTTCTAGGATGGGCGATAGTTAATAGTACTACTGATATTTGTGATTATCGATAGTCCAAGTGACTATTACTTTTCCTTCATTACAAGGGATAGGTTTTGAATAAAAAATTAATAAAAAAACTACAAAAAAAAAGAAATTTATCGAAGTGATCTTATATATTATTAAAAAAGTTGCGTAACTTTTCAACTCATTTAATCAACTTTGATCGGAAACAGACTGTTTTCTTCAAAATATTTGAATATTTTGAATGAACGCTTGCCACTTGTGAACACAAAACCAATGCAATTCTATTATAGAGGGCTGAACAGATCCAATTTAAGGGATCACCTCTTGAGACGCCACCAAGAGACTTATAAACCGGCCCCCAAGACCAAACAACCCACGTCAGAAGCTGGATCACTGTCTACTGTACCATAAAGTTTACAAAAGTATTTTATCTAATGCCTTTGTACCTACTTGATTGTTTTTTGATTATCTATACTTAATACGATTATTTTTCACAGAAAATGTTATTTGCATAAAATAAAAGTTCGATTTGAAAGAACAATCACTTATTCGATTGATATTTTTATTCCCCTTTCATCCTCCATAACATAGAATAATTTAAATTAGGTAGATGTACAAGAAAAAATAAAAATAAAATAGTCATATTATAATATAATGTTGGAATTGGAAAGTATTTTGCAAGAAAAGCATCAACTTACTGAATTATCGATACTATCGATAGTTATCGATCTAGACTATCGCCCACCCCTAGTCTGTTCTACTGGCTGACCTAGTCTCTGGTCTGTTTACGACACTTCATTGAATTACTCTACCACAAGTATCTTCCCTAACACATTTGGAAGTTTGTTTACATAACACTCTGCATACATAAGTATCTCCTATTCCTCTTTTTCAAGGGCGTTTAAGAAAAAAAAAAAACTTTTTATCGTATATAAAGTGAAAAGGAAGTTATTAGTTAATAAATGTATCGACAGGTAATTTTATATATAAATTCAAAACTCCAAAGATAACACCTATTAATTTTCAGATAAATAGGGGGGGGGGGGGGGTGGGGGGCTCAAGTCAAATAGCCTATTAACTGCCGATGTAACGAATGTATCGTCACGAAATTGGGTAGTAGTAAGTCAACTACTTATTTTAATCCAAAACGCCCGATTTAGATGAAGAGCAAAAACACGGTTATTTCGTTCTGGGGAAGTACATAGCCCCTAATTCATTGACTGTTTTTCTTCTCATTTTTGGAAAGAGGAGGTCAGAAAACTTGAAATTCCTTTGAAAATGCAAGATCGAATTTTTGACAGATTTCATAACTTTCCCTATACTACATTCCATAGCTGGAGAAGTAAAAAAATTAACTAAATTTTTGCTGAAAAGCTCTGTGATGTATAAAATTACACAAATTGTAATTATTAATAATAGGTTTAGGTTTTATGACTCATGCCCGGGCTTTAACTACGAGGTCATATCGCCTTCTACCAGAGCCGCTCTTTCATCACTCTGGTGGACATGAGCCCGACTCTACTGTGGGAGTCCTAAATTAGGGCAGGGGTCTTTAACGAGTACCTGACATCGTCATGGCTCGGGATCATCGCGTAACGTCCCATCCGAAGGATGGGTTTGATATTTTTTAAGGCCCTTTTCGGAAATTACTGTAGAAATCAAGCTATAATTTCTACAAGAAATGTGGTAGGCAATTTAATTTGTTTATTTAATAATTATTAATTTTATATTTATTTATTTTATGTAACATAATTTTCTTGATGAGAGCTCAACACTAAATACTGGCCAGGCATGAGTGAGGGTTAGTTGAATCCCCCCCTCCCCACCGTCACTCTCCCCCTAGATAGCCCCCCCCCCCCCCCCCCCCCCCCCACCCCAAGAATTAAGGGATGCCTCTGTGTTGAACGCATGCACCCGCATCCACACTCGCCACTATGAATTAACATCCCCTATGCGTTGCACCCGGTAATCAACTTATGTTCCGTCTATTGATTAATTTAACTGGCAGTTAAATGTCGGCTCACTTTATAGGGCCATTGTTTCTCGCCTATGAATTCATATTCGATTCATTGTTAATATAACTAATGTTACTTTTGAACATATTTTCGAAGTTGTTGAATTGAACAGTTGTTTACTGTATTGTTGGGACATAGTTTTGGACACGTCCACAAGTTCAGATCAAACCAGCCGATCGGCCGAAGGAGACGGGTTTGGATGAGGCGACTCAACACAAAACAATAATTGTTATTGCTATAAACGTATCAACACGAAATTTAGTGTGAGGTCTCAGAAGTCTCTGAATAAGACAGATATTGATTTTAAACCAAATTGATAGTTTGCTTTGCACCGACGACTTTTTTTTTCATATTTGGAATCAGGGGAACGGAAAAATGAAATTCTGATAAAAACTCAACATCGAAATTTTCAGCGATTACATAACTTCTTCATACATCTAGGAAAGTAGAACTCATGTCTATCTGTCTCCTGAAAAATGGAACTTTCTGAAGATAATTGGGTTTGATTCAAATATCCTGGTATAATTAGCGGAAAGCTGTTTAACGTGAAGAGAAGCAAGATTAGTACAGTACCGCGTCTAACTGTAAAAAAACGTGAAGTGATCCGTGAAATTGTAATGTCACAGTTGGGATGTGTGTCGGCTAACATGTAGGGGTTAGCTGGGTCCTGTCTGGGCCAGGAGGTTAGCTGGGTTCTGTCTGGGCCAGGAGGTTAACCGGGTCCTGTCTGGGCCAGGAGGTTAACTGGGTCCTGCCTGGGCCAGGAGGTTAGCTGGCTCCTGTCTGAGCCAGGAGGTTAGCTGGGTCCTGTCTGGGCCAGGAGGTTAGCTGGGTCCTGTCTGGGCCAGGAGGTTAACTGGCGCCTGTCTGGGCCAGGAGGTAAGCTGGGTCCTGTCTGGGGCAGGAGGTTAGGTGGGTCCTGTCTGGGCCAGGAGGTTAGCTGGGTCCTGTCTGGGCCAGGAGGTTAGCTGGGTCCTGTCTGGGCCAGGAGGTTAGGTGGGTCCTGTCTGGGCCAGGAGGTTAGCTGGGTCCTGTCTGGGCCAGGAGGTTAGCTGGGTCCTGTCTGGGCCAGGAGGTTAGGTGGGTCCTGTCTGGGCCAGGAGGTTAGATTCTGAATGTCCAACCCTCAAAACATGCAAGAGGTTTTTCCGCACTGCTGTGCGTCCAGGTGTCTGACTGTCTGTCTGAGGTATTTTCTATTCTTCAGATCATAGGAGGGGCGCTCAACTCAGAAACCCTGTTAACTTCCACCTTAAATGTGATTCACCGCCTTTTTTTTTATGTTTAAACTTTTAAGGTTCAAACTTCAATTAAAAGTAAGCTTGGAAGTGGACTGTACTCAAAGAGGACGCTATTTCTGGAGTACAAAAAGCAAACGCTATTGAGAGGAGAGATGTGACTGTACATGGGGGGGTTCTATGCAGATGGGAGTGACGTTATTTGGCTAATTATATGTATGACCCAGGCGACATCCAGTTTCCAGTGGTCCGACACTTCAGAACCCACCCTCTTCCAGACTCACTTCCTGCCCGCCAGACGAGGTATACCATCTTTCTACTCATCACAGGACTACTGGAGTATTGGTGCAGCTTGGCATCCCAGCTTCCTACCATTCTATAGAGAGTTGTCTTGATTTGATTTCTAATTGAGTGCTGATGGGATGGGTGTGGATTGTGCGGGCGATCCATCGATCCAACATTGTCTGTCTTCTGGGTCATGTGTCTCCCTGCTCATAACACCAAAGTCCTCATTGTCCCATTGTGTCCATCTTCCTAACAATAATCATCTAACGGATTGTTGTTATTTACAACACTTACTTCCGATACTTTATTAGTCAATATCCTTATAAATACAACTATAAGCGGGAAGCTGTTTGGACATTGGGTGTAATTGACAACTATTAAGGTTTTATCCTTTTCAGGTCAAACTAACTTCATACAAGAGGTTTTTAGTTTTAGTGACTATTATCCCATCATTACCTGTAAATGGCTGAATATATTTTAATGAAACTTCGTATTTTAAATTTTCCTGGAATGATAGATTTTAGGATACATAATCATCATGATAGATATACATTTCTATTTTATATATTTTTTAAATTCTCTACATTTTTTCGTTAGAGTTACAATATAATATATAAAGGAGATCATTCGAACAATATTTTCAAGTTGCGAAAGTGGGTAGGAGGATAAGCTTTTTATTTTTTGTGCGGATATCGCACGTAATCATCATCAGATTAATTAATAGTTAGATATTGTGACTCTTGCCTGGGCTTTTCGAGGTCATATCGCCTACTACCAGAGCGCTGTTTCGTCACTCTGGTGGACATGAGACCGACACTACTGTGGGAGTCCTAAATTTTGCCTACCCTAAATTTTTATTCACACAGGGTCATTAACGAATGACATCGTACAGGCTCGGGAACATCGCTTAACAAACCGTACGAAGGTTTTTTTTACCTTCCAGATAAAATAATCTAAAGGCCTCGGCCGGGTTTCGAACCCGCGTTCTTGAGCTCAGTAGTCAAGTACGTTACCTCAGAGCTACCGGCGCCCTCTGCTGGTCTGTTGACTGAGCTTCTGTTCTGTCGGGTATAGTGTAGTTATAATTACTGGATCAACCACTAGATGGAACTATCAACTCGACAGTGCTGCCATGGAGCTGTTAGCTATCTACCGAGTTGTTGGTAGATTTGTTAACCAATGTTTCAAGTTGTGTGGCACATTATTTTTTTTATTTTCCCATTGCGAAAGATATTTAATTATAGTTAGTTATTATGACTCAGGCCCGGGCTTTAACTACGAGGTCAATTTGCCTACTACTATGTCACTCTGGTGGACATGAGCCCGACTCTACTGTGGCGTCCTAAATGTTGCCTACCCAAAATTTTTATTCACCTAGGGCAGGGGTCTTTAACGAGTACCTGATATCGTACAGGGGCTTAACGTCCCATCCGAAGGACGGCGTGCTTAAGTTTATTTTACCTCCCAGATGAAATAAACTAAGAGCCTCAGCCGGGTTATAATGCACTTTAATATCATTTTGTTGTCCAATATATTTGTAAACTAAATGTGAGCGTTTTTTTGAAATTAAATATTTAATGTTTTTGCTGTTTTGTTTCAGAAATCGGCCGAGTTCGATCGAGTCTATTTCAGGTGGATGGTGTGAAGAAGGAGCCGTTGGTCCTTCCTGAACCTGACGGAGAGACGATGACGCTCACAGAGAAAGTGTTCGTACCCGTCAAAGACCATCCAGATGTGAGTCTCTTTTCCATAATATTATTGTTGCCACTTAATCATCTGCAATGTACTTCCCCAAATCATATTCTAATATATTAAGTTTACGCTCTCCCTTTAAACCATCATTCTGTTTAACCCATTTGGCTGAAAAGCTGAACCGGAAGAAGGGACATGAAAGTGACCCGAAATATTGTCAAAAAAGAAAAAAATGAAGACACCTCTGGAAGAAATGCCGGAAAAAATGAACTTTATTTTATCAAGTTTCATGAATATCCGTTCATTTGTTCTTGAGTTAGACCTGGAACTAAAACTTTTTTTTTTTTTCCACCTGAAGCGTTAAGTTGTGAAAGACATTTTTAAATCAAAGTCCAGCTTGAATTTTTTATTTATATACTTTCTGAATAAACAGAGAAGAAAGTAATTTATTTGGGCGGGCATTCAAGAGCCTTTCACAAAAATGACAAAATACAGAAAAAAATACCAAAAAAAAAACAATAATAATAATAATGATAAATGAAACTAAAATCTAAGCTAAAATGTGCTGAGGGAGTCTGGATGGCAGTCGGGGATGTGCGGTGGGCTGTCCAATATTGTAGTGGACAGCTCCAGAGCTGAGCGGCAGGTTCTGGAGGAACGTCTCAGTCAGAAATCGCAGGACGGTGTCCATGGCAGCTATGTCCAGCTCTTTATGAATTATACTGCCTCTCACGAACCACGGTGCGTTGAGACCTATGCGGAGGGTTTTGTTTTGGAATGATTGTAATTTTCGTTTTACTGTTTTGCTTGCACTGTACCATATTGGGCAAGCATATGTTAGTAGTGGACGTAATAGTGATGTGTACAAGATTTTGATGCAATTTGGGCGGAGTGGAGTGTTGCGGTTAATGAGTGGATAAAGTTGTGAGAGTCTTTGATATGCTTGTGTTAGTTTTGTTGAGATGTGGCTGTGTCATGTAAGTCTTGTGTCCATGTGTAAACCGAGATATTTTAATGTTTGTTGTGAAATATTCCAGGGAATATCAGTATTGTCAACTTGGATGTTGTTGGTTTGGTGTATTCGGCGGAGAGAAAAAATTTTGGCTGATGATTTTAAAGGATTTAATTTTAACTTCCAGTTAGAAAACCAAGTTGAGATGATGGAGACAGCTGATTGGAGAGTGTGTGTGGCGATGTGAATATCGGAGTGTTGTGCTAGTATTAAAGTCAAAAAAATGTGTTGTTCTCAGAAACTATCAAAAAGCTTCCAAAACTTACACAATATCCGTAAAATTTGTATAATTTTTTTGTGATTACCCTTTTGAAGAAGTGCTTTCCGTTCTTGTGAAGTGTGAAGGATCCATTTTCTTTCGGTTTGATCTCACTAGGTGGTCGAATTTTTCAAAAAAAAATTTTCTGTAAATTGTGTCATGTTTAAATTTCATGGTAGTCAGTCAATCTTTGAACATGCGCAGACTAGCTTGAGGGCAATCTGAGATCATAACGTCCAAATTTATTCATATAATTCTCTCATGTCTATGTTATGCTTTTATCTTCTCTCCTATTCACACATAAAGATATATATCTTTAGAAAAATGTAAAAATTCTCGAATCGTTTATAATTAATGGAATTCTATAATACTTTATGGAATAGTAGCAGGAACAGTGGGTTGTTTGGTGTTGGGTGCCGGTTTATAAGTCTCTTGGTGGCGTCTCAAGAGGTGATCCCTTAAATTGGATCTGTTTAGCCCTCTATACTAGGAATTGCATTGGTTTCGTGTTTGTGATGTTTCAATAATGTTTCCGATCAAAGTTGATTAACATGGCTTGAAAAGTTACGCAACTTTTTTAAGAATATATATGGACATTTCGATAAACTTATTTTTTTATTTTTTTTATTTATTTTTTTTTTATTATAAACGTATCCCTTTGTAATGATGAAAAATTAATATCGATAGTACTATCGACTATCGCCCATCCCTATGAAATACTCTATTAACTGCCGATGTAATGATTATATCGACACAAATTTTAAACTATGAACACTGGAGAAATAGAGCTGCCACTAAAGAATATAACTTTATTATAAATCTACTAAAACTTATATATTATATAACTCTATTATATAACTATATACCGATTATAAAACTTCCCCTATATATGAAATCTTCCAGTTGTACAGCCCTTGGTACATCGGTATTTATCAGGTTCGTCAATCAATTTCCTTCTGCAGATAATCTTGCAGATATTTCTGAGTAAGTCTGGTTGTTAGATATAATTGACAAAAGCAGGTCTTGGCCCACTTGATCATTTTAAACCCAGTTAATGACGTCAATAAACTGACCCGCTGATTGCCCGTCTGTATCTTTATGGTTACTATTGCCATGGCTTCTTTTTGATGTCTTCATCGTAACATTTCTGATTCAACACTTTTATGGTGCTCAGCTTGTAATAGTCAACCTAACGAATTATATTCCTGGACTAGGTCGTTTCATCGCTAATATTTAAACATAATAAAATGATTCCGAAACTTATTTCCGAGGATTGCAGATCTGATGCAAAACTTTTATGACAAGAGGCGTGAAGTTAGGAGAAGTGGCTCGTATGTAATACGTCAGTCTTGAAACATTCACTGATATATCTTAAGATATATACTACTAAAGTAAGACTCATACCAGGGTCATATCGCGTACTACCAGAACGCTTTTTCGTCGCTCTAGTGGACATGAGTCCGACTATTATGGGAGTCCTAAAAGTTGCCTACCCTAAATGTTTACCTACTCATCTAGGGTAAGAGTCTTTAACTAGTACCTGACACCATAGACTCGGGACCGGGACGTCCCATCCGAAGGACGGTGTGCTTGAAACCTTAACAACCATCAATATCATGATTTCTCTATCTTACTTGCCTCACTTCTGACACCATACAATAATGTATTACTTACCTCACTTCTGACACCATACAATAATGTATAACTTACCTCACTTCTGACACCATACAATAATGTACAATTTACCTCACTTCTGACACCATACTATAATGTATAAGTTACCACACTTCTGAAACCGTATGATAATGTATAACTTACCTCACTTCTGACACCATACAATAATGTATAACTTACCTCACTTCTGACACAAATAATTTATAGACAAAACGCTTATCTGGAATTATGTCATTTGAGATGAAATTTATCTCCATAGAACCAAGATGATACAGATTAAGATCAAATTTTGATCAAAATGTCAAATGTTCAACTTCCTCAGCTCGGCAAGAAGTTATATATTGAGTTTTCTCCGGAATTTCCAGAACCTTTGATTGCAAACATGAAAATAATAACTGTCATATCTCTGTGGACAGGGTAATGACTCCCGAAGGAACGGATAGATCGACATGAATTTTACATATGTGTATCAAATAAAACACACCATTGTGTTGTAGGCCACCACGCTACCTCTGAGCTACAGTCGCCTCGTATAATATATCTCGGGTGTTTGGGCAAAAGGGCCTCAAGTCAGCAAATCTGAGTTTTAGGAGGGGAATTTCTGAAGGTTTGAAAAATTCCTGCAAATCAGATAAAGGATATTTATGTTACTTGAAATATTATTATTTAAACAAAGTAAAATATTGCAACAATCAGTTTACATTTGGTAAAAATATTTAAATGCACTAAATACTTTGGAATTCAAGACTTATACTGACTTAAGTCCTTTTGCCTAAACACCAGTGATATATTGTATTATACAAAAAGTATGAATTTGAATGACACTGTTATTTAACTGTTCATATCTTCTCTTGGCTCTATTGGGTTCCTGGTTCGACTCTTCCAAAGAAGGCGGCCCCCCCGACGCTACGTCTACGGCAAGACGATCACCAGTTTGTTATCACTTCTCCACCCCCTCTTGATTTGAAGAACGACACCTAGTACTTGAAACGAATCGGCCAGTGGGAAAGGGAATTAACATAAAAAACCAAATAACTGCCGATGTAATGAATGTATCGACACAACATTCTAACTGTAAATACAATCCGTAAGCACAACAATTTTCAGCGGAATCAGCTGAAGGGAAAAGAAGGGTTGGACCAGATTTTAATTGGTGGATAAGGACGACCAACATCAGTTGTTTTTCAACGAAATCGGTCGAAGGAAAGGAGGGGGGCTTAACTCAGAAATCACTTTCGATGTTACGAATGTATCAATCATTATGAAATCCACAAATCGATACATTTTAGTTTCGGAGGATGAGCGAAGATTAAGTTGACTAATTAGCGCTGGGATTATTGCCGGCGATTCACCGGTGACTACTGACTACTCCCCCCCCCCCCCCCCCCCCACCACCAGGAAGGGATGCCATGTTGATTAATTGAAGGAAGGAGAGAGAACTGATGCGGTGTGTGGTGTGAGTTACCCATTGAGAGATCTGGTATCTGGACTAGAGTCTATTTCTAGTCAGCTTCTATTTCCAGAGGCTCCGCCCCCGCGCCCCCTTGCCTCTTGGCTTCCTCCCAGCAATACTTCTCTGTCGAGAGGCAACAACAATTTCATATCTTCTCTTGGCTCTATTGGGTTCCTGGTTCGACTCTTCCAAAGAAGGTCTACGGCAAGACGATCACCAGTTTGTTATCACTTCTCCTCCCTCCTAATTCAGGTTTCCTGGTTTTTTCATCTCGAGTTTCTGCCAAGAATCTTTTACGTTTCTTGACCCTAAAATAAAAATACAAAAAAATAAATAAATGTCGAAATTTAATTGACTTATATGAAAATATACACAATTTAAATATTATTTTTAAAATACGGAACGATTTTATGGTAGAGCGTCGGTTACTGTTTTTCCCATATAAACACACTTCGAGAAAATGGTATTCAGGGGTCATTGAAACGTGAAAATTCGTTGAAACTTCGATCTCGGATTTTTGCACGATGTCAATATTTTCTTTTATTACGGTGTAAGAACGTGAAAAAAGTCGTCGGTGAATCACCAGCAATGTACTTCCCCAGAAGTTCGCTCCCTCTCCAAAACCAGTCCATCATAACGCTAATATTCAACAGTTGATTTACATAGGGGCTCCTAAATCTTCGTACTAAATTTTGTGTCGATAAATTCATTATATCGACAGTTATTAGCATTTCTGAATTGAATTGCCCCTTCCTTTCAGCCGATTTCGCTGAAAATTTAAAAAAATTCATCTTTAATTGGTTTTGAATTCACTTATGAAATTGTGTCTCGATGTATTTATTACAACGGTGTTATTAGTGTTTTTGAGTTAATCCCACCCTCCCCTTTGGTCGATTTGACTGAAAAACAATAGGAGTCGTCGTTAAAGGGTTCTGGATTTACATATAAAATTTCGTGTCGATACATTCTTTCTATCGGGAGTTATCGTGTTCCCACACAGACATATTTGGAATTTAGAGGTTGAAAAAGATGAAATTCCGTTGAAAACTCAGCATCGAATTTCTGACCAAATACAAATTGCCCTATATTTAGTATTGCTTCGTAAGGGCTGGAGTCCCTCCGGAGCAGTCTCTCTGGTTCCTGACTACTGGACTGCTGAGGTTTCCTTCGGACAGGTTATCACCTTGTGGAGGTTCGCTTATCTTTGTTTACACTATTTTCTGTTTGCCTGTCATCATTGAATTGAAGTGAGTCTCACAGTTATTGTACCGCTACTAATCTATCAGTCAGAACGAATCAAGGAAATTATCCGCTTTACGAGAAAAAAAATGGTCGTATGACCGGCAATGCAGTTCTCTTGCACCATCTAATCAATTTTGACTTACAAAAGAACTTGCGAATCTTCATACTAAATTTTGTGTTCATGCATTCATTATGTCAGTTATTAGGGTTATTGACTTGTGTCCCCTCTTCTCATCTTCCCATTCTCTGCGGCCGATTTCACAGAAAACTAAAATGTGTCGTCCTTATGGATTTTTGAATTTAAATGTAAAATTTCATGTCGATACGTTCATGTGAATACTACAGTTACGAGAGTTTTTGTGTTAAACTTACTATTATATATATATATATATATATATATATTGTTTCTGAATTTATCGTAAAGCGTAAATATATAATATATGCTTGCTTACTGAGTTCAAAACCCGGTCTAGGTCCTTATTTTATTTTATTTGGGAGGTAAAATAAACTTTAGCATGCCGTCCTTCGGATTGGACGTTAAGCGATGGTCTCAAGCCTGTACGATGTCAGGTTCTTGTTAAAGACCCCTACCCTAGGTGAATAAAAATTTAAGGTTGGCAAAATTTCGGACTCCCATAGTAGAGTCGGGCTCATGTCCATCAGAGTGCCGAAAGAGCGCCCTGGTAGTAGGCGATATGACCTTGTAGTTAAACCCCAGGTATATATATGTATATACTACAGTACTACTTGAGTAGGAAGAAAGTGTTATAGAATATATCAAGATTTTGTTACTTCCCCAGTTATACAAAGTATAGGGGGAAGTTATGTAATCGGTCAGAAATTTGATGCCGAGTTATCAACGGAATTTCATGTTTTCCGACCTCATGATTCCAAAAATGCAAAGAAAAAATATCTTTTCATTTGTGAATACTGTAACTCCCGATAGAATGAACGTATCGAAACGAAATTTTATATGTGTATCCAGAATTCCATAAGAACAACACCTTTTGATATTAAGGTAGGTTTAACGAAGGAGCGATGGGTGAGGGGCTAGTCGTTGGTCCCGATATATCGCCCTGAATCCGCACTTGTCTCTTCAATGAAAGCTCTCAGGACTTGTGGCTTTGCTTTATTGCTGTCGGGAAAGATATTTAACATGTGATGGTTCTTCGTTGTGTTCATCAGTAGGTTTCCTCCAACTGTGGTTGCTCTTTATGGCATGTGAGTGTGGTCAATGGCCTTTCAGTTTAAAGACATTCTATGTCCATCTGTCGTCTTATCGAGCTGTAACTTCTCCAGACTGATCTGTCTTCGCCGTTGCGTCAACCCATTTGATGTATACTCGTATTCGTCGATAAAGTTTACGATGCTAACTTATCCGTCCAAAAACCACTTGGAAACTAATCGTTTACTGCAGTCTATAAAAGCATCTGTACCGTAATGAAACCACTTTGGATGGTTCTCTAATGACGCAGAAGAAATTATACTAGACTCTCTCCATAGGCAATATGTGTCAGGGAGTTTATCATAGACAAATGCTTGATCCTGTAGGGCTTAAGTTTTTATGGCTTCTTTGTAGTTAGTTATTGTGATTCATGCGCGGGCTTTAACTACGAGGTCTTATCGCTTACAACTAGAGCGCTCTTTATCATCGTAACTATTGTCAATTTCGAAGTTAAGGGTGGTTGATGAAGTTAAGGGTGGTTGATGAAGTTACTCCAAAACTTGTAGTTGAGGGATGAAGGTATTTCCAAAACAAAAGTTGCGAGTTGAAAATATTCACTTTCTAAAGACAATTGGGAAATATCTTAAAGAAATGGAATAAAGACATTCACTACCTACCTAGAAGATATTCTATTCTATTTGACTCTAGAGATATTTCCAAAACCTGAAGGAACAGGGTGAAAAAGTTCGTTTTTCTTCTTAAACTTCTCTGGGATGTTGAAACAATTAGATTTTGGGAGTATCTATCCCATTTATCTTTAGAAAATGAACTTTGTTGATTTTTCCGGCATTTTTTCCAGAGGTGTCTTCTTTTTTGACAATATTTCGGGACACTTTCACGTCCCTTCTTCTGGTCACTATGAACGGAATTGGGTTCACAGTGAGTGACCTGAAGAAGGGAAAAAAAAGAAGACATCTCTGGAAAAAATGCCGGAAAAATCAACAAAGTACATTTTCTAAAGATAAATGGGATAGATACTCCCATTATGCCTCTTGCTTTAACTATGAGGTCATACCGCCCACTACCAGAAAACTTTTTCGTCTCTATGTTGTACATTGGCCTGACTCTACTATGGGAAAACTCTCTCCCCCCAGCCTACGGCACATCTACATAATATCAAATTTCAGGTAAGCATTTTAATTTTTATAATTCGATAGTGATGAAGATCACAAATATCTTGTCCTTCAGAGGGGAGATTACATGATGGTCCCCAGCTTCTGCGATGTTAGATACACGTTAAAGACCCTTACCCTAGGTGTCTTGGCAATTATTTTAGAATTTCAACAGTTTAGTTTCCAGGGAAGGAGAGCATTGAATGCTTAGGTCCCTAGGTGTACCATTCCACCCAGTATATCAATTCTAATTACAAATGAATCGAGCTGGGGAAGAACATTGCCGGTGATTCTCCGTTATTTGTATTTCTTAAGACTCGATATTATTATTTGAAAGTCGTCACTCCCTCATTCAGAATTAGACATACTGTCACCATTGACAGTTTGGCCTCGTCCTCCATTTTCCTTCCGTTCTGTCCTTCGTCACGGAACAACTATACTTTTACTCACAAAGTGTTATTATATTCTAGATAATAATAATAGTAATAATGAAAAATATTACAGTGATCAGGTCACACATTGTAGGGTTCCATAGGTGAACATTGTGTTGATCTATTAGTTAACAGAGGGCGCCGGTAGCTCAGAGGTAGTCTACTGGGCTCAGGATCGTGAGTTCGAACCCTGGCCGATGGCTTTAGGTTTTTTATCTGGTAGGTGAAAAAATCTTGAGCACGCTGCTCTTCGGGACGTTAAGCGATGTCAGGGACTCGTTAAAGACCTCTACCCTAGGTGGATAGAAATTTAGGATAGACAAAATTTAGGACTCCCATAATAGAGAGGCTTATGTCCACCAGAGCGGCGATCACAAAATTTCTTCATTTCAATTTCTTTTCTACGACTTTTTGGGGGCAGAGTAATTATTCTCCTCCCCCCCCCCCCCCTCCCCCCCCCCCCCCCGGTCAAATCTTATCTCTTCAACTTTTCAAACGCCTCTCATTATTTTTATGATTAATACAATATCTTCGCGATCACTTATGGAGGGGAGCAAATACTCCCCACCCCTCAGATCCATAATTGTTGTGGACAGACAGTAGAGTGTGTTTGTGTTGTCTTGAGGACAGTCCTCTTCTCCTGCTATATCTGGTTGTGTCCCTAAATACCAGGATTACCTTACATTTGATCCCCGTTTTGAGTGTGAGTTCCCGAGGGATATATTTAGTGGTTCCTAGCCGGATGAGATATACCCTTTCCCCCCCTTTTGAGACCTTCTGAAGAGGGAGGAGATTGACTTGTCACAACAGGAAGATGGAACCCATTTTTTTTTTGTTTGTTTTCTTCAAAAAACGAACTATGATCCCACGACTACCCCCTCCTCAACAAACACGAACTATAGACTCCAGAAAAAAAGCCATGGTAACTCAGAGAATTCATTTCATTGAAGGAATAAACTTTTTTATGATCCCACGACTACCCCCCTCCTCAACAAACACGAACTATAGACTCCAGAAAAAAAGGCATGGTAACTCTTTAATATTAAATAATTCTTCAATGAAATGAATTTTCAGAGTTACCATGACTTTTTTTTCTGGGGTCTATAATTCGTGTTTGTTGAGGAGGGCGTAGTCGTGGGATCATCAAAAAAACAATACAATTCTAATAGTGATGTAGATGGAGAGGAAGACATCTTTGGTAAAAGGATAAATGCAGAAATTCGGTGTTCCAAATGTTAATTCATGACTATTTATGGGAACGTTTCTTTCTAGTCTAAATACATCGTCAGGCCATTCATTACTTATTAAGTGACTGGTCATTGGTCATAATCGTTATGAATAAGAAAAAAGTCGTCGGTGAATCATCGGCAATGTACTTCCCCCCAGGCTTGGCAGATATGGCTGAAAATCAATGGGGTGGTGCCTTGTGGGATTCTGAATACACATATGAAATTTCGTGTCGATTCATTCATTCTATCGGGAGTTATCGTCTCACAGCCACACAACCCATTTTTTTTAATTATTGAAATTTTTTTTTTTTATTTTTTATTATTGGGGTTGGTAAATATGAAATACGATGGAATCTCAACATGGAGTTTCTGTCCGATTACATAACTTCCCCTATACCTGGTCTAGGAGGGGAAGTAGAAGATCCTTTGACCCACAGAATGAGTCATATCAGGTTAGCAAGAAGTTAAACTTATGTAAACACAATGGTACGTACATACGTGCAGTCTGGTATATAATATGTACTTGTAAAAGTATATGATTGTATCAAAATTAATATATTTTAACAGGTTGTCATAGCTACATTGTTATGAAAGAGCAGATCCTGAGGTTATCGAAACGTTATTAGTGTTATCAATGTGATACTGAAGATTATTATATAAAGGAATGCTGCGGCTATAAAAATTAACAAATAATAAATTTAAATGTTTCAGTGTATATTAATTATCTCCGGATCAATTTCACTGTTAATTCACTCCTACTTAGTTCATCACATCTTAAACCTAAACACAACTCTCCATCTTCACACAGACCGTCTCCACCATTAACTCAGACCTCAACTTTACTCTACACACACTAAAAACAGCTGATCGCCGTGTTTTGTTTTTTTACTCATTTGTTTTGAAAATTGCTTTTTACAGAAAAATAAATATAATTAATTTTTTAATATTAATATATTAATAATTAATATAAATATATATATATAATATAATAACTAGTAACAATGGAAGCAAGCGATAATTTGAAACAACAATCTCTGCTGTGGATTAACGTAAGAAAAACCAATGTTTTTGAGACGTACAGTAAAATAAACGACCAGCTCGGCCAGGCGCGGTCTTGCGAGTGTTTTTAGGTCATGCTTTCAGTTTGACACCGGGAACGATTCTCAAGTACACGACATCGATGTTCCTTTCATTGCGGGACAATGCTGTCCACATCGGTTCACAATACAGACAGAACTCTCCTTGCTACATAATACATCTTTAAGAATCGACAAACGTCCTTCAGAAAGACTAAGAACATTAGTTCCATAAATATTGAATATGAAATCAACTTATTAACATACTGTCTGTTTTTATGAAATGCCCAAGTATGCAAATATGGGTGTTATTTTACTAAAAATACTTATTTTTTTCCATTATTATCTTACTGGCAGGTTATCCGACGTTGCTCGAGAGTAATTTTTCAATACGTTACTTTCCCTGATCCCCGGACTAAGAATAAAATTTAAATACCCTCGTTTATGGATTTATTGTATTTATCTTTATATTTATTTGTTTATTTTCATTCAAATAACCTATAACATAGTTGTTTTGTGTATAAAAGTAGTTTTTTTGATGCATGTAAGTTATTACTGCCTCAGGGGAAGTTATGTTCTCTGTCAAAACTTCAATGCGGCGTTTTCAACGGAATTTCATGTTTTCCGACCTCTTGATTTATTTAATGAAAAAATAAATAGATGTCTTGTCTATGAAATGAAAAGAAATTTTATTATTCTGGGACCGAGGTCTCCTAAGAATAAATACATCGAGAGTAAAGAACAGGAAACAATGAAATATAGTATCAGTACAAAGAAATAAAAAGATAGGTAAATAAAAATTAGTGCTACATTGGAGAAAAACTATACAATTAAAAAAAAAAGATTAACAGGAAAAAACATGAAATTAACAAGTTCATTATGATGAAAAAAAATAAATAAAAGTATGTATATAAATAAAAGAGAAAAAGAAAAAAAGAAAATCTATATAACTAAGAAAAAAAATAAAATTGATAATAAAAAAAAAGGGTCCTAAGGGTCTATGAACGCAATAACACCTTAGAATGAATGAATCGACACGAAAATGTTGTATCGTAGCCCTCCAAGGACGACACGTATTGATCTTCAGCCAAATCGGTCAAAAAGAAGGGAGGGAGAAGGGGAAGGGCTTAACACAAAAACTCTAATAACTGCCGTTGTAATGAATATATTGATATGAAATTTTATGTGTGAATTGAAAGTTTTATAAGGACAACACCTATTAATTTTCAGCGAAAATAGCCGAAGGGGGGGGGGGGGGGGGTGAGAGGGGGTTCAATTCAAAAACCAAAATAACTGTCGATATAATGAATATACTAACACAAAATTTGGTATGATGATTCAGTAGCCACTACATAATTCAAATAATCAGTTTTAGTCCAAATGGCCTTGGGAGGGAGAGCGAAAACTTAATTGATTAATTCGTGCTGGGGAAGTACATAGCCGGTCATTCACCGACAACTTTTTTAGTATTTTTCAAATAAAATAAATTTTAGATGAAGTAAAACCTCTTTTAGACGTTCAAGTTTCAGTTGAATGGTAATGTAATCTTCTGGGTTCTGAGATTTACAAGTTTGGAGAATGAGAGAGTGAGTCAGCTGTTCTATGGATTATTTTAGGATACATTTAAAGAGTTAGCGAATAAGATGTAAATAGTTCAGTGTTTATTTGATCCACTTCTCTGCTATCAGGTTGTCAATTCAAAATGTAAGTAATCTTGTTTTTTTTTGGCTTTGTAAAGAATTGTTTTTGACTGTCCGATTCTTAAATTAGAATTATTTTATTATGCATATTTACAATCGGTACAGACCATAAGTAAATTTGTTGACAATAGGTAATGGAACAATTTATGTACAATGATAACTAATGCAAGAGAGAAAAAATAAAAGAAAATAAATAATAATTCAAAAAAAATAAAAGTTATAATAAAAATGTCTCCGTGAAGTCATGAAGAATTTGTACAAAATAATAACTATGTATACAATGAGAAAATAATTATAAGGATAATAATAAAAAATATAATACTATAATAATAATATAAAAAAGTAGGTTAAAAATTAGTTTAAAAAAATATATATAATAGTGAGAATCCAAATAAAAATATTTTTAAAAAAATAAAAAATAAATTAAAGAAAAATATAAAATATAAATATTAGGGGAGACCGGGGCTAGTTGGCATAAGGGGTAAGTTGGCATAAGGGGTAAGTTGGCATAAGGGGTAAGTTGGCATAAGGGGTAAGTTGGCACAAGGGGTAAGTTGGCATAAGGGGTAAGTTGGCATAAGGGGTAAGTTGGCATAAGGGGTAAGTTGGCATAATAAACCCAGGTTAATTGGTTATTTTGGTTCCGTACTTATACCATTTTTCCCGGCCTTTACGATGTCAGGTACTCGTTTAAGACCCTACCCTAAAAGAACCAAATTTTAGGGTAGGCAAAATTTAGGACTCCCGCAGTAGAGTCGGGCTCATGTCCAACAGAGCGACGAAAGAGCGCTCTAGTAGTAGGGGATATGACCTCATACTTAAAGCCCGGGCATGAGTCATAATAACTAATTAATTTCCCCTTGCTAGATTAACGAAACAAATTTTCCGTATTTCTATTTTTTTTTTGACACCGGTTAATTATTAATTACTACTCATGCCTGAGCTTTAACTACAAGATCATATCGCCTACTACCAGAGCGCTCTTGAAATGATAGGATAGGGGTATTTAACTAGTACCTGACATTGTACAGGCTCGGGACCATCGCTCCCATCCGAAGGACGCTGCGCTCAACGTTTCTTTACCCTTTCCAGATCAAAAGGCTTCGGTCGGAATGTTGACCTGTTCGAACGCGTTTATTCAATTAATATTGTAAAGAAAAATAGAGATATAATAAAGAGATACTCACCAGTGTGTTGCACATAGTCTCATAAGTTGGAGGTCAATGACAGTATTATATATTGGGGAGCGAACCGCTCGCCGCTTGTGGTTCGCGTGACGCGGTTTGCCTACTCCACGACGAGAGAGGTGTTGGGGCCCCTTGTCCCTCCCTATATGGGGGCACACCTACCTTTCTCTCTGGTAAGTGACCCCAGGTATCCGGCCCCATACCCCTTTTAAGGCCCAAACAAGTCTCTGCTGGTCTTATGTGTGAAGCCCCGAGGGAATCACGGATAACAAATTTGATATCATCATTTTTCACCTCAATTTGAAGTCTAATTTGAAAATTATGCCGGAGAGGGGGTGGAGAGGAGCATTTGGTGTTGGGAAAACCCGATTATAGATGTCTTAGGCTACGGTTACTGTGCATGCGAATTCGGACGAGTACGTCCGAAATCCTCGTCAGAACAAGGCGGTTACACTGTGCGTTTTCTATAGCTCTACAAGTCATGTTCTTGATGGATAAAATGTAAACATTGATTCTAATTGTTTATGTAATTAATGTAAACCCTACATCAAAATAAATGTACTTACTGCTAGTGTTGAGTTCTGTAGCAACTTTCTCCCACTTTTGCTGAGAAATATCTCTGTTATGATCATTTTTGTCTCTCATATCCCACAAACACCTGTTCCCGTACACAAGACTTATAAATTTATCGTTATCCATGGTGAAATAACCAAATCACTCAAAATTCAACGCACGAAAACACCCAAAACAGACGCAGGTTCGCACAAAAAAAAATCAAACTTGTTTGAACGCTCAACTGGTTCTGACAACGTCGTGCATGTTCTGTCGCTGCCAGTGTAAACACTCTCATTGGAAAACAGGCGTTTGTTTGTTCGGACGAATTCTTCAGAACAGATTTTCGTCAGAACTCGCACCCATAGAGCGTTGAGCCCCCTCCTTTGCGCCCCCCCCCCCCTTCTTTTAAGCCGATTTGACTGCAAAGCGATTGGAGGTTCTGGGTATATATATAGGTATAACATTTCTTCCGATGGATTCTTTCTATCGGCAGTTATCATGCTCATGACTGATTACAATTATAAAAATATATAATAATATTGTATTATAAAAATATATAATAATATTATATTCTTCTGACTGATTACAATAACTTCTCCTTAACTTCGTATATCTGGGAAAATAAAAAGGTGAGCGGTGGACGGGTGAGCAGTGGTCGGGTGATCGGATTGGAGAAGACATGAGATATCTATCAACTTCACTTTCTATGTAGGTATGTTGAATAGAAAGTAGATACTTACAGAATCTAAAACAGAAACTGATAAGAAAACGAGTGTTCTGATTACTACCCCTAGCTATACGGAGTATAGGCCAAGTTATGAAATCGGGTTATTCAGGTTCACTGTTCACCCGCTATTCTCAGAATTCATAAATTTTAAAAAAAAATAAAAAGTATTCGGTGAAACACCACTTATGTACTTCCCCAGCACGAATTAATCAATTAAGTTTTAAGTTTTCGCTCTCCTTCCAGATCACATCGGCAGTTATTGGAGTTTTTGAGTTGAGTCCCCCCCCCCCCCCCCTTTCTCTTTGGCCGTCATTTGCTAATATTTTATTATAAAATTATGTCAACTATGAATAAAAATTGGAATGAGTTAATATAATGGTCGTTCTGGCGTAACTCCACCCAGAGCTCTCACACTGTAGAGCTAGGGCTATGTGTCGGGGCCAACGACTGCCCCCCCCCCCCCCCCCCCCACCACTAAACCTTCAATGTGTTAAATTTAGCTGAAAATCAATAGGTGTCCTTATAGTGTTTTGGATACACATATAAAATGTAGTATGGATATTTTCATTATATTGCGGAGTTATCTTTTCTACACTCACACAGATGATTTCTCTCCCCCCCCCCCCCCCCCCCTCCCTCCCGATTTAGGAGTTGGAAAATATGAAATTCCGGGGTAATATGAACATAGAATTTTTGATCGATAGATTTGACAAATTTGTGTTCCATAATTTGTGAACGGCTCTTGGCAACATAAACTATTAAACTAGGTGACTCATTCTTCTGCTGAATTATACATTTTTATTTTATTATAATAATAATAATTATTAGTTTCTTGAAATATTTGTTTATAACATTAACTTGATGATATTTGCTTACTTTAATGACAATCTTAACTTTCCTATCTGATCGTTATTTGTTTTTTTTATTGCTTATCTAGCCATGAGTTTTACGATAATTACATAATTAGTTGCATATCAGATAATGTTTTCAAACTTGCATCTTTCATTTTTTTTTTAAATATTCAAAATTAGATTAAGTATTTTTTTCATACTTTGGATCTCAGGAAGAGCACACTTTGAAAATGTGTGTACAGGATGACCTGAGTTCTAAGCACCATTATTTAAAGTCAGTGAATCACCTGGAATGTACATCCCCAGCGCGAATTAATCAACTAAGTATTTGCTCTCCCTCTGAAAACAATCTACCGATTTGCTTGAAAATGGTGTCTTATGCAGGAACTTCAGAATCCTCATATTAATTTCCTGTCTATATCTTCAATTCAGGACTATACTTTCTTGAAAAAACTTAAAATATCAAAAAAATATAATTTTTCAAAATGGCTCCAAGGAATTATGTAAATTTTTAATATATTGAAGAGGAAGCTAAAAACTTTAATTAAAGTCGGTCATTTGGTTTTTGTTAAAAAAAAAAAAAGTTTTATAAAGCTATAAGTTAGTTATTGTGACTCATGCCCGGGCATTAACTACGAGGTCATATCGCCTACTACCAGAGCGCTCTTTCCTCACTCTGGTGGACATGAGCCCGACCCTACTGTGGGAGTCCTAAATTTTTATTCACCTAGGGCAGGGATCTTTAACGAGTACCTGACATCTCACAGGCGCGAGACCATCGATTAACGTCCCATCCGAAGGACGACGTGCTTAAGCTTATTTTACCTCCCAGATAAAATAAACTAAGGGCCTCGATCGGGTTTCGAACCCACGATCTTGAGCTGGGAAGACAAGCACGCATACCACTGAGCTACTGGCGCCCTCGATATATAATAATTAAGGAAGAAAGCACTGTTACCATGGCAAATTTACCAACTGACGACTGTTATTATTCATTTTTAAACTAAAACTTCTGTAGCCCAGTATTTTACTGTACTAACATTTATTTAGTAAAATTAGGAACATTGCTCAAGCTCTTCAAGCCCTATGGGAAACTTCCATGCAGCCCCGTCATATTTTTCTTTTGTTGTCTGGCGTGGGAAGGTTGGACAGAGACGACCCGTTGCTAATTGTCAAAGAGGTAGATATATGTATTTCTTGCAAGACGTCTATACTTGGATCGTGGACAGACGGGGGTCACATGAGGTATATCCGCCAACCTCACCCGAAATATGATACCTAACAAACAGCTGTCTAAATATTGGCGAAAAATTCATGACAATTTTGGATAGGCGAGCGCTTCACATCATGTGGGATCCAAAAAAGAGCGAATGAGGGCTTGGTTGGTGCTCAGAGTTCAAAATTGCGGGTTCGAAATCCGACCGAGGCCCTTAGGTTTTTAAGTGGTAATAAAACCTAAAATTGTTAAAAAAAAAAAAAAAAAAAAAAAAAACTCAATGTACTGACAGCCCTCCATTACTTTTTCAAAATATCTTTGAAACTTTTTCGATCGTCCTTTAGATCGTCCCGAGCCTGTACGATGTCAGTTACTCGTTAAAGACCCTTACCCTATGTGAATAAAAACTTAGGGCAGGCAAAATTCCCAGGGTAGATTCGGCCTCATGCCTTCCAGAATGATGAAAGAGCTGGTAGTAGGCGATATGACATTGTGGTTAAAGCCCTGGCATGAATCATAATAACTAACTATATGAAACTACAAAGAAGTTTAGAAAACAAAAATACATCTTTTTTACGAAACTTTTTCAATAAATGAGTAGATATAATAGGGGTATTTAACGAGTACCTGACATCGTACAGGCTCGGGACCATCGCTTAACGTCCCATCCGAAGGACGGCGTGCTCAAATTTATTTTACCTCCCAGATAAAATAAACTAAGGGCCTCGGTCGGGTTTCGAATCCACGATCTTGAGCTCAGAAGGCAAGCACGCTTACCACTGAGCTACCGGCGCTCTCATCACTTAGGAAATGTGAATTTTGATCCTCATTTGTAGTTACCATTCCTCAATCTTGAAAAAAATAATAATAATAATTTTCAATACAGCTTTAAACTATTTTGAATTGCCTGGTTGATTACACTTTGTCTAACAAAATACAGATGAGAGAGACAGGGTGTGGCGGTGTATAGTAGTGAGTATAAGGGGACACTGGTGGTAGGGGTAGTTTCGGCCACTGCGCATCCTTCCCCGACGTTTTTTCTTATTTGGTCTACTTTTCCAATCTAAATAGAAAAAACATTTTGATATGTTTATTTACTAGATTTTTTTTTTCTTATTTAAATAATGTATTGAAATATAAAGGTACCTAATATTTTTTTTATCCCATTTTTTTATTTTACCCGATTACCGAGCATAATGATACATAATTCTTATCATGACCGATTCAATTAAAATGCATTTCTGTTGTGTTAATTTTTGTATCCTTTAAAATAAAAAAAAAACTCATTGATGCAGCAATCTTCCCCAGGGCATCCCTGCAGCTGGCTTGCTTAGTTGCATAGTTCACGTTGCAATTACGAATCCAACGTATAGAATGTTTAGTCACGATCTATACGTTTGAAACTTTTTCCCACCGATAGATGCAATTTATTCTCAGTTTAATGATGTACACTATAAAATTGAAATCATTAAATGGTTCCTATTGTTTTTCTTTTTATTGTGATTTGATTTTTTTTTTCTGATGTTTGTTGAACATTTTTCAAAATTTAAATACTTAAGAGAATAGTAGGGTGTTAGCGCGTTCATTAATTTCTCTGGTGCATTCCAATGCATAATACTCACACCTGGAGGCATGCATCTTGCAATGCAACATCCTATGTCCAATTATTGACCACCATTTATGGTTCTTCTGTAAACAGCCTTTGAATAAACCAGCCAATTACATAGTTTAAACTTATAGAAGAAAGTCAGCGGTGAATCGCCGACAATGTACTTCCCCACCTCAAATTACTTGTGATGTACACTACGGAACATTTTTTTAATGAATATTTTAATGAAAAGAGGTAATTTTTTTTATTATAATCTAATATCATATATATATTAGATATATATCAAGGAGTTTGAGAAACAAAACAAGAAAACATATAAAAAACAGCTGTGAAATAGTGTTAAAATGTAATGGAGTCGTGAGCTAGCTCTTAAACGGTGCAATGTGTTTTGATATGTTTTTTTAAATAAAAATGAAGTTGAACAATTAGATGAAAGTTGACTGGGGTGGAATTAAAGTGAAGAGTTGACGGGGTCTGGTTTTTGTGGTAGAGGCGTCGAGAAGGTACAATTAATAATATATATTTTTCAATATGCCCAAATAAAAAAAGAAATAGTTTTTTAAGTATTAATTTAATGTTTTTGTGCCATTGTAAATTTTTGTTTTGTTTGTTCAAATAAGTTTTTTTTTAATTTAAATATGTAAATATAGATAATAACCCAATTATTTGTCCTCTTCAAATTCTATTCTATTCATCTTCCCTGTTGGCCCAGTAGTAGTATCATTTGAAAAACCTATGGATTAGAAATTAATATTATTTAAAATTATTTAAAAATTGGTATCTCTTTGTGAATCCAAGTGTAAAGTTCGTTTAATTGAATTTTTTTTCGTTGTATACGTGTACTTTCTTAAAAATTGCACGTCTTAAATTATTGATAATATTTTTTTAGGGCAATTTTCGGCAAACTACTGTAGAAATCAAAATTTAAATAAACAAAAGAGATCAAATTTCTACAGGAAATGTGGTAGCAAACAAGTTTTTATCACATTTTTGGCATATCCCTTGTGTGGACGATTTTCGCCACAAAGCCCCATCATATTTTGGCAAAACCTTGATGGGAGAATTTTTTTTTATATTAATTAAAGTAGGGAAACAGGTTGAAAAAGATGAAAAGGATAGAATAGAGACAAATAAGGGTTACATTTAATTTTGAGAAATAATATTTTTTTTTGCCAACTTCAAAAGAAGGTTACTATTTTATATAACATTGTTTTTGTTTAGTAATTATATATTTAGTAAAGTAAGAAAATGCCAATTACCAGAGGACAAGCGAGAAGATTAGAGGAGGAAAGTAGAGAGGAAGGGTCAAGTTCGGAGGAAAGATCCGATATGGAGTTATCGGAAGATAGAGAAAGGGAGACTCCAGCCGCAATGGAGTCCATGCAGGGTAAAGGTGAGGAGTCGCAAGGGGAGGGGGTAAATAAAGATAAAGAAAAAGAGGGCATTGCTGCTCCTGATATGGAATGGCTCCGTGTTGTGTTAACAAAGTTAACTGGGGATATTGGAAATATCAATCAAAAAATAGAAGAACAGGGTAGAGATTTAAGGGGGGATATGAATCAAAAAATGGAAGAGCAAAGTAATAAATTAGGAAATTTTGTAACAAAGTTAACTGGGGATATTGGAAATATCAATCAAAAAATAGAAGAACAGGGAAAAGAATTAAGGGGGGATATTGGAAATATCAATCAAAAAATAGAAGAACAGGGTAGAGATTTAAGGGGGGATATGAATCAAAAAATGGAAGAGCAAAGTAATAAATTAGGAAATTTAGAGACAAATTTAAAAAGGGAAATGGGGGACAAATTAGGAAAATTAGAGACAAATTTAAGAGGCGACATTAAAAATTTAGAAGTTAAATTAAATAAAAAGGTGGACAATTTGATGAACCAATTAGAGAAAATTCAAATAGAAAATGAAAGAGTTGAAAGTAGGATAAATAAAGCAGGAGAAAACTTAGAAAAGCACTTTATTCAAAAAATTAACAAGTTGGATGAAGGGAATTCTGAAGTAGAAAAAGAGGTTCTTATTATTGACAGTCAGTCACAAGTTGATGAGGTAGAAGGAACAGAGAATAACAGTGGGGAGGAACAGACCCAAATTTTAGAGAAAGATGTGGAGGAAGAGAGTCAAAATGTAGAAAAATTAGAATTAAGTGAAATTCAAGAAAATAGGATTAATATTGATGTGGATGGACAGAGTGAAAGGAACATTTTGATGTTATTAGACAAAACAAACGAACAGACTGAGGACAACAAACAAAAGACAAATTTTAATTTTAAAGAAAATATAGTTAAAACTTACAGACAAACTGGAAATAGAAAGGAGGCTAATAAAAGTTATAAGAACAATTTTAAAAAGAGAGTAAAAGCATTCAAACAGGTATTAAGGACAAAATTAACACTGAACAAATATTTAGAGAAGGGGAAGGGGATTTTTAAAGACATAATTCGCCGGGGCATCCGGAAAAAGATAAAATTAAATTTGGGCTTTGCAATATAATTGCATTAGCCACTTTTTATAGTGAACCTATTTTTTTTGCAACTCGGATGAGTTTGAGGAAGTGACTGACAGACTAACATGACAGAATTAGGATCAATTTAAAATATGACGAAGTGACATTGGACTAATATAATAGTATGAATGATAAATTTATTTTTTGAATGAGAGAATTTTGGTATATGAAGAGTATGGATGAATTTTGGTATAGTTCTGCGTTTAAATTAATTAGGATTTAAATTAATTAGGATTTACATTTTTTTTTAGGATTAGATTAGATATTAGGATCAGTATAAAATTAATCTAAGATTATATTTAGGGATTAGTCATCCAAATTTAACATATACAAATTATTTATTTGAGACTTACATGTTAATAATGATATTATTGAAAATTAAAACATATACATACAGCTGATTTTGAACGAACATAATATGGAAGAAGATAGATTTTTTTTATTATATTTTTTATTACAAATGTTAGAAAGATAAAATCAGCAGGCTGAGAGATGCCTAGATCTCTTTGGAGACATGACGAACTTCCTGAGGCCGAGTCAAGGGGACAGATTTTCTGTTTCGGAACTGTTCAGCTAGGATACCGGACGTGACTAAATCATAATAATATTATAAATTAGAAAGACGAACGAAACTGTATAGAAGCCTTGAAAGGATAATATATTATATAAATTGTATGTATGCATAGGTTAGTAAATTTTTGTTATTATAAATTCTATTATTTAGACAATTTCATTTATTATTCTGAGTAACATGTTTTTCTACGTAAATTTGTTTAATAGAGAGAGTAGATGGGAAGAGTTGTAGGAGCAAATTATATAACTTTAGGAATAGGAACAAACGAAGGGTAATATTAATTAGAGAAGTTTGAAATTAAATTGCTGATGACATTCTTTTAGACGTCGGGATTATATAGCTTTGTTTTGGGAGATATTATTTTTTAATCCTAGTAAGAGCTAGTGATTAATTGGAGATTTATATTTTTTTGATCTGCGAGAGATGATTTTTTTTTGTGTCGACTAGAAAGAACTAGCGATATATATAGGAGATTTATGATGTAGTGTTGGTTGCCTACCTGAGATAGGAGGAACCGTATTTTTGCTACGTCAACGATGAAGTTATTATTATTAGGGAGTTATTAGTAGAGAAGGAAGTTGAAGTAAAAATATATGTGAGATACATTTTTTTTTAGTTAGGAAGTATGAAGGACGTCTCAAAGAATTTAATACCTCAAAAGACAAGTACTATATATATTAAATAAATTAAATTTGTATTCCTTATTACCCGGCGTGAGGCCTAATTTTGATTGTTAAGTAATATTTTGGAAGTGTGATGAAGTAAAACCGAAGGATTTATTTAATTTTTATTTCAAGTAAATTGTTTTTATATAATTATTTTGAATACATACAAATGTTAAATTGATGGTAAAGGCGGAAAGTAAAATAATTGGCAATTTCTTAAATCTGCATCCAACTTGATTATTTCCAAATTTGATTTCATGACTATGACTGATCCTGTAAATATGTAAAAATTTAGTATTATATTTTTTTTTATGTTCAATTAGTTCAAATTTTTATAAATTTAAGTTAACATTTTCTTTAGGTTAAGGATTAATTGTAAATTTTTAGATTAAGATTTGTTTTTGTTTATTAGAAATTAAGTACATATATATATAAGTTTAATAATTGTAAATAATAAAAAAAAAAAAAATAATAAATAAAAAATGGGCATATATGTATAAAAAGAGCGTCGAATTGGGCATATAAAAAATAAATCAGTGAGTGTAAGTGAGAGAGAGACTTCGATACATCGTTGAGCAATGAGTTGAAGACACCAAGGAGCCAGCCAACATGTGCGTTATAGGAGGAAGCTAATCTACCTGTGTATTGGAGGAAGACGTTAATCCATCTGTGTATTGAAGGAGGAAGCTTATCATGTGGATTCGAGGAAGAAGCTAATCAACCTGTGTGTAGGAAGAAATTAAATCTGAAAGAACTTATATAAAAAAAAAAAATTTTGTGAACAAACATTTTTTTTAAAAAAGAAGGAAAAGGCAAATGTGATGTACACTACGGAACATTTTTTTAATGAATATTTTAATGAAAAGAGGTAATTTTTTTTATTATAATCTAATATCATATATATATTAGATATATATCAAGGAGTTTGAGAAACAAAACAAGAAAACATATAAAAAACAGCTGTGAAATAGTGTTAAAATGTAATGGAGTCGTGAGCTAGCTCTTAAACGGTGCAATGTGTTTTGATATGTTTTTTTAAATAAAAATGAAGTTGAACAATTAGATGAAAGTTGACTGGGGTGGAATTAAAGTGAAGAGTTGACGGGGTCTGGTTTTTGTGGTAGAGGCGTCGAGAAGGTACAATTAATAATATATATTTTTCAATATGCCCAAATAAAAAAAGAAATAGTTTTTTAAGTATTAATTTAATGTTTTTGTGCCATTGTAAATTTTTGTTTTGTTTGTTCAAATAAGTTTTTTTTTAATTTAAATATGTAAATATAGATAATAACCCAATTATTTGTCCTCTTCAAATTCTATTCTATTCATCTTCCCTGTTGGCCCAGTAGTAGTATCATTTGAAAAACCTATGGATTAGAAATTAATATTATTTAAAATTATTTAAAAATTGGTATCTCTTTGTGAATCCAAGTGTAAAGTTCGTTTAATTGAATTTTTTTTCGTTGTATACGTGTACTTTCTTAAAAATTGCACGTCTTAAATTATTGATAATATTTTTTTAGGGCAATTTTCGGCAAACTACTGTAGAAATCAAAATTTAAATAAACAAAAGAGATCAAATTTCTACAGGAAATGTGGTAGCAAACAAGTTTTTATCACATACTAAGTGTTTGCTCTCTTCTCCAAGTCCTTCTTCTCTCCAACCCTTATTCTTATGGACTTACTTTTTCCATATATACAATTCCATGGCGATACGTGCATCCATTCCATCTGCAATTATGTGGGTTTTCCAGTTAAGCGCTCCTATCCTTCTTGTCCGCTAATTTGCCAAAAAATCTGTAGTTGTCGTCCTTATGAAGTTCTGGAACCAATTATAAAATTTCATGTATCTATAATCATTCTTTTGTTCACATGACATTTTGTTCATCCTGTTCACATACACACACACATACTACATGACATTTTGTTCATACTGTTCACATACACACACACATACTGAAAAATTCTGTCGTGTGTGTGAATGTATCGACACGAAATTTTATATGTTAATCCAGAACCCTCTAGCGACGACACCTATTGATTTTCAGCCAAATCGGTTAAAGAGAAGTGGGACTCAACTCAAAAGCCCCAATAATAACTGGATATGTAATGAATTTCTTGTCTGGAGCTGGAGCGATACTAGGTACATGACCTGTTACTTGACAGGTAACAGTTAGTTGACCCTCTAGTAACTTATCCTCAATTATGAGCCAGTAACAAGGCTCTAACGATATTACCGCCAATCAAACTGTTAGCACTCAATTCAATCTAAAGATCGCCGAGACTGAACTCAGTTCCCCAACACTGTCTCTGTTTTGTCTCAGCGATGCGAGGTCCTTCATTTTGTGTCCGCAGGCTTTAACTTAGTTCCTTTATTTGTCTTTAGTGCTTTTGTAAAAGGTAATATTAAAATATTGAAGAAATAACTATTTTTTTAAAATTTTTGTCATGAGTCCAGACTGAGGAGGCATAGATGGAAACTATATCAGAACAATTATTAAATTTGTATTAAAAAATCAACGCAACATTCGTTAACGGAACTCTTCAATGTGTGATCTGTCATACTTCTCTTAATTATATATATATATATATATATATATATATATATAGTGTCTTTCATATAAATATAGTGGAATTTTTGACTCGTTTCAAGTGTTTTATTCAGTAGTATTTACAATGAACTTCCACAAGATCTCTGGCGAAAACATCTCTAATATATTTTTTTGTATTAGTGTTTAATATTAATTTTAGAAGGCCATTTTCAGTGTTTGGTTGTTTTTTATGTCTTATGCCTGCGCTTTAACTACCAGGTCATATCGCCTACTACCAGAAATAAAGAAAATTCTTTCTGTATGTATGTGTCCGTGTCTGTGAACACGATAACTCCCTATAGAATGAATGTATCGACACTAAATTGTATACTTATATCCAGGATAAGAACGACACCTATTGATTTTCAGTAAAATCGGCCGAAGGGAAGAGGAAATTTGGGGGGGGGGGGGGGGGGGGCTTAACACAAAAACTCTAATAACTGCTATTGTAATAAGTGTATTCACTGGAAATTTCAAATGTAAATTCGATACCCAATAAGGACACCTATTAATCGGCCGAGAGGAAGGGGGACCCAACTAAAAAAACTAATAACTGCCGATCTAATGAATGTATCAACATGAAATTTATTATGAGAATTCAGAAGCTCCTATTTAAGTGAACTATTTGATTTTTAACCCAAACGGTGGAGATTCGATTTCTGCTTATGATGACGACTGGCGGCCCAGGACGGAAACTGTTCAACCGGGGAACATGTCCAATCTCGTTTTAGCATTCATGTCTTCTACTCCCCGTATCCTATTCGTATTCGAGACATGTCTGCGTTCTGTCCTTCCAGTTGGCATCCATCTTGATTTTACATAATAAAATAGAAGTCTTAATCAAAACGATATCTCCAAAAGTGAAACATGAACCTGCAGTCAAAGAAACCTCAACACCGCGTCTAGCACTTTGGAGACTTAATACCGTTTCAAAATACTGATAAGTAGAAAAACAACAAGGAAAAAAGGGGGGAGTCATAACACAAAAACTCTAAAAACGGCCGTAGTATTGAATGTAGTGACACGAAATTTCATATGTGAATTGCAAGCTTCATAAGGACGACACTTATTAATTTTCAGCAGTATCCGCCAAAGGGGAGGGGGAGATCAGGGGGCTCAATTCAAAACTCTCTTTGTAATGAATGTATCGACATGAAATTTCATATTTTGTAATGTATAAAAAAAATGATTAAATTATAAACATTAAAAAATTAATTATATTTATTTTTATATAAAAAGAAAAATTTATTTTAAAGCAAATGAGTAATAATACACACATTAAATTATTAAAAAAAAAAAAAAATTAATTATATTTATTTTCCTATAAAAATAAAATGAATTAGTAAATAAATAATAAGAAACCATTTCTTTTAAAACAAATGCTGGTAAAAAACAAAACACGGCCATCAGCTGTTTTTTAGTGTGTGTAGAGAGAGTCGATGCCTGGTTCAATGGAGTCGGTCTGATTGAATCATGGACAGAGTGATGTTTAGGCTTAAGATATAAGGACCTAAATAGAAGTGAATTGACGGTGAAATTGATCCAAAAAGAAGGTACTGTTGTTTGTTTATATGTACAGGATATATGCCCAGAAATATATAACTTTAATTTTAAAAAATTGCCAAAATATAAAACAAAAAAAGATTGAATTAGTGTTAAGAATTTAATTTTTTAAGATTTTTCTTTTGATTTTTGTTTGTTAATAATGTAGATTTAAGAAAATAAACCCTAGATTTGTTCTCGTACTTCTGCACTTTCTTTAAAATTGCACGTCTTGAACTTTTGATGCTTTTTTAGGGCCTTTTTCGAAAAACTACTATAGAAATCAAAATTTAGTTAAAGAAAAGAGATAAAATTTCTACAGGAAATGTGGTTATTTATTGTTTATTATTTATTATTATTTAATTTGTTTAATTATTATTAATTCATTATTCAATTATTTAAATTTAACATTAAACCTCTTCTTTTTTGCCACAATTTAAAGTCAAAATCCAATGAGGACATACATCTGTCAATTTTCAGCTATATCAGCAGAAGGAAAGAAGGGTTCAGGGGAGGGGGTCAATAACTGTCGATGTAATGAATGTATCGACTCCTTCAGGACAGCAAGTCGATAGATATGCTTATAAAGTGAGATCGAAAGCTTAGTGGATTACTTTTCTTGCTGGGGAAGTACACTCCCATTGATTCAACGCAACTTTGTTTGTTATTGGATTTAAGAGATGTGGGAGCTAATTACTCCATTTATGTTTCCCGCGCTGGGCGGGAGGAGAGGAGGTTACCCATTGGATGGTTGGTTACCTATGAAGTTTTGTCCCGTTATTGGAAGCCCAGACATACGATCCGACTTATTATTGGACCTAGAAAGACAAGCCAGCTATTTCCGAGGCCTATTCCAGCCTTGTCTCGGCCCTTTCTTTATATTTATATATATATAACGTATTTCCGCTTCTTCTGTTTTTTTTTTTCTTCTTTTTAAAATATATACATAGGTATATTTATATTTTCTTTTTCTTTTAACGTATCCTCTTGAAGACAAGCACCATTGAAGAAGAACTGACAAGCCCGACAGCAGGTTACCTCTATAGAAGCACTAAACAAAATTATATACTGTAGTGTTATATTCGTAAAGCTTAGAAAAATTATATATATAAAAAATGGATACGGATGATTTATTTTAGACAGAGAAGTTGGAAGTCTATGACAAAATGATAGATTTGTTGTTTGTTATTATCGGATAATTTCGGTTGATGACGGAAATTTCCGATCATGTCAACTACATCAAGGGCAGTAACAACTTGACTGAGGTATAACCCAGTCTGCACGACTCTACTCTAGTGCCTCTGTACATCTCTATCCTAGTGCCTCTGCGCATCTCTACCCTAGTGCTTCTGCGCATCTCTACTCTCGTGCCTCTGCGCATCTCTACTCTAGTGCCTCTGCTCATCTCTACCATAGTGCCTCTGCGCATCTCTACCCTAGTGTCTCTGCGCATCTCTACCCTAGTGCCTCTGCACATCTCTAACATAGTGCCTCTGCGCATCTCTACTCTAGTGCCTCTGCGCATCTCTAACATAGTGCCTCTGCGCATCTCTACTCTAGTGCCTCTGCGCATCTCTACTCTAGTGCCTCTGCACATCTCTAACATAGTGCCTCTGCGCATCTCTAACATAGTGCCTCTGCGCATCTCTACCCTAGTGCCTCTGCGCATCTATACGCTAGTGCCTCTGCGCATCTCTACTCTAGTGTCTCTACGCATCTCTACTCTAGTGCCTCTGAGCATCTCTACTCTAGTGCCTCTGCGCATCTCTACTCTAGTCCCTCTGCTCATCTCTACCATAGTGCCTCTGCGCATCTCTACCCTAGTGTCTCTGCGCATCTCTACCCTAGTGCCTCTGCACATCTCTAACATAGTGCCTCTGCGCATCTCTACCCTAGTGCCTCTGCGCATCTCTACTCTAGTGCCTCTGCACATCTCTAACATAGTGCCTCTGCGCATCTCTAACATAGTGCCTCTGCGCATCTCTACCCTAGTGCCTCTGCGCATCTCTACTCTAGTGCCTCTGCGCATCCATACGCTAGTGCCTCTGCACATCTCTACTCTAGTGTCTCTACGCATCTCTACTCTAGTGCCTCTGAGCATCTCTACTCTAGTGCCTCTGCGCATCTCTACTCTAGTCCCTCTGCGCATCTCTACCCTAGTGCCTCTGAGCATCTCTACCCTAGTGCCTCTGCACATCTCTAACATAGTGCCTCTGCGCATCTCTACTCTAGTGCCTCTGCGCATCTCTAACATAGTGCCTCTGCGCATCTCTAACATAGTGCCTCTGCGCATCTCTACTCTAGTGCCTCTGAGCATCTCTACCCTAGTGCCTCTGCGCATCTCTACCCTAGTGCCTCTGCGCATCTCTACTCTAGTGTCTGCGTTAGACAATGTTCTACTTTGGAAGGGATCCTAGTTAAATAAAATTCCTAGAAATAGTTACTAAGTTGTGTATTGTTAGAAATGTTCTGTTGGAGTTGTGTGAGGCTTGCGGCTTGCTGTATTTTCACATCCCACCTTGTGTTGGCCTGTTGTCGTGTCCATAGAAGGCAGCTGTGACACTGTGAAGTTAAAGAGGTACCCCCCCCCCCCCCCCCCCCTTTCTGGAAATAAAATTGTAATTCAAACCTTGTCTTAGTTAAAAAGGACTTGGGTCAGAGTTGCAGTTGCACAATGCACCCAAGCATATGGTGCTGTACTCGGCCTCTGTTGCAAACAATTCACTCTCCCTTATCGGCATCTTTACCTGCACTTGCATCACTGTTGTTATTTTCTATTTATTTATTTATTTTTTTTTCAATTAACCTCTGAACCGATTTTGACCAAATTGACAGGAATGTATAAGAGGTACCCTCTTCAATATGTGTATTTAAATTTCTTTCAACAATTTAAATTTCAACTTGAAATGTGTTGTGTTACTGAAAACTTGAATTACTATAGCGAAAAATGTTGCGCAATTTCCAAACCCGCTTGCCTTGTTTTGCTTGAAAGTTGCTGGCCCAATTGAGGTTCACACCATGTACAGTATTCCAATTTGAAGTCCATCTCTAATTTCAAAGGGTACGGACATTTTCTAGAAATAGTCTCATTTTTTGTCTGAAACATGAAACAGAACTCCTGGAAAAACGTATAAAATGAACACGCTACGCTTCACATTTCCAAGTCCAATACACCAACTCGAACTGAGAAATAAAGTTAAATAGAAAGGAAACTGAAGAAAAATAATAAGGAGAAGAAGTTTCTTGGAAGAAGGACCGTCATAGAACCATAATAGAGGTATCTTTCTGCTTTAGCCCTCTATACTAGGAGTTGGATTGGTTTTGTGTTCACAAGTGGCAAACGTTCATTCAGAATATTCAAATACTTATAGGAAAACAATCTGTTTCCGATCAAAGTTGATTATCATGGGTTTAAAGTTACGCAACCATCCATACCTCACACGAAGGGGTGGGAGTCTACTGTAGTTAGATGTTTGTCCATTTCGTAACTCAAGACAAATATACTTTTTTTTTGTTATTTCACCACCTGGTGAGGAAATAGGTGAACGCTATTATATTACAGAGTACATCGCAAAAAGTGCTGTAATTACATCCCTAAAAAAAAAAAATCGTCGGTGAATCACCGTTCGAATTATTTTTAATAAACTAAACTTTCACCATCTAAATCCTCTTTTTCTTCATCAAATTTTACGGAAAATCCACAGATGTCGCTAGCGCACAGACTGAACAGTATACCTAGCAGTTCAAAAATATTCGTTGTTTTATAATATTTGTTATCTGGTTCGAAGACTTAACGTACTTACCTGTTTACTCCCATTTTCAATTTTATATTATACGTATTTATTTAATTTGCTGTTGAATAAATATAACCCGAGGACCTCCCGCTGGGTGGCCTTCCTCTCAGACCCAACGATATCTATGTTTATGCGTTTACACTATGTAACAAAACAGCTATATAGTCGAGCTATATGTAGCTGAGCTATATAGCTATGACTAAAAACAGCTATATAGCTATGACTAAAAACCGCTATATAGCTATGACTAAAAACGTTTCGTTGTGTAGCTGTATGAGCATGGACTTGATGAAATCGACCAGTTTACTTCGAGATGGTGACAACTGACAAGCGTCTTCGGGCGACAGCTTTTTAGCTGTGCTACAACAAAAAACGCGCTTCCAGGCCGGCTATATAGCTCAGCTGCATAGTTCCCCCCAACCGATGGGAAACTCATTTCCTGCTATATAGCTCTTGAATTGAACTATAGAGCCGGACTATATAGCTTTTTTCTGGTGGCGTTTTCAAAAACTTGTAGCACAGCTACATAACTCGGCTATATTATAGCTGTTTTGCTACATAGTGTAAACGCGGCATTATAGATGATGGTTGTTACACCCAGCAACAGTAACTGTTGTATCTTTATAAATCTAGGACAAATAAATAATGATAATAAATAGAAATATAATCAGATTTACAGACTAAATCGTTTATATTCTGAAAGCAGTGTGTTCATTGAATATTCACAACGCAAAGCAGAATAACAGTTGGTTACCTAGATATCAAGTTTGTAAGTAACAGGTTATTTCTATTGAAAGCTAGAATACACTGCGATAATTTATCCTGTTATTAAAATCAGTTATTTTTTAATTTAAGAAGCAGACTGCTACTATTAAAAAATAACAACCCATCACTAAGCTATTATTTTTTGCATTTTGAGTCTCATAAGATGAGTATTCGACAATAGTCGCCTATAAAAGAAATATGATTAACTATTATATTAAATAATAATTGTATTATTTTTATTTATCTAATATACATATATATATATATTTTTTTTTTTGTATGTTTCAGTTTAATTTTGTGGGTCGAATTCTTGGTCCTCGGGGAATGACGGCGAAACAGCTGGAACTAGAGACAGGCTGCAAGATCATGGTCCGAGGGAAAGGATCAATGAGGGACAAGAAGAAGGTAAGTTGTATCAATTTTAGGAAATTAAAGGACAAGGAGTAACTGCGTTATATCACTCTACTGAACCTGATTACATGCGATATCCGGACAATGAATAACAAGCTTATCTCCCTTATTTTCTACTTAAGCGAAAAAATGTTTAAAATGGAAATGTATTTCATATTGTAATGTTTTCACGTTACTTTTTTTCTATCTTCATGCAAACTCCAGCTCTATTAAGTGATTTTGAAATCATATACAGGTACAAAATTATCGATATATTAATTCTATCGAACGTTATCTTGTTCACAGATACAGGAATGTTTTTTTTTTCAATTTTTGGAATAGGTGGGTCAGAAAAGATGAAATTCTAGTGAAAACTGAACATCTAATTTCTGACTGATTACCGAACTTCCCCTATACTTCGTATAGCTTGAGGAATAAACATTTCCTGTCTTATCTTCCTGAGTAAGAGACCTGTTTTTTTTTTTTGTTTTTTTTTCTCAAATAAATCAATAAATGGGTTTTTGAAAGAGAGCGAAAACTTATTTGATTAATTTGCCCTGGGGAAGTACATTCACCGACGATTTTTTTTCTGATATGATACTTAACAAAAAACAAAATTACTCCCGGGCAGCTCCGAATGAACCTGATAAATGTATTGATAATTTAGAAGTGAACTCAACTTTTGAGGAGGTTAACTTAGGCTTCCTATTGTGCCGACTGCTGCTATCCGTTAACTATCCATTGTTTCTTGCTCTCTATTTTTGATGTTATATGTGTGTCCAAAACAAAACCTTTTGTATGGATCTTCAAGAAAATTCCCATAAAACCAAAAACGGATACATTAAAATAAAATATTATTGGACCCTAAAAACTAATAACCATCTGCGACACTAATATTATGGTACTAACCGTCATTAAGATTTATGGACACTAATAAATAGATATTTAGAAATAACGCTACCCCTACATTTTTATGTACCTTTTAAGTTAATTTTTTCGTTTATAGATCTACATATATCTTATAATTGTCCATGTCTTAACATCTGAAATAGCTTGGAAATCTCTATTCATCTCCATGTTCGTGTTTATTACCTAACTTTATGTCTTGTTTGTATATCTATTTGAATTTTTAAGTGAAAAAAATTATAAGAGAGTTTAAAAAATCCTCAATATTATCATTAAATTTTCTATTTTGATGGAATTGTTAATTGATGGCTCTCACTGTGTTTTTCTCATTATCATTTTAATAATTATTAATAATTTTGGCAGTTGATGTGAAGTTAAAACCCAAATAACAAAATATATATATATACACATAACAGAGAATGGGATCAGGTCTTCTAAGGGCGAACATTAACGTTGTTATATCAATTAATAAAAATTTCATAATTACTGCATTGATTCAAGAAAATTTCATGATTTCGAATTATGTTCCCTCATAGGTTTATTGACTGGTCAGAAAAATAAATAGTTAAAAAAAAATTTGATAATGAGGTTATGACTATGTATGTAGTACCTAACACTACCACTAGAGTACTATAGGAGTTCTTTATCTGTGAAATAATTACAAAAATTCAATTATTTCTACATATTTTCGATGTAGTTCGTTATATATATGTATATATACTAAACAATTAAATATAAATGTTATTTGAAGTATGTATTTGAGTAATCTCACGGTATTCCTAAAGCACCAACATGGCTACTTCCATTCTTTCCTTTTTTTCCAAATTATTTTTTGCCCTACTGATTTTCCAATATCATTCTTTATACATCATAGTTTCAGTAATATGGACTCAATCAATTACCTCATTTAGTTTACATAATTTCGGGGTAGACTGACCAACAGACAGAAAATGACGTCAAACACTCGTTATTGTGGTTTCGTAGACGGTTTTCAACCTACAGAATCCTCAATATAAACCGTGTTGGCAAAGTGTTCCTTTATTTTTGCTCTCAATTCATTCATTAAACTTTAATACAAACTCATCGACCAGTAATATTTAATAATTTGACCAACATTTTCTATTTTACTATTTCAAAAACATTGTTTGCCTTTTATTTAAACTGTACATACTGCGTTGGATTTAGTGTTGGGCAAAAGCGCTATTTCCATCTAGCTGCTTCCTCATGTTATTGATACTGTTAAGTAATAGTAGTAAGTCTGATACAACTGATATTTTATGAAACTGTGAGTCGAACAAAGGAACTTAATAAAGAATATGTAACAGTTCAAAAATATCTGTTTTCGGGTTAAATAACTTATTATACCGATACTCATCTTATCCATTATGTTTTCTCTTAAAATAATACTATTATTTATTTTAATGTTCGTTCGAAACCGGCCGAGGCTCTTAAATTTTTTATCTAGGAGTTGTGAAAACCTTGAGCACGCCGTCCTCCGGGACCCCCTTATCCTTGGTAAAAGAGACCTGGGTAGACAAAATTTAGAACTCCCACAGTAGAGTCGAAAGAGCGCTCTGGTCATAGGGCGATATGCCCGGAAGGTTATTATTGAATAGATTCAAATTTTCTGTTCTATTTTAACATAAAATAAAATAAAACAGTTAGGTACTTTTTGTTTTTTCCTCAAATTTACTTTAATAATTAAATATTTTTATAATAATAATTCTGTGGTGAGAATACAAGAAATGAATTGCTAAGTCTAAATTCGTAACTTTTCAGAGCAGCACTTTCTTACTTTTGCATTAATCGTTAAAGTTTTTGGAATAAATAATTATGTTTGCATCATTATTAATCGCATACCTTCTAAATATATAGGAGTGCATACTTACCTAATTATTAACCATATTTTTTGAAATACTATTGAATGATGCCTCTCTAAAGTTGATTTAACAGAAAACAACCTCTTCACCTGGAATAGTCTGCCGTAGTGAATAATTGTTTAAATGCGGTTATCTCGTGAATGTTTCCTCAACAAATTTAACCGGGAACGTGCACAATTTTACCTTGATACCACGAAACCCACATCTTTATAATTAGACTGTTTCTCACTATTTAAAACAGCTGTTCGTCGTCTTTTGTGCTCCATTCATTGGTTGTTCATGTTTCGTTTTAAAACAAAATGCGACTAGTCCATATTTGTATTATATATATATATATATATATATATATATATATATATTTATTCACTATTTAAGTTACTTCAGTCCTAACAGCTGTTTTTATACAAATAATAATAATTGATTTTATAATATATTAATAATATTAATGTGTGTAAATTGTTTACATCACAATGCCGGACACAATCATAAAATCGGACGTATGGTGGGCCTACATATGACCATCATTGTCAGATCTCTAAATTTAGAAAGAAAAATTGTGAAAAAAAACACCAACTTTTCAAAATGGCCATGGTGGCCGTGCGGGCTAGAGCGTAGGCCTTTAATCGCATGGTCTCCCCTTGGTTTGCTGGTTCGAATCCCGTCCGGGAGTGAGTTTTATTTCATAGATAGAACTCCCTTTCCAGGGCCATGGATGTTGTAAATAACTAGATAACACCATTATTTGAGTCATGGCTAATATGCATTCTACATAAGGCCAAAAAAGAAAAAAATTATTGTTGTTTCTAGTTGTCTATTGTTGCTTTATTTGTTTCAATTTATGACTTATTCAAATCATGCTTGTATATACTGCAGTGAAGGACTGCATTGATCAGTTGCATCAGAGTGTCAGTGTAGATAACTGTAATTATTGTTAGTTTGAACTATAAAATTATCATAACCTAATGACAACATGTCTATTCATTGTTTAGAATTGTTTGCTTTCTTATTGTTAACAATTTATGAATGTATTGTCTATTATATACATTTTTCTGTTGCTATGCTAACCTAGTGGAGTTAATCTTGTAATCTCTCTCTTGTAAGTAATATTATCACATTTAGCAGTTATCTAGTTTATCGTTTTTTTTTTTCTTTCTAGATTTAGTTGAAAAATTAAAAATAAAAATCGTAGACTTTTACAGCCCCACGTTTGAAGTAAACACAAAACTTTAGTAATCAGATGTGTGTGCTTTATTTTTTGTTTTGTTAATTTATTAATTGTATACATTTTATCAGTGCTTTATTTTGAAGAAGAAAAAAAAAAAAAAACTGTTGTATTTGGACTCATATCCATGTAATTTTGAAATAACATAATGGAAAAATAGGAAGGAGATCAGGTTTGCAGGCTTGGATCGATAAAAACAAACTTGTGAACTTTCTGCTCTTCTTCAATGCCTATATTGACATAAGTATATACATTATAAGTAAGTTTATATGTGCTAGAATAAAGCATAGATATGACACTATAACTAAATGTCACTATATCTACATCATGAGCTAATATAACTTGTTGAATTATTTACACTAAAACAAATAAAATATTATATCTGAACACAAACAATTATAACTTAAAGAAACGTATGTCATGAGTGAACAAAATGCTTTTAATAAATAAAATATTTACACTAAAACAAATAATGTAATATATCTAAACTAAAGCTAAATATAACCAGGGGTTGAAATTAAAAATGATCCAAGTGACAATTTTGAACATTTTTCGTTAGGTGCATAATCGGACACAAAAATGATAGTTCTGTTCAAGAAAAAAGTTGTACAAGTGAAATCCTAGCCAGTGCTGAGATCTAGTGGCAAATCACTTATACCATTTTGGTGATATGAACAAGTAAACATATCACTAGTGACCTTGAAATTAAGATTTTTATTTAATTTTATGGTTTGCTGACAGCAACTTTCACCATAAAAGCAGAAGACAAAATATTTCCGGTTTCTATAAATTATAGATTTTTTCAATCAGTTAAGAACTTAATGCACAGTTTCTTCAAAGTTTTAAAAATGTCAATTAGACCTTTTTGATTCTATATTAATGATATATTTTAATTTTAAATAGTTTGAAAATTCTATTCATTGATGATGTAGGTTTGTTTAGGGTAGTCTTTAACGAGTACCTGACATCGTACATGCTCGGGGCCATTGCTTAACATCCCATCCGATGGACGGCATGCTTAAGTTTATTTTACCTCCCAGATAAAATAAACTAATAGGCTTCGGCCGGGTCTCGAACCCGCAAACGTGAACCTCAGTAAGCAAGCACGCATACCACTGAGCTATGGGCGCCTTCTATTTTCGTTTGTTTTGGTGTAAATAATTTAAAAAATTATATTCGCTCATGATGTTGATTTTGTTGTTTTAGTCACATTCAAGTTTAAGAATTAATTTTAGCATATATAAACTCTCTGAGGGCGCCGTTGGTATGCGTGCTTGACTTCTGAGCTCAAGAACGTGGGTTCGAAACCCGACCGAGGCCCTTAGTTTATTTTATCAGGTAAAATAAACTTAAGCACGCCGTCCTTCGGATGGGACGTTAAGCAATGGTCCCGAGTCTGTACGATGTCAGGTACTCGTTAAAGACCCCTGCCCTAGGTGAATAAAAATCTAGGGTAGGCAAAAATTAGGACTCCCACAGTACAGTTGGACTCATGTCCGCCAGAGTGACGAAAGAGCGCTCTGGTAGTAGGCAATATGACCTCGTAGTTAAAGCCCGGGCATGAGTCATAAAACCTAACCTATAAATTCTGAAAATGTGTTAATTTTACATGTTTGTTTTTATCGACCAAAAGCATCATCTCTTCCTTTTCCTATTACAATCGTCAATCCATCCCGATATTGATAATGGAAAAGTTTTATATTCGATTCAAAATTATACCTTACATATTGGATTTTGCAGAAAAAAAAACATAGATTTTAAGCTAGTATATAATAGACAGGAAAATAAAATTTTTAATTGTTTGTTCGCAATACAGCTACCACAAAGCGTAAATGGAAATCATACAAAATATGATCTTTATATGATAATACAGGAACATTAATTTAACTTTTGTGTTGTGTAAGGAGATTCTAAAATCATACTTATCATAGCATATTTTCTATAAACACGTTTTGGGAAGAACTCCCATCATCAGAATCTATAATTTATCTATTCTTTATGCTAACTATTCCTTCTGTCAATCAGAATATTCCTTTTATAGAAGATATTTATTGAGTTGACTTCTATATTTGACTTGATGTTTGAATGTAGAAGTCAACTCAATTAATTTGTTCTATAAAAGGAATATTCAGATTGACAGAAGGAATAGTTAACATTAAGAACTTATGTTCCTCATAATCTGAGATAAATTATAGTTACTGATGATGTGAGTGCTCCCCGAAACACCTTCAATTGCTTCTTTTTAAAAAGGGAAAAATAAATGGGAGAAGTAATGCTGTGATAAATATTTAATATATTAACTTTAATGTATTCATAGTTGAAATGCTTCCCCATAATCTGAAATGAAGATACATTTATTATGATTAGCCATTATTATAACGCATTATTTTATATATTATTTATTGTTTATTTTATTATTATTATTTTATTTATGTTTTTTCAATTTAGGAAGAGGCGAGTAGAGGAAAACCAAATTGGGAACATTTGAACGAAGATCTTCACGTTCTTATCACAGTAGAAGACACAGAAAACCGAGCTCGAGTCAGACTGGCAAGGGCCGTTGAGGAAGTCAAGAATCTCATTGTACCTGTAAGTATACTAATATTATTTATTTATTATTATCAATAGTGAAGTAATTAGAAAAAATATAATAATATATAATAAAAATATATAATAATACTATTATAATATATACATATCTTTGATAAGCTACCGAACATAATATTATCGCCCCTTTGGGATGGAGGGTTCTACATGTCTGACCATGTTTAAGATATTCAGTTTGAAATATTGTTCCTTAAAATATATTAATTTTGGATTGAATTATAACATTTGTTCCACCATTACTGATTTATATTGTTTTAAGAGAATAATGTTTATTGAGAAACAATATATCACCCTTGATGTGTACTATTAGAATTTGGGAAAGGTAGGGTCAATGCTACAATTTTTGGACGGCTCCAATTAATAAACATTTTTCGCTATTTTCTATTATTAAAAAATAAAGTAGGTTGTTTATCTAATTTGTATCCATACTTTTCTTAGATCTCCCAGATTACTCTCAAAAAAAATATTTTTTAACCCTAATTTTTGAGTTGAAAAATGGAAAAAAACAAAATCTGTCCATCTATGACAACACAAGTCCCATTAGAATGCATTAATCGTCAAGAAATATTAAATGTTTTACATCACGACGACACGTATTAATTTTCAGTCAAATGGGCCATAGGGTAGGGAGGAATTTGAAGGCTTCGCACAAAAATTCTAATAACATCCATATGTGATAGTAAGATGTTGTGGGACGAGATTTCTAATAGAAATAAAAGACGTTGTCTTCCCACTGTTTTAGAAACAGTGGGAAGACAACGTCTTTTATTTCTATTCTAATAACATCCGTTGTTGTAATGAATATATTAACAAGAAATTACATATCTAAATTCAAAACCCCATAAAGATGACACTTCCTAAATTTCAGCTGAATTGGCCGAAGGGAACGTGGGGGGCTCAACTTGAAAAAGCAAAATAATTGCCGATGTAATGAATGTATCGACACAAAATTTAGTTTGAGAATTCACAAGTCCCTGGCTAGTCAACTATAGATTTTTTTATCCCAAACGGTCGATTAATTTTGGAGGGAGAGCAAAAACTTGATAAATTCGTTCTGAGGAAGTACATAGCCGGTGATTCACCGACGACTTCTTAATTCTTATATTTCTGCTAAGTAGGCCTAAAACAGATTTTTTGTGTTGTTTTAGGTTCAATTTTGTTTTTAATTCATATTTTGGATACACCAGCTATAAAAAATGACACATTAAATAAAACTGCTTTATCGGACTGAATCCAATTCATCTCAAATAATTTAATTCAGTACAACACATCACAGTAGACTAAAAACATTTTAAAACCTCCCCTGGAGGATTCTTGGAACGCAACTAGCCTTCCTCATTAAAAAAATAAGATAACAATTTTCCCATTTATATTTTAATTAATTTAAATCTTTATTTTTAATGTAAATAATAATTTTTAGTGTAATAAAGCTTTTTTTGTACTCACAATTTTATATCCGATATGTCTATAATGCATTTGGTAAGGTTTCTCAACAGTGTTGCCATTTTAACTAAATCAGTGAACTGGTGGAAACAATTTAGATTCTCTGTCGCCGATCTTTATTCGTTGGTTAAATTTAATTTTTTTCTTTGGATATTTTCCCAATTTCTGACATAAATTAATGATTTTGCTTTCCGACTGCTATTATGATCAACTAGACGAGCGAGTTGCCAAAATAAGGCCTAGTCGGTTAGCATATTTCTTAGTGGCAATTTAGTAGACATTTTCGAAGTTAGAATTTGGTTTAGTTTCCCTTAATCGTTCGGTAGTCTTGACGCCTACTTCTCGACGGTTAGGAATATCTGCGACGGACATCTTGCATTCTTATGAATGAGATGAATTATATTAAAACAAACAATAATATTATTTTAGATAAATTATTTAATTATGAAAAAACAGTAGAAAATACTAAACATTTGACTGAACATGATTTTCAAAGCAATTGGTCAAATAAGGTTATTTAATTTTAATTTTATTTTCTAAGTTCAACGGTATATTTTAGCAGGGGGCTCCGCCCCCACGGCCTCCTCTCCGGCTTGTTTCGCTCCAATATTTGTACCCAATTCATTGTCTTTTTCGTCTCGTATTAGGCGTTCTGTAGCTCTGGCTATGTTGGTCATCTGACAAAACAAGTATTAGCCAGAAATTTAAATTTGTAATGAGTAATTTTTCGATAGATCTGCTCCTTTTTCGCTTTTAAGAATTGCCTTATCTCCAAAGTTTGAAAGATAAGTCCCTAGAGTTAGTTAGATTTTAGTACTTTTTTTAGTATTTTAGTACTCGACAAGTCGCATCTGTAACTTTATAACGTTTCGAATTACACTGGAGAACGCTTGCATACAGCTAACTCCAACACAAGTTAATGACGATTTGAGTAATTTCGAACTCCTAGTTTTGTGTTCTATGCAAGAGTATCTATAAAAATAAAATTTTAAATGGGAGATATCGTTGCATCGAGTATTTTTGAAAAATATTCGGGTTTTATTTATTTCAGGTCAAACAAATATCATACAAGAGGTTTTTAGCTTTCGTGTCTGACTGTCATTCTTTCGTGTCTGACTGTCATCCTTTTGTGTCTGACTGTCCCATCATCCTGGGGAAATGTTGTTTTAGGATACGTTTGATTTCAAAATCACTGAATAGAGGAGTCACTTAGAAAGGAGATAGAAAATAGTATAGAATCCATATGAAAGACAACATGAAATTTCGGTGAAACTCAACAGGAATTTCAGACCGATTACGTAACTTCCTCTATACTTCGTACAGCTGGGATAGTAAAAATATTGCTTAGTGTATGACTGTTAGGGATGGGTATCGATTAACCGAATAATCGAAATAATCTATGTTTTTGGTAAAATAATCCGTGTTTTTTTAATCGATGTCATCTGGGTTTGATTAATCGGATAATCGATGATTATTTAACGATTATTAAATTTTTAATTAAAATTACACTCATCCGAAAAACAGGAGAAAAAAAGAAAAATGAATTAATTATAATTCATCCGAAGTGCAACTCGCCTAAAACAGTGGGAGGAGACTATCATATCGACTATCGATACAACACAGTGCCTCTGTGGTGAACTGGTGATAAGTAAAAAGTAACCTAATAGTTCTACTTCTAATTCTAATTTCTAATCATTTGTGTTTTGTCATTTGTGAGTTGTGATTGACTGATTGTATTAACTTTTGTTTGTGCGTTCGATTAATCGAATATTTTAACCAACTATTAATAAGTGTATCGATTAATTAGTATCAAATATTAATCTATGTCATTAATCGATGTTTTGTTGGTCGATACCCATCCCTAATGACTGCAGAGAGATGGAGGAGAGGTAAGGTGGAGTGGGGGAAGGAATCCTGTCCCCCACCACCTTCCCCTCCTTGGATGCCCATGAGTCTCACTGTCGCTCTGTCAGGCTATAATACACACGACCATTGCAACCAGTGTATCTACATATAATATACAAGATACTAATGTTCTTGTTCGTCTGTTTGGAGCAGGCTGAAGGAGAGGATGAGCTGAAGAAGAGGCAGCTAATGGAGCTGGCCATTATCAATGGTACCTATAGGGACTCAAACACAAAGGCGTTAGCTGCTGCAGGTAATGTTACATAGCGCCCTCTTTCGACTCCATTCGTAGACATCGAATTTATATTATATATTTTATATAGTTTGTTTGCTTTTTTTTTCACTTTTTAAATGTGTATATTAATGCCAATAAGCCTAAATTTTATGGGGCATATTTGAGCTTAAATGCATATAATTGCATATTTGGGTGTTTTATTCCCCATGTTTTAAATTTATTTTGTGCATTAGAAATTGGAAAGCCAAATACTTACATATTTCAATTCATTAAAATGCCACAGTATTTCCTTTAGTTGTGAGAATTTCCCAGGCTTGGGTAGGCATCATAGCTAATGTTTACTAATCCAGAGAGCGCCAATAGCACAGAGGACGTCCTTGTCTACTTAGACCCTGAGGCAATGTCCTGAATTACTTTTTAGAGATAATAAATATTATATATTCAAACGAACAACTACAAACTCTAACCTAGAATTCTTCTCGCAATGAACCTTCTGAGACTTTTTTTTCTCGATATTACCGTTTGGTATTACTTTTTTTTATTGGTATTTTTTGCTTAGGAAACCATTTTTAATGTTTAATGGCATATTTTGTAGTTTTGAACTATGTTCATAATATTTTTCATATTATAATGGCATATTTTGGTAATTTTTAGTGCATATAAATCCGGTCTCTACCCATTATTACCAATAACACCCTTCAACAAAATGAAATTACCACAGAAACTGCAGTAGGTATAGTCCCCGGTGTCAATCTTTACGCTTGCCATAAAACTATATCTACCACATTGAAGCTGGTCTGTCTTTTTATTGCCTGCCTTAAAAACTCGAATTTCTTACTGAGATAAGTAAGTAAAACATCATATACAATTTAAATAAGCAAATATTATTTGCTTCTTTTTACAAAGGCTTATGCATCCATAAGCCCAACAGGATTGTGGCATTTTAAGTTATGACAGTTCGCAAACAAAATTAAAATATTGTACTTAAAAAGCTAACTTTCACACTTTAACTTAAGAACTTTAACTTCTACTTCAGCTGTTCAGTATATATTTTTTTATATAAATATTTTTGCCCTTTTCAATTATGGTTGATGTCAATCTAGCATGCCTCACTTCTCAACCCCTAGTCGTGAATCCAATGAAGTGTATAACATATTATGTATCCATGCTTACGAATGACACTGGGGAAGTTTACGAATCCATAGATTCAGCGTAAAAAGTCGCATGTGTATCATCTATTTTCGTTTCTGTGGCAAAATCATTTTTGAACATTGTTAAATAACCTTTGTATAACCTTTAAATAACCTATTTGAAGGATTTCGTTGGTATGTTATCAATATTTGAAAACCTTATGTTTTCGTTCATCTGTCTGTCCGGAGACCCTTATCCATATCATTATGTACATGTAATTTTCTAGCTATCAAATTATAGGAAAAAAACACAAAAAATTTTAGTGAAACGACAAAAAAAACAAAGTCTTGAATTGTTTATCATCTCTCTGGAAGTAGTTATCCAGAATTGTTCATTTTTAGGGCTGTCGACGGTCGAAATATATTCAGAAAGTTCAGTAATCTCAATGTTTAAACTTGTGTGTAGCCAGCACACAAATCTTAATGTGGTTTTAATTCTTAGGGTGCCTCATCGTAAAAGGTAATAAAAACTGAATTTTTATGGTTAGTCCGTTGTCACAGCTTTCGACACGCTTGACGTAGACACTTGAAATTTGGTCCAGATTTAGGTCTAGCCGCAGACAATGGTAAAGTAACCAGGGTTAGAGAGTTTAAGTCGAGGAAAAAATATATATAAAACGGTATCGGTGTCAAATATAAACTGGCAATGTTTATCTCCCAATTTTTTTTTCTGAACTTGCTGAAACAAAACATTTTGAAAAATTCCTATGTGTTGGAATATCCTTACCATGTTAAGATTATAAGAAAACTGTATTGGTATTTTATTAACTTTGTTCATACGGCTGCCACAGATGCCGCCAGGGTTCGTATAATATCAGCTGATTAGTTACGTTGTTATAGTATAAATACGTTGCGCCGGAAACATTCTAGGTATGGAATTCTTATCTCGCTTGATCATATTTTGTTTTGTAACAAATTACCTACGAAATCCTTAAATGTGTGTTTTGAAATATATGTATATAATGTTATTTATTATGTACTCTCAGTGGAAGATATTTTAAAACTCCTTTCGCTGAGTATAAGAAACATTTACAATGGAGTCCTGGTAATCCGAACAACAGTTATCTCTGATCCAAGGAAGGAGGTTCAGAGAGCTAAGAGAAGTACCTGGATATCCTCTTGTAGAGTCGGCTCTCCTCAGTTGAGATGAGCCAACTGTCCTTGAGACCTTCAAGATAGGTCCTTGAAGACCACCGAGATCAGGGAAGGAGGCTCCAGAGTGCTAAGAGAAGAACCTGGATATCCTCTTGTAGAGTTTGCTCTCCATGGCTGAGATGAACCAACTGTCCTTGAGACCTTCAAGATAGGTCCTTGAAGACCACCGAGATCAGGGAAGGAGGCTCCAGAGAGCTAAGAGAAGAATGGATATCCTCTTGTAGAGTTTGCTCTCCATGGCTGAGATGAACCAACTGTCCTTGAGACCTTCAAGATAGGTCCTTGAAGACCACCGAGATCAGGGAAGGAGGCTCCAGAGAGCTAAGAGAAGAATCTGGATATCCTCTTGTAGAGTTTGCTCTCCATGGCTGAGATGAACCAACTGTCCTTGAGACCTTCAAGATAGGTCCTTGAAGACCACCGAGATCAGGGAAGGAGGCTCCAGAGAGCTAAGAGAAGAACCTGGATATCCTCTTGTAGAGTTTGCTCTCCATGGCTGAGATGAACCAACTGTCCTTGAGACCTTCAAGATAGGTCCTTGAAGACCACTGAGATCAGGGAAGGAGGCTCCAGAGAGCTAAGAGAAGAACCTGGATATCCTCTTGTACAGTTGGTGGTTCTCCTTAGCTGAGATGAGCAACTGAGTTCTTCAAGATAGATCCTTAAGACCACCGAAGAGAATTATACATTCAGAAAATTGAAAACGTTCAGTAGTGACTTTAAAGCCAGTTGAGTTTAATAACTTATCATTGATGCAGCTATTATTTGAATTATTGATTAGTTCGGATTATGGGTACTCCATTGTATTTCGAAACTTATACAAAGCAGAATTTTTTATGTATTCATTTGTTTAGTGGTAATTTTATCAACTATTGTTTTACTTTTTAATAACTTTTACTCTTGGGTTGTGTAAGGAGATTATGAATTTACAATGATATATTTTTTCCGCAGATGTATTATTCTCCCAATTATTTTTGATTTTTACATCCTAGCTAATATATACGTTTCAGGAATAACTCCCAAGATCAGTATCTGTATTTGCTATATCTTTATGTAAAACTGTATTTATGTTGTTCATTATATATATATTTTTTTCATCTGAGACCTATTTTACATGTCGACATCTTTGTCTAGACTAAGTGTAAGTGATTATCAAAACATTTGTCGGTGAATCACCCCCAAAACCAGGCGATCGTTTGCGCTAATATTCAACAGTTGACTTATGTAGGGGCTCCTAAATTCTCGTACTAGATTTGGTGTCGATAAATTCATTACATCGATAGTTATTGAGATTTTTTAATTCATTCCCCTTCTCTTAACCCCTACTTCCCTTCAGCCGATAGCTCTGAAATTTGACAGATTATGTCCGCAGTGGGTTTTGACTGTAAATATGAAATTTCATATCGATACATTCATTGCATCGGCAGTTATTGCAGTTTTTGGGTTGAGCCCCCTCTGATCCTCCCGGTCACTTCTGTCGATTCCCTTGAAAATTAATAAATGTCCATACATTTATTGTATCTGCAGTTATTAGTGTTTTTATGTTAAGCCTCTCCTTCCCTTTGATCGATTTGGCTGAAAAACAATATATATCGTCGTTAGAGGGTTATGGATTCACGTATACAATTTTGTGTCGATACATTCATTATATCGGAAGTTTTCATGTCCACAGACAGACAGACAGTTTTTCCATTTTTGGAATCTGGAGGTCTGAAAATATGAAATTCCATTGAAAACTCCGCTTGGAATTTTTGACAGTTACATAACTTCCCCTACACCTCATATAGCTGAAGAAGTCAAATGTCAACTTGTAAAATATGTCTCAGCAAACATTTATAATGAACAACATAAAAAAATTGTTGAGATACTCAGCAAATAGATTTGAGATATTGATGATGGGAATTGTTCTCGAAACGTCTATATTTGATTGGAAATAGATAATTAGAAATACACAATTTGTTCGTTAAATGTAGGAATGTTTTACCTACTCACATTTAGAGAATACTATAATTTTCATTTGTTTTTATTTGCTTTTAAATTATATTGTCGTTTCGTTCCTTACAACGATGTACACTGTCATTTTAAGCAAAAATTGCGATTTGATTGGCAGAAAAATTATGAAAGTAGTCAGGTTGGCCTGTTTTATAGATGTCATAATCCTGGAGTTAGCCATGTTCCCTGGTTTAGAAACGTTTCTGCCCCCACAAATTGGATACGAGTTATGTGCAGACTGAGGACGAACCATGCGGTGTCAGGGGCTTACCTACATAAGATCGGTAGACGGTTTGATGATGTGTGTGAGCAGAGAGATGATCCGCAACACATCATCATGTCCTGTATGAAGTATGCAGCTGAAAGATGGCACTGTATACGAACTATAAGCTCTCTTCTGGGGGAGCCTTCTCCCACTAGATATCTTGACAAATCCCTCGGTCACATTTGAAGCTGTTGGAACCTATATTAGCTGCATTGGAATTAGTGTTTGAGTAATATTGAATAAAGACTAATACTACTATTATAGAACGATGGCTAATGGCGTCAAGCTAAAGCCTTTAATCAAAAAAAAAAATCTATTTATTTGTTTTTATTTACTTTAAATTATATTTTACATTTAAGAGTCCTACCTATATAAATACACTTTTACTGTTACCTTAATTGTATTAGATTTCTTCTTATTATATTTATTATTATCTTGTAAATATCTGTTTATTGCAATGTATAGGGTAACAAAAACAATGGATTCCCTGTCACTACCTAAACCCCCCTCCATAACTGTACCTTCTACCCCTTAACCAATTCTGTCAGTTTGTAAGTGACTCTTGATAATGCCTCAACATGGCGAAACTAGTCGAGTATTTGAGAATATAGTGAAGTTTGACGAACATATTGTGTATTTTTAATTATCTATTATATTCCTAGAATCATATCATTATTCATAAAGTAAATCTGGAAACCAGAAATTATATTTGATAGGTTTAAAAAAAATAAATGAGAGAGAAAAAATGTATATATAGCTGCTGATGGATATATTATTGAATAACTTAATTAATGATTACTGAATAATATAATGAAATGTTTTTTTTAATTATGTTTGTTCTTGGCAGAGGTAACTGTCAAGATATGTGTCGTTAATAATTGACTCTAGCTTACTTGATTTAGGTCTAGATTCTAATATGTTGCTGTTGATGTTAGATGAAGAATGGCGGCGGATGGCTCTGTCTGCGGCGGCTGCGGAGACACAGCGACTCATGTCCCCCGGCCTCCCGGGTCTGGCCACCCCTCTCAGGACCCCGGCCGCCTCCCCGTTGGGGGCTCCACTCATCCTGTCCCCGAGGATCCCTGTCCCCACTTCAGCCACCCCCCTCCTGTCGCCCCCGGAGGCACATCCTCATCAGCTCATCTACACCCCCTATGCGGACTATACCAATTATGCTGCTCTGGCAGGCACTCCTCTCATCTCTGAGTATACTGCCGCGGATCATTCGGGTGCGTTGTTTGCCCTCTAATATAACCTATATTACACTCAGGGGCGTTCCGACCTCTTTTCAGGCTGATAAACAATGAAAATGCCCATTTTATTCGAGTTTGTGATGTTTTTGTGAGATTTCTAGTAGTTATATTATTCATTTAAAAATTATATATATTACCTTCCTGGTAAAATTTAGGCCGCTACAAGAGAGAAATTGTCAGTGTTTCGGCGAATAGCCATCGTAAGGACCTGTTACAAGAGAAGGTAAAAACGTTGTCGTAAATGATTCTAAAATTGTGAAAAAAGAGAAAAGTTATGAAAAAAGTACTAGTTAAAATAATAAATACGAGAAAAAGAACACTTAAATAAATAAAACAATAATTTTTTTTAATTTTTGTGAAAAATCTATTCCACAAAAAAAGTATACATATACTACCAATTTCGGCTTTACGTCATCAGGTTTAATTAGATAAAACACATTCCTAACTGTACAACAGCCATGACAGATTTCGATGTTGAAATTCCTTACCCGATGTATAAGAATGGTTCGCACTCTAGCAAACTGACTTATACGACTATTAATTAAACCTGACGATGGTGATTGCCCCAAACCGGTAGTTTGTATAGATATTTGTATACATTTTTTGTGTGGAATAGACAATATTTTTTTAAAAAGAATATAAGTTCGTTTTATTTGTTTATTACAAGTTTTCACAATGTGTCCGCTTTTTCTCAACTTAGAAAAACAACAAAATAACATCAAACATCTCACCTAAACATCCTGGTTGTTAATATTTTAAAAAGAGTACCAAAATGTTGATAATACCTACTTAACATTTTTTTTTTGCAGAGATATCATGAAACATTTAATTTAAAAAAATGAAAACCGTTTGTTTTTTAAAAAATATATAGTGAAATAGTCAATATTTTTCAAAAAACACATTTTTTCTTTATTTTTTAAACTGTTAATGACTCCTAATACACATTATCGTCGTTATTTTTGTATATAACTGGTATTTGACTCGATCATCAATACAACACATTTAGATTGTCCATACTATTTTGGTGTTTTTCTCATTGTTATTTTATCTTTTTTTTTTTTTTTTTTTAATTGAGCATATAAATGTACTTTTTTTCATAATTTTTCTCTTTTTTCACAATGTTAGGATCATTAATCACTATTTATTTTTTTACCATCTCTTGTAACAGGTTCTTAAGATGGCAATTCGCCGAAAGGTTGCCTTAAATAAACATTTCTCTCTGACAGTTACCTAGGTTGGTTGTATTATTTAGTTGCAACTTTCTCCCGCTTTATTCAAAAATTATTTTTCCTATACAGATGTTTCGGGTTGCGAGCCCATCTTCGGTATCGGTGGTTTTGGTCGACTGTTGATTATTTTATCATTTTTTGAGATGGAATTTGTTGTCTATCTATTATTTTTTTGTATAGTTTTTCACATTTTTCACACTTTTTAATGAATCTTTTTTTCTAGGTAGAAAAGAGTCTTGTTGAGAAGTGTGGAAGAGACGAGGAAAACTTAACAAAAAATTGTAGATAACCAACCAAAAATTCCACCTTAAAAATTATACAATAATCAATAGAAAAAATAAGTTTTATACAAAGTGAAGAGGGGGGGGGGGGGGGGGGGGGGGCATCTAAGGAATATGATTCATATTATCTATGTATATTTACTTAAAAATCAGGCATTTTATTTTATGCGATCGCAAGAAAGACGGGTATTTTAAATATAATTATAAATAATATGTATACTATATCCCTCAGAATAGAGAGAATAGTTCAAATCATTAGGCAAATAACCATACCTCCTTCCTTTCGGAACGCCCCTGCATATATTGTACTTCTCTTTTACAGATGACAACCAGGAAACCTTACGGAACAAGAAGATTTTTCCTCTAGGACTAGTCTTGTAAAATAATAAAAGATTGACTTCATCCGGTTCGTTGAAAAGTTGATCTGAAATTCCCCTTTAAATCTATTTTTATTAAAATAAAATGTGTAATCTGATACAATCGGATTGAATATAACTAAAGTAACGATAAATAAGGTTGACAACAGTTTGTTTTTTGTATATCTATATTTTGGTATGGATATTTAAATTGCTGCGTCATTACTTGTAGGTTAGGTTTTATGACTCATGCCCGGGCTTTAACTACGAGGTCATATCGCCTACTACCAGAGCGCTCTTTCGTCACTCTAGTGGACATGAGCCCGACTCTACCATGGGAGTCCTAACTTATGCCTGCCGTAAATGTTTATTCATCTAAAGTTAGGGATCTTTAAAGAGTAACTGACATCGTACAGGCTCGGGACCATCACTTAATGTCTCTTGTTTAACTTTAATAACATTTAATGTGTATTTAACGACTGTCGATCTCTACACTTGAATGTTCCTTTTTTTTAAGTGAAATAAAATGTATAATTGTTAAAGTTTAGTTTAATGTCTTCATATACTCCAATATCGTGCAGAAAGGTCGAGCTCTCTGCTCATTGTTGCGCTAGAACCCACTCAATTCCATCTTCAGTTCTTACTCAAATAAAACTAATCAGCATCTCAGGGGCATTATCCAGTGTTTTTTTTTATCATTCAGTGACTCTTAAATCAGTGGGAAGCACTCGTGATCACATATTTCAGATCAACTTCTCCACGAACCGAGATCTTTAAACTAGTGAGGATTTAACCAAATATACGATAAAAACACTAAGTTAAAATAACAAAATATATATTTTGACTTGGTGCACGAAGTCGTACTCCAACGGAATGTATAGATTGGAAATTTTTGGCCGCCGTCCAGTATTCGCAATTTGATAAACCTCAATAACAAAATATATTTACAAAAAATGAAAAAATAATAAAATTTTCAGTTATATGAAACCAAAGAGCCTAAAATGGACGTTTTCTTTTAGAAGAAAATAAAAGTTTTAAAATGTATATATGATTATTTTTATCTTTAATTTATAAAATGTGTTACCTTAATTATATAATATACCTGAGCATATTTGATATTATTGTTTAATACCATGTATTTAGTATAGATTTTGCTATTATATTATATACTCGTAGTTTAGTAGTTTGCTTGAAGTTGATTATTTATTTTTTAATTTACAGATTGGTATTTTATTAATTTTCTTTTTTATTTATTTCTCGCGTTTAGTATTAATTTATTTGTATAAATATGTGTATGTTTGCGGCTGTACGTTCATCAGGTAAAGGAATACGTTTTAAAAAATAAGAATCTATCTAAATAAGTAAAAAATAATTTTTTTTATTTTGAAATATTGTCTATTCCACGAACAAAATGTGTGCATAAACTATCGTTTTCGGCATTCTACCATCGTCAGGTTTAGTTATAAACTAAGTCTTAATCCTGAACTAAATCTGACCATGGTGTAATGCTGAAATCGATAGTTTATTGTTGAGGGAAGTCGAGATTTTTTCATTTAAATAAAAAACATTTAGTATTTGGCCAATGTTTCTGAAAATGTTTATTTCCTTCTTCAGGGCTCTATGATGACTTGAGTGGATGTGTGTGGTGCAGGTGTTATGTGTTTGTGGCTGGTAGAGAACATGGGTTCAATATCAAACATACCATACACATCCATTCTGGACTTTATAAGGCCCTGAAGAAGGAAATAAATTGTTTCTGAAACTTTGACGAAATGCTGAGTTTTTTTTTCATTTACTTGACAGAACCTCAACTTCCCTGAACAATTTAAAGATACTGTCGACTCATATCAATCGTTATGACCAATAGTTTAACTACAATTTTTTTGTGGAATAGACAATATTTCAAAAAATAAGTTAGTTTTATTTACTTATTACATTTTTCAACAATATGTTAGCGTTTCTCAACTTAAAAGTTATTTTATCTAAAGTTTGACCTAAAATTTGTTTAATTATATTTGTTATTTTCATAAATAAGACCTCGGAATTCAGCAAATTAATGAGGAGAAAAAGAATTCTTCAAAAAAAACTAGTTCAGAACTGAAATTTAAATAATGATAGAGTCGACAGTATCTTTTCAATGTTAAAGAAAATTGAGGTTCTGTCGTGTAAATAAAAAACTCAGTTTTTGTTCAACGTTTCGGAAAGTATTTATTTCCTTCTTCAGGGCCTTATAATGTGTATACTGACTCGAGTGGATGTGTGTAGTGAAGGTGGTGTATGTCTGTTCAAACCAATAACGTTGGCCAAATACTCAGTTTTTTTTTTTATTTACACGACAGAACTTTGATTTCCTTTAGTATTGAAATTTAAATGTCTAAAATCCTTCTTTTCTTTTCATGTGTTTTATTTTTCTGGTTTGTTTCTTGTCTAACTTTCTCTTATTTTCTTTGGTCTTGTTCTTATTTTTATATCTGTTGTGACTGTAAAAGTAATTTTAACAATGATTACTATACTTTCTCTGTGTTTTTTTGTAGGCACCAACATTTATTTTAATTAAACATTGTGCTTTATTTCTACTAATTAGTATTTCAAATTATTATTCATTAGCTGAAGTGAATTAAAAAAAAAAAGTATATATATATATATATACAAACTATACTAAATTCTTCTGAAAATTGTTGCTATTTTCTTGCTCCTCGTTTCTTATATATCTTGGAAACTAATTTAATTGATATTTCCTTAAGTGTTTTGCTTGATTATTCGTTTAACTTCAGAGATTAATTGTAATTTGGATTTATGACCATTAGGGTTATACATTTAGGCAAAAATATAAATTCTAAACAATTCCATTAAGTGATCTATTTCGTGACAGTTATTCTTACTCCGGAAAAATGTACCAGAATATGAATGAATGATGAATATTAATAATAATTAATTAATTTATAACGATAAATATTTACAATATAAAAATTAGTCTAAAAATAATAACAAAAACTATTTTCACTCCCTTATGATCATATTATCTTTTAGTACTTTTTTCGGTTTAATATATATATTAATTTATTTATAATCTGTTGGGTTTTATTATGAAAATCTCATAAATAAAAAAGAGAAATAATTGATTTTATCTCAAAAAATTAACTCTTGAACTGTCCGAAACCGATTCCTGGCTAAACACAGAAAACAATATATATAGCGAAAGTTTATTTAATGTATAAGCAGAGTATTAGCACGACATAATAATATAATATATTATAATAATATAATACCCTGAGGACCGGATCATGCAGTCATAGTTTTCACAATTTAGCCATATTTAAAAAAGGGATTTTATTTTTTGTAGTTTAATCCCCTGTCTATATGTTTATGTACATAGGAAGTATCATATTTACTGACATTTTTGTTGATATAAGATAATAATTATTATATTTTGGTCAAATGTAAATGTGGTACAAAAACTCAGATTTTTTCTATTCTTTTAAATTAAATAAATCGAAGAAAGGTAAAACGTGTTCATCTTTTGTATTTAAATATATTATTGTAATATTTTAGTTCCAATGCGTTATTATTATTATTATTTTTATTAACTTTATAATAAGAAAAAAAGTTTAGTAGAAAGAACAACTTCCAAAATTAAGACAAAAAAGCGAGCAGGTCAACTTTTGAAAATCGTTTCGCCAATTTGGAAATATGATAAAGCTATGTGGAAAATCACATAAGTCGACCCTAATAAAAATAGGAGAGGATACAAGTTTCACTTGAATAGGGCGTTAACAATTAGACTAGAACTTGTATAATAATTGCTATATAAGGGTTGTTTTAAGTTATTTATTAAGTTATTATTTGAACATGTTCTCTGTGATTTTAGGTTGGAAACTCCTGCGGTGAAGAGTCAATCGTGCGACATTTATCGATTTTATGTGTACTCTTATGTTTAATTTCATGTTTAAAAATTAAAAAAAAAACGCTTATTTTGTACTCTGGTGTGAGCCATTACACTTCATATTGTACAGTTAATTGTCCCTTTTAGTGTATTTTAATTTCATTCATTCATTTTTTTTTTTTTTTTTTGTAATAACTATAATTTTAAATTTGAGAGACAGCAAATCTTTCGTAAACAATTTATTTTATTGTTTAATATTTTTAATTATTTTCATATTTGAAGTAGCATCTTTGCCTATCCTTATAATGCATGCTTCTAAAAAAAATATGTATTAATTTGATTATTCGAAAAAAATTGTCATTTTTTTTATTTTCTCAAAACATATTCACTTATATTGTGTGCATCGTTCTGTATAAGATCTTAAAATTTAGCGAAACTTTTATTTTAATGTGACAATTCAAATTGGTAAAATTGAAATAACTCGAAAGTGCTCGACATGGTCCCGAGTTAAAAATCCCTAACCTTGGTAACTGGATAGACAAAATTTAGGACATTCATTGTACAGTCGGGCTCATGTCCACCAGAGCGAAGAAAGAGCGCTCTGGTAGTAGGCGATATGACCTCGATGTTAAAGCCGGGGCATGAGTCATAATAACTAACTCTTGACTTGAGGTTTTTGGGAATATCTCCAGAAAGTGAATGTTTTACCCCATTTCGTTTTTACTGCGTTTCGTTAAGATATTTTCCACTTGTCTTCAGAAATTGAATAATTGAACCATATCTTTAGTTTTTGGAAATATTTTCATCCCTCCATTTGAAGTTTTAGATTCAATTTATCAATTCACCCTTAATTTTTCAAAATTGGCAATTTTTTTCCTATTTGTTTCTTTTTTTGTTTGTTTTTATTATTATTATTTTTGTTGTTTATATAATAAAAAAGGTGGATGAATCATATTATAAATGTATGATTTCAGAGATGAGTCTTGGCTCTGACGAACTGCCGTATACTGGAATTACTCTAGTAAACTTTCCAGAACCCGCCCTCAGCTGGCCCACCTACGGATACTCGTTTACTCCCGTTGTCAATTAAATTGATAAATCTTTTTTTTTTTTTTTTGAAAAAATAAAAAAATAATATATTATATAAACGTTTATTGTATTTTGTACGTCACAGTTGCATGTCTATTACAACTTCTAATTGTTCTTTTCCAATTTTTTTCTTCTTTCATTTCTGCTTTTTTTTTTTTTTTTTTTTTTTTTTAGAAATATATGGGAATGATTATTATTTATTTTATTTATAATTTTTTTTTAATTTATAGAAATTGAATGAAATTCGAATGTGCCACTTTCTTTTTTTTTTACAAAAAATCTTATGCAAAGATGCTACTTGCATAGTTATTCAATCAAAAAGAACAAAAAAAATATGCTATCATATTTAGGATAAAAGGGACATGTAAATTGCATTATTGGAGTGTAAATATGTTTATAAACCTAGGATTGTTTGTTAGAAAAAAAAAAGAAAAAAAAAAAAATTCTTTAAAAGAAAATATAAGAAGAAAAGTATATTTAGTATTATATAAAGTGTTGTAAACATGAGTTACACGATATATAAAGAGTATTTTATATGTTATTTTAAATGAAATAAAGAGATTTATAATAGATTATTATTTACGTTATCAAAGATATAGTATTGTATAGGTATTATATGATATTTTTTATTCTTTTACTCGTATTATTTTAAGATTTTATATAAAAAAAAAAAATTAAATAAATGATATTTTATCCATATTTATAAGTGATTTAAAACGGGAGAAAGTCGATATAAATAAATATTCTTGACTGCCAGGTTTTTTTTTTATTGCAATTTATGCATAATGCAACATGTATTTGTACAAATTAGTATGTACATATACATTAATTATGTATTTAATACTTTTTTTTTTTTCTTTGCGCTTTTAAGTATTTTTCTCTTGTTTGTGATTTTTGTTTGTTTGCTTTGGTGTTGGCTGCATGCTTTCTGCCTTTATAGCTTACAGATGTGCGCTTCGTACACACCAAGTATCCTCAACAGATTTTCACCTTTTCATCTTTGTTAAATTTTGGCTGTTCAATTCCATTTGTATCCGAGTAAAGAATAATGAAGAAAATAAATAAAAGTTAATTTCTTATTTTGCCAACTGGTGCCATTTGAATTAACGCAAAAAAAAAAAAAAAAAAAAATATATATATATATATATATATATATATATATATATATATATATATATTCTATTGATATAATGTAGATTGATTTTATTATTCTTTACTTGGATACCCATTTGATGGAAAAGCAACGAATTCAAAATTTCAAAAAATAAAAAATGTCTGAGGTGAGGATTGTTTAAAGGGACACCGTTTGTACGTATGTGCCCATTCGCCTTCTTACTATCAGGCTTAGACTTACATGAAAAATGCTATCGTTCAAACAATAAAAAATAAATTTGTATTGACATTTGATGAACAGTGTTCTCTATTGGATATCACTAGCCTATTTGGTTTCGTTTGATTGTTTGATATTCGCATCTCACTTCAGAAGAACATAATTATCGGATTTACTTCTAAGAAATGCGCTCATTCGGTTGGTAACATCTACTGAAACTAGCTGCATATTTTCTTGAAACATGTTTCACTCAACACGATTCGGGTTGTTCAAATTCTCTCTTCTTCCATTCCTTTTGAAGTTGGTACAAAAATCGTTCTTGTGAGAAAGATAATCAAATTTAATTTTGATGAAAGTCGAGGTTCTGTCATATAAATAAAGAAACGCCAACGTTTCAGAAGCTTTATTTCCATAGGTTGTCCAAATACTGAGATTTTTATTTACCACGACAAAACGTCGACTTCCTTAACATTGAAAAGTTACTGTCGACTATATCAATCTTTATAATAAATTCGTTAATCAGACAAATCGAACCATTAGAAAAAGGGTAAAATTTTTAAAAAAACTTGTATTTCTACATCACCATTTAATGTCATTTTCGGTCACAAACACAAAGTGTTTTCTTTAATTTGAGCCACAAAATGTTCATTAGAATCGGACACATGTCGTTCAGAACATTTGTGTTAGTTCACGAAATAACTCCTCAACTCTTCTGAGAGAACATTTTGCTGGATGTAGCAAAATTCGTAAAAAAATATCAGAATATCAATAAGATGTCAATACAGATTCACAACATGGCGGAGTTTCACAATAAGACTAAGCCTCTTTACAAAAAGGCGAAATTCTTTCTTCTATAACTCTGCGACGTACATATTATAAGAAATATTTAAAACTTTCTGCTTAAGTATTATTTTCAGATCTCATTCTTTTTTTTTCAAAATTTTCTATTTTCTTTATTATCTTTTTACTTATAGTTATTTCAATGTTGTTTTTTTTTCTAGAAAACATTTCAAAAAAATTTAAATTAACAAAAAAAAGTCTCCAGATTTTACTAGTTCAAAATTCCTACATTATTTTTTTTCTTTACGAATATGAATTTAATAAGTTATGAAATATGTTTTCTATTGATCTGAGAAACATTGCTGAATTCCCAAAGAGACTGAACCGTTAATAAAACTAATGTCAACTAATATTTCCCTCGCATTAATATACAATTATATGAAAATATAAATGAATTTATATAATTATTTTCTATTACTAAAATAATAACGTGAACGAGGGGACCAAGAATTTTCTAATAACTTTGTTTTTCTATTGAAATTTAACTATTTTGACCTCATAACTATCTAATAATCAGTTATTTCTACTAAAATGTTAACACTTATCCTCTTTGCTGACATTCAAAATTGGGCTTTAATCTTTATTGGAATATACTTTTTTCAAATATATATTATTTAATGTTATATTTAAAATTAAAATAAATAAAATTAAAAAAATATAATTTGTTTTTCATTAGATAAAAATGGAGATATTTACTTATATAGTTATTGTCAATCGTTTTATTATTGGCAAATATTCGCTTTTATTATTCTATTTTCTATTTGACGATATTCTAGATTGTATATTGAAAAAAATAAATATATATATATATATAATAAAAACAAAAATATAAATACTCAAAGTGCCATATTTCAATCAATTAAATTTTTATAAATTTGGCATGATAAATGAATTTTATTTTCTTATTTTTAATTAATGAAATTACAAAAAATTTTCACTAAATCAAAAATGTTTAAATTACCATGAAGATGAGATGATGCTATTTGCTATGTTTATCGTTAATCGTGAGTGGAGTGTATGTGAGTGTGTTTGTTGTTATTGGTTTTTATTTATTTTTTTTTTTAATTACGAAGAAAGATCTTTAAAAAAAAAAAATTGTATTTGTTAATTTTACATTAAAAAAATATATACGAAGATAAATACTGTGTATCATAGTTTATATAAGCACATAGTCATCTGTGTTACCAGTTTATTTTTATTTATTTTATTATTTTTATTCGTTTTATTATTTTTTTCGAGATTATTTATTTTACATGTTTTATTGAATTTTTTTTCTTGATTATTTTTAAAAAATTATTTTTTTTTTGTTTTAATAATAATTTTATTTGCAATTGATTGATATTATTTACTTTATGATGCGCTGCAGGTGCGGCGGCTGCAGCTGCTGTTGCTAAGCAACGCAGACATTTGGGTCAAATCCGAGAACATCCTTATCAAAGGGCAGGAGCACTTTCATAAACAAAATATTCAAAAAAAAAAATGTTTATCAAAGTTTCAAAAGTAATAAAAATCATAAAGTGCTGCCCAAAATTAATTAAAAAGGTTAGTTTCTTTTTATTAATTTTCATTTTTTTACAATTTATCGTTTCATGTTTTTTTTTTTTCTTTTTAGTAGCATTTATATGATGAACGTTACTAAAAAGATTTTAGTATTAGATTGTTATATTAATTTTTTCTCTTTCAGATTTTAATTTTATTTATTATTTTAATTTGTGTGTCTTTCTGGATAATTACTTTTTCGCTATTTTCCAATCAGACACAAAAAAAAAAAAAAAAAAATCTGAGGAAAGAAGGACAATATAATACATATTTTACTAGGGTAAGGCGCGACAAGAGACGGACTTGACTTGAGTAGACCTGAGTCAGGAAAGACATACAGCGAGGATCCTTTCACTATCCCAGCCTAACCTTGTCAGGGTTCAGAGCGTGCGGGAGGCCCGCGAGCCGCCATGGCTCTCTTAATGCTCACTGCTAGTGAATTGTAAAAGTATTTTTAAAAAAAATTATAATATAGAACCAGGCCGAGTCAAGCAGCGTATCTTCTCACGCGCTTAAAAACCTAGTGTACCTCCCATTGCTTCGCTGTGGGTAGGTTGGTGTTCTTATATCGCAGGGCTAAATATATATGCGAAACGGACCAAGTCACTTAAAGTCAGAGCAAGTCTGGGGCCTCAACCAACATTTGTGAATGTGTGCTCGATCGGCGCTTTGTTATTTGCCAGAAACATTGATTTCAACATTACCAACATTTTTAAAAACTTTTGAAGAGAAGTGGCGTTGGAGAAACACTGAACCTCACCCATTATATTATTTTATTATGTAGGAATAACTGTACTGGGAATGTCAATAATTTTTGATGTCATATAGTGCGTATCTTTAGTATTAAATAAGTTGTTATTTATACATATTTACCTCTTCAAAAAATAAGTATATAAGTTCGCCTAAACAAAAACAAAAAATTCTGAAAGTATACATTTAAAAAATGAAGAAGGAAGTACTACCATTAAAAAGATTGATAAATAACAAAATATTCTAGGTCGTAGTTCACTAAAAAGAGTTCTTCGGGGCTTTACGACTGGAAAAGGCTGGGCCTCTGAAGGATGTATCCAACTGGCAACTGAGGTAGGACTCCGTGTCCAGTCCCAGCCCAGTCAGGTTGTGTCCCCGCATCTCATTTCTCTTTCTTTCCTGACTCCAGTCAAGTCAAGTTCTGTCTTCTTATCCTTATTTTGGACCACAGTCCATGCTAATTTTACATGACAATGCTAGTCGTACATTTTTTCTATATATTTTTTTATTTATTTGTTTTTTATCTATTATTACTTTAGTTTTTTCTTGTATTTAATAACTAAAAGAGCCCGCTCCCAAGCGTTGCAAACAGAGCTTTAAGTCCGACTAACGTTAAACCATTATTTTAATATCTTATATATGGTTGTGATGGAGGTGCTGTATTCGTAGTTTTGGGTCCTTCTTTCCTTACGATAACAGGATTTTGAAAAGAAAAACAAAACAAAATTCCTTGTTTTTCGATATCAATTTTTTTATATATTGAATTTAGAGTTTTTATATATTTATTATAAATGTTTGTATATATGCCTGCAAAGTATATCTTTTTCTTTTCTTTTTTTAAATGATATTTTATGTGTAAAATATATAATTGTACACACACCAACTTGTGCCTGTGGACTGCTTTAAAAATATAATAGAAATATTTAATATATTAAATTGTATATTCAGTGGTGCACAGTATACCGTTTAAATAAAAAATATTTAAAAAATATATATATTATATTTTAAAATCTCGTTATTTTTTTATTATTATTTAATATAAAACCTATTCCCTCAACTATTTGTGAGCACCTTGTAGAAACTAAATATTACTCTCAAATTATTTAATTAACAAATAAATGAATCGTCTTTAGTTATTGAATTATTAATCTTATAATTAACAAAATATTAACATTTATGAAAATATATGGTTATAATAAATTAATATATACAACTATGAATTATAATAAATTAACCTTTTCTTCATCTTTTTGCACAATTTTATGTTATGGCGATGGCTCTGATTTTGTACACTTTTAAATATATATTTTTGTTTTTTTTTTGCTAACGGATCCTGGGAAGTCTTGTGCATTTTACCTTTTTTTTTTTTTTTTTTATATATATAACTAAATCTCACAACTAAATATGTTCTTTTCCAACCACATGGCCACAAGTTGACTAACAAGTTAAGACATGGACGAAAGTATACGTTCTTTTCCATAGATTTCAGTATAAACATTCTATATTTTATGTTTTATTACTATAATAAAAAAAATACATAATGAATGAAATGGGTACAAATGACACGAGTATACTTCATTGACAAGCTAAATTAGAATGGTAGAGTCAAGAAAAGATGTCTCATGGAGCTCCCCCTTCCCTGTCTCTGTTTTGCCCCCTCCCCTTCACAATCTGCCAGTTGAGGGTTGGCTTCATAAAATCTCCCTTATTTATTTTAAAGAATAACATACATATACAAATTCATTAGTATTTGATTCAGATCTGATTTTAACGAAAATTAAATTGTGTGCTATCCCTCAATTTAATAAATTAGTTAGAAATATATTTAGTGTGTGAATAAAGTATTTGTTGTCATTTTCTTCAAGTTGAGGACAGCCATTTATCGATAATCGTTTTATTAATAGATTAGATGTGTTGCTAGCGATTATATCTACCTATTGTGTGAAACCGGATTGAAATTTATATGAATATATACCAGTAAATATAATGGATGTAAACAGTAGATAGAGCTGATCAGGTGATCGAATGCGCGTCTCCTTCCTTCCCAACTTTACCGATAAAATGTATTGAACAAAAATAATGTTTAAATCAAAATGTCTTCCATGTTGGTTCAGTAACTTTTTCACTCAGGATCATTCGTATTTGAGAAAACATGAAATAATATGATTTTGAAATCATTTGTATTCTAAATCGTAGTCCTGAATTGACAGATTCGTGGTGGAGCAAGCAAACTGCCACGAAACCTAAAAACCACTTGTATGATCTTTGTTTAACCGAGAACGGATAAAAACAAAATAATTTGTAAATGTATCTAATTTGAACAAATTTGTAATTTTTTTTTTTTTTTTTTTAATTATAGGATTATTGTATGAAACAACCAAATATCGCACTGGTCACTTTGTGTTGTCTTTTTACTATCTAATTTTTGTGCTTTACGCATCGCAAATCATTAGTAAAACGATAATCGCACTGCGTATAAATCGCAAAATATTCCTAAGCAGACCAGTCCTTGGTTATATAATTTCCGCCTTCTCTCTCTCAATTTAAAGCACGAAATTGCCTTTTTATTTAGGCCAGTGTATTTTTTTCGCGTTAGAGACCCAATTTTTGATAAAATTCTAGAAAATTATCTACTGGTCAAACATTTTTCCTCTATTAATTCCAAATTGTATAGACAGCAAAGATTTTCTGACCTATTATCATGTTTTGTTCGTTTTGCTAACTATAGTTCTCATTCTCTCTCTAAATGTCCACTTAATGATCTCCGATTCTTTATTTTCAGTCTACTTACAAATTGATTATCAATACTGGCTGTCCCAACTATACAAATATTAATTAACTCAATTTTACATAATTGAGCGATCATCGAGAACCAGCATAAATATTGATATCTTGAATTTATTCATTCAAAGATTTCTTTGGGATATTAATTTTTAAACTTAAAATAACGCCCTGCTCTTGGGCCTTGTTGAAACTCGAAAATCGGGTTTGCTTGAATTAATCACAGTAGTTTTATTATTAATGTGTCGCTGATTACATTTTCAATATATATATCTATATTTTTGATAATACAGATCGTTGCGAGTCTCTGAAGTTAATAATGAGTCTTATAAATAAAATGTATTAAAATTAACAAGTTTTTATTATGGATTTTTGTATATTTTTTATGAAGGGCATATTTTTTAGGTAATTAACCTTCAGTTTTTCATTGATAGATTCTTCTTTATACGTGTTTTCTTCGCTTCCGTAAAATTTATAGTTTTTAACTTTCATCGATGATATATTTGTTTGAAAATGTTTTCAGTTTATATATAAATATATTTATTTTCCACGTACTATGCTATTGGTGATGGGTTCTTGGTATATTTTTACATTTCTTCTGTGAACATTCATGACTTATAATCTCCATTATTATTATTATACATTTAGACTGAATAGAAATGAATTTTTATAAAATTTTCTTTTAGCACGGGTTTCCTTTTTTAAATGTACATAAAACAAATCTTAATAATAGAGTTTCTGTCATGAAATTCACATTAGAAACGCTTTAACCTGCTTGAAATCTGTGTTCTCTGTAACAATTTTATATAATTCAAATACAATTATTATTATAAAGCTTTTCATTATCTCTTACATTTCTATAAGTTATATTTTACTTAAAATATTGAAAAATTTATTTGCCTTTGATTAAAACAGTAGAGTTCACAGATTTCTAAAGTAGGTCGTTGAAAATATCTACTTTCTTATTCAAAGTACCAACAAAATTTTTTTTTAATTTGCTAAACGGTATTAATGGATGATGAATCTAAATTATTATTTAAAATTTCCATAAATTATCCAGAATTTTAATTATTCTACTTGAATGGTTTGTTAAAAAAAATATTACCTAATAACAGTCATGAATATTTCATAATTATAATTTTTAATCCGCCAAACCTTTTTAAACATTTGAATCACTTCCAACAGATGCCGTTTAGCTGAAAACAATAATGTAACAAATGGGCCACAAGCAAGAAAAAAATATTCCTCACCCTGCTTTTTTCTTAAAAATAAATAAATCTGAATTTTTCCAAAAGTGAATACTATTTCATTCGTTTTTCAATTTAATTTCAAATCTTTAAATATGAGGGCAACGAAATTCAAGGTGTTATTCAAATTGGTATATCATAACACTAACATTGGTATATCATAACACTAACATTCATTGAAAACAAATAACACCTCAAGTATACATACTTTACACAAATTCTAAAGTAAATAATACTAATAATAACATTATTAGTATTATTTTTTTTATACTATTATTCCTGTTTTAATTATTCATATATATTTTATGATCGGAACTTTATTACAAACAAGGGGCATAAATTCACTTTAATCAGGAAATTTTTCAATAATTATGAAGTTCGTGATCACTTTATACTTATTTATTTTTTAAATATTTCAGTTAACATTTTTTCTAGAGAATTTGTTCATTTTTATTAAATATAAGGAGTGTTTCAGCCCCATGGCGTAGTGCTTAGTTGCGATTCGCCAAGCTCAATTTTTCCTTCACATTTCGTTATTCCGATCCTAGCAAGATCCCGTATATCCTTAAAAGCTACTGTAAAAAATAAATAAAAAAAGTTTTTTTGTGCTTATTTGTTACATTATTTCTTTTAAAAAAAAAATATATTTATAATTATTTTATAAATAATTCCCTCCAATTTAGACAAGACTAAACTAAGAGTGTCTGTTTTTTTTTCTTGTTTAACCCTTTTTGCCCGTTAGGCTTGGCGTTGCTAACCCTGGATAACTCGCACGACTTCTGGTACAATCACATTATTAGTTCTTCTATAAAGCTCTAACTCTGTGGGAGGGATCTTCGAATCCGCGCACCTCATCACCCACCCGTCCCGTCTCCACACGCAAGATAATAATTAATAATATTATTAATAAATCTAACAATAATAATAATAGCTTTAGTTTATACCTTTTTTTTTTCAAAAATTAAAAAAAAGAAAGAAATATTGCTGAGTATGTATAAAAATGTTTGATGGTTTTGTGGAGTGGTTAATTGTGTGTATAGCCGGCTTTTGAGGTTGCCGACTGACATACGAGGGCAAACCACGAAAACCAGCTACTAAATTTAATGATCTGGGAAAGCTTTAAATGTTTTCCATTTAGCATCCTTCGTTCGTTGAGATTTATTGTAATATTTTAATGTTTTACTAATAAATCAAAAAAATTCATTGTTGACACATTAATGAATATTCGTACATTATTATATATTTTAAAAAATAAATAAATAAAATAGTTTGGTTTATTCAAACTTTAAGGCTATTATTTCTTTCTTTTTTTTTTCTTTTTTTTCATAAAACATTGTAATTACATTTTTTTGAAATGAACTAAATAAAGTTAACAGTTCTCTCCCTGCCTGCTCGTAGAATATTCGTATGTGTATTATTGTAACATAATAAAAAGTACATGTAGTGGTGTTCTGGTGGCAGGTCTCTCACATTATATATTTATAATAATTTTATAAATTTTATTTGTATAATAATTTAAAAAAAGAAATGTCCTGCCTGTTTCGTCTTTGGACATGCAGAGTGTCAGGGAGACTTAGTACGAGTTGATGGAGGAGAACAAACACAAGGGAAATTACTGGCAAAAACAATTTGAAAAAAATTAATGTTTTTTTGGTAAATTTTGCTAATCAAAACAACAACTGGAATGAAATATGTTAGATTACAAATAAAAAATAGTGTAATTATTAATGTTGTTGATACAAAAATTGAAATAGTAAATTTGTATAAATTAGATTTGACCTGAAGACAACAGCATATTTACTTCATACCTAGTTTAATGCTACGATTTTTATTCCACAAAGATTTGTTTTTAACCCCACAAATAAAATGTTATTTGTTGGGTTTGTGTACATTGTTTGTAGATTCTCATATAACTCTGAAACATTTGGATGCGGGTTTTATTTATATAGTAGCAGATTCTGTACTTGCCATATTGAATTTATTTAGAAGTGGTCAGATCAAAAATATAATAATAATTCCTTGGGGCAATAGATTATAGCAATGTTCCTAAATTCCGCCATATTAAATTTTCATATTAAAACATAAATACAATTTTTAAGGAACAATGTATAATTTAAAAAAAATTCCAACTAAAAATGGTATTCAATGAATGTGAATCTGAAGTTGGGCAGATTAATGCAGTCGAACAAAACTTGACCAAATTTGGAGTTTCAGGTCAGAAATTTTTAAGGTGTATAAATAAAAAGATTTCTTTGAAAATTTACGATTAAATTCTTGAATTTTTTTCAAAGTTTACAATTTTTTGATGAATGTCAAGTAAGTTGTTTTGAAAACCTTTATAAAACAATATGGTTTTTACTTTGTTTTAAGGACCTCTTTTCTCTTCGTTTGTCCTTCCTCCCTTCTTCTCCCTTACTCTAAGCTGCGCGTCCTCAGACACTCTGCATATATACTAATCATAATATTAATGTGCGCACTTTTCCTGTTTTTTTTTTTTTCTGAAATTCTCAATATTCATTCACATTCTGCTTGCTCTACTTAACAATATTTTAATATACATATATATATATTTATTTATGTAATATATAATGTACTCTTCTGTATGGAGATAGTGCAGATTGTTGTATATAGGTATATACCTGATATATTAATAATTATTAATTTTTGTCTATGGAAGAACGTGCTAGAAGTGGCTATGTACAAATTACCTTTAAAATTATCACTTATTAATAATTTAGCTATAAAACTAATATTTTTCACTTAGAATATTTGCATTTATTCATTTCAATTTAACAAAAAAGATCAAGAATGATAGTAAACGTATAATTCTTATTATATATGCATTTGATGAAACAAATACTCAATTAAGCGCAGTATTCATTTGATTTCTTTTCATAACATTTTTGTTTTTATATTTCCATATTCTTCTTATTTTTATAAACTCTAAAATATTTTTTAACAAAAATAACAACACAATGGCTTTCTTATTGCATCATTCTACTAAGAAAAAAAAAAATCTTTGGTAAATTGATTAGAAATTTGCACACTGAAATCTGTGAAAATCAGAGTTTTTCTGTCAAGGCACGGTGTGGAGTTTCAAGTTTTCGTATCATCCTACACGTTTAGGTAGAAAGTCTCCGAGTGGAAAAACCTGGAAATTTGCAACGTTTACTTGCGAAATGCATTCAATTTCTCTTTTAGTTTTTTTTCTGCAAAAACAACATTTTCGTGGAAAATGCATAGAAAAAAAATGGAACAATGCGTTTCCAACTTCTCTCATCCAAAATTGGCAATTCTGTTTTTAAGAAGTGACATGAATTTCCCAAAAACCTAATTTTCGCGATATTTTTTATTTAGGTACTTAATTTCATTTTTTTTTTTTTTTTTCTAGACAAAATCATGAAAAGCCTTTCGTCCATATTATTATATATAATTTCCTTTCGGGATCTCCTAACTCTCTCTCGAGAAAAAAATTAAATAAATAAATATTGTGTAGGGAGTAATATTAATTTTTTATTAATTATTTAGTGTAATTAAATAATAATTTAAAGTATTATATAGAATATTGGATTTTTTTTTGAACTGTGATCGAAATATTTAGCAAGATATAAGAGAAAACGAAAAATTAAAAAACTTGTCTTTTGTCTGTTGTTTTTGAATAAATTATCTGTATTTATAGGAAGCAATTTTCCTATTTGTGACCCAGAGTGCAAGCAGAGGGATGGGTAAAATGTGTAAGTCAAATAATCTTCTTACGCGACTAATTCCTGTAATGTTGATCTTTTTAAAAAATATAATAACTGTGCCTGATAAGAGAACCCTGATTGTAGATTAATTCAATGGAAAAATCTAAGATTCAATTTAGTTTCACTCAAAAAATAAATATATAGAACGTTGTTATTTATGATGAGGATCATTATGAGAAATGTGCCAAAAATATATATATTTATATAATATATACACATATATTGTATAGTTTTAAATAATACTTATTATTGTTTACTATCATAATACGGGGGGAGAAATGAGTTATTTAACTGGATGATACACTTGGACACATTTCAAGAAAACAAATCAACTTTGGTAAGAACTACTTAAAACGAATTAAGATCATTATTAAATTGTCTAAGAAGAGGGTCATTCCTGGTCAAATCATCTAGTTTTGTTTTGGACAAGAGAGAGTTATAGGGAAACTTTTGTAACTTTTTTTGCTCGTGTTTTCATAAATATTTCTTTGAGGATTCGTTTGTACTAACTTGTACTGTGCCGCCGACATATAAATTGAATTAATAACTTTTTCAAAAGTTGAGAAATTACAGTAATTTTTGTTTTTGGATAATGTTGAAAAAAAAAACATAACATATGTTGGGAAAAAAACGTTTCACTGGAAATAAATGAAATGGGAATTGAAAAGCTGAAGAAGGTAGAATTCGTAGATTCAAAGTTGACAAAATTACGAGTGAATTATTGAAAACAAAGTCAAAATATTGGAACCTGGTATTTTCTATTTAGTATGCTAATATTGCTATCTGTTAGATGACAGAACAGACCAACTAAGAAAACTTTCATCGAATTCCAAGGCTCTTCACATGAAACCAAATATGGTTGATTTGTAAAAGAATGACCCAATATTTATCTTAAATTGAAAAATATACACATACATATTATATATTTATGTATAATAAAAAAATAATAAAACAATTATTTTAAAATTAAAATAATAAAATACAATTGTTGAAAGGAGCTCAATAAATAATTTTAGTTAGTTTTGTTTTCAGTTTTTAAAAGTGGAAGAGAGAGAATTGTTTTCTCAAAAAAACTGTTTTTATATATAATAAAATACTATTTATTACTTAAAAAAAAAATAAATAAATAAATAAAAAATCTTTTCACTTTATTCGTGTTTTCTCTTGAAAGCAAAATTATTATACATATAAAGTTATATTTAGAAATGGAATATTTAGTTTGCTGTTGTTGGCACGTTTAGTTTGAGTTGTTTGTTCAATTCTTAGAGTATATATTATTAATAAAAAAAAGGAAAAAAAATTTTTAAAAAAAATTAAATGTTTGATTTAATTGTTAAAGAAATTTAAAGATATTTTTATATACTACAGTAGAATTGATTAATAAAACTTATGCTAAAATAATATGTTGAAAATGAACTAGAATACCGTTTTTTATTATTCAGTTTATCAATTTTGTAAACACATGACCAAAATAAATTTATAATAAAGCTAATTTTTTAATCAGATAAATAATATATATAATTATATCTCAAAAAAATACCATTTCAACTTGCGAATGAGTGCCTTTTTCAATAAAATACTTTATCTTATTTTTTAATAATAAACAATTAAATTAAATTTTATTTAATCATAATTTTCTCTTCCCGCCTCGATTTACTACTTTTTATTATAATTATATATCATAAATAATATATAATACTAAATTTGATTAAGAAAAAAAGTTGAGGACAATAATCTCTTAAATAATTATTAAAATATTGCCTCATAGGAATGTAACGATGCGAATTCTCTTGCCTACGTTTTCTGTAGCTTAAATCAAGTTTATTATATAGTAGATCTGAAGGAACTTAGTGACTTAAAAAAATAAGGGATTTCCTATGTTGAAGTCCTTAAGTCCCTCTTCAAGTCTTTGAAGCCTTCCTCTGTCATTCTGTCTCTTGTATGTTTCATTCGGATCCTTCATAAAGAAAAACGTGTTTTCAGAGGTATAAAAAAAAATCATCATTATATAAAAAAAATTGTGTCCGCTCTCCTTCTAATTCCTGGTTCTCATTCCCAAAAATCAATAGATATTAGGCAGTTATTATGGCTGTAGAGTTAAGCTGGAAATCAGAAGCTGTTAATTCAGATCTATAATTTTACAAAAAAACACATTTGTTTATAGTTTCATGAATTTAGGCTTGAGAATTCGAATAATAGAAATTATTGTTAATGATTATATAAAAATAAATTTATATTTAGAATATAAGAAATAAACATTAAAAAAAACAAAACAGTTTTTCTGTAGGAACATGAATTAGATTAAAATTAAAATTTACTTTTTATAATAACAAATATTCACCGAAAGTGCCATTATATAATTCTTTTAAGTTATTTATAATTAATTCACGTTGTTATTTATAAATGAGCAGAAAAAAAATCATAAAAAAATAAAAAAAATAATACTTTAATTTAGTTGTAGTGTATGAGTATAATGAATTTCATACTTCTCTATGGGTATTTAAGCACAATAAAATTGAGCTTTACCTTATTAAAATAACAAAATTAAACTTAATTTTAATTACATATATATATATATATATATATATATATATATTTATATGTTAATAAGTCACACAAAAAGGCTTTGATACTTAATAAAATTTTGAAGCCTTCAAGAATAATTGATTTATTTAACGAAAATAAAATAATTATGAATTATACATCTTATAAATATGTATAAAAAATAATGAAATCTAATTGCAATAATCAAAAAAACTAAAAAAAATATATATTATTTTTTATTTGGGTTGCTAATTAAATAGAGTGACCCAGTGTTATTTTTTTTTTCCAATTTTATTTTATGTGTAGTTTTCTTCGTACTTTGGTGCTCTTTAAGAATATTAAATAATATTTATTATTTTTTCTAAATAATATATAACCTTTTTCAGATTTATTTTAAATATATTTCAGTTTTGTTTGTCATCAGAAGTTTGATTAGTAAAATTATTGTTGTGTAAGAAAAAATATAAAATGAAATAAAAAGTATTTTTATTCTTTATTTATATTCGACCTTTATAGGAACACATTCGATTTTGAGCTATTCCAAATTTCAGCCTATAGAAAATTAATTTTTAATTATACATATTGACTATATAATATATAATATGTATACATTATATACGTATTGACTATATAATATATAGTATATATTATAATATATTAAACTCAGTTTAATACGTATATAGTCAATATAGTCTTATTGCGATTTATAAATAGAAGTTTGAGATTTGGCCAAAACACAATCGAAACAGTTTCTTCTTATAAGTATGTGATGGTAAGAAGTTGTGGGACGAAACAAAACTACGTTTTCAACGCAACTGCGTCCTCATCAGTGGTACATCACCCTTGTAGTTAGGTGTTTGATGAACCGGTTCTAGTCGAAAATAAAAAAATGGAATAACAACGGTCTCTTATTTCTATGATTTCTTTCTTATTTATCTTCTACCCAAATCAAAGCAGTATTTTTCCCCCATTTGGCTGATTTTTGGCAAGGATTTTAGGATGCTCTTATACACTCATATTTTATATTCCCATTCGGGAAAAAAACTGCGCCGATAACTGACCTCTTGATGATTTCCCTTCATTTTTTTGAAAACAATTAATCTAACGGCTAAAATATCCTGAAGTTCTGAAAGATATCCTTTTTTTTTCTTAACAACTGTAGTTTTTGAAGACAACACCTTTTGTGAGTCTGAAGATGAACTTATAACGCGCCAGTTATCGGCCCATTTTTTTTTTGCTCTTCAATATGGCGATGGAAGCTCATGTTTTGGATGGATGTTGGGTACCCTAAAGGTCGTAATACTTCTCAATAAGCTCCCAACCTTGAAGAAGCTGACTGCAACTAGACTCATCACATTCCTTATTGATGGGGAGGTCTGCCTTGACAGGTCCTCAACACGATGTCTCACCACATCGAACACATCGATGTTTTATTAACCTTATCCCTTCCTCAATCTACCACAAAAAAGCAACCATTTAAGTATACACTTGCAGGTTGTCCGGCATCACATGAGCGTATTTAAGCAGGTTAGTAACTTTATATACTACTTTAGAAATAATTTGACATTTTCAATTATTAGAGGGCATAGACGTGGACTGCCCCCCTTCGGTATAAATAAAAAATTCAGTTGCACATGGCTTAGATTGGATAATTCTAAAGATATGGATATCCCAGCCGCAACCAGATAAACGGAAAGTGGCAGATGATTGTTCAGCAGTGACTAGTATCTGTCGGGCGCACACTGAATTCTTGCTCATCTTCCTGATAACACAATATAGATAACATGGTAGCTATAAACCTTCCCTAGACGCTAATGAATTGGGTATGAAAAACATGCATGGAAATCGATATAATAGTTGACACTCATTTTGGATTTATTGACACAAAAAAAAATAAGAAAAGTAAATAAATGAAATTTCTTCCTGTTGAAATTGTTTTGTTTATTATATCTCACATAAATTAACAAAAATTTGTTGATGTAATTCGTGTATAGGCTCGTCATATAAAAAGAATAATCTCTTATGGACGGGATAAGAAAATGGATGGAGCAGTTGGAAACATGATTTACAGTGGTTATGGAGAAAAACAAAAAAGCGTGAAGTAAAACTAATGTATTTAATTTTGAAATCGGTTTCATTAAATGTGAAAACATATTTGAAAAGTTTACTTATCAGATAGAATCCTTGAAAAAAGGAATAGGGCCGAATGAGGTGGATCATCTGGTAGCAAGTAGTGAGCTATTTGTGTGTATCTGCTACCACCTATTAATGCTACTTCAAAATAACTGTTGTAAATATGACAGGTACAAGCGTTGAGTGCTGCTATCTTATGGAACTGATTGTGAGAGTGGAACACGGGAACAGCAACTCATCCTGGCGGGCAGACCCAGCAATTATATACTTAGCAGTTTTGTAAGTTTTTTGTGAGTTTTGTAAGTGACTCTTGATAATGCCTTAACACGGCGAAACTAGTTGAGTATTTGAGAATATATAGTGAAGTTTGACAAAGAAATTGTGCATTTTAATTATCTATTCCTAGAATGGAGCTTCACAAAGTAAATCTGGAAACCATAAATTATATACTTAGCAGTTTATTGTAATATCCGTTGTCCGATACGAAGATTTAAGATACTTATCTCGTTATCTCCTAATATTTGCTCTTAAATTAATGTAATTTCTTTATACCTTTCTATTCTATTTCAACATACACAAAGAGTAGTGGTGTCAAACTATAGATAAATATAGTTTGTAAAATATCCAGAATATACAATATTAACTCCAGAATCTCTTGGCTGGAGAGACTTTTCTTCTAGGTTGCGGCCTTGGGTTATTACCGCATTCAATGATACGAGATCATAATATTATGAGTCGCGTCTTTGAAAACGAACGTTTCTGGGAGTAATGAATTCTATAACATTTTGTAACCTTTGTTTCTACTTTCCTCGGTGTCTTCAGGTAGCGTACACTCAACTCTATGGCACAAAATTGTATGAAAGGATATCAGCAGTGAACAAAGCTTTATTTACATGAATCACCTGTCACTTATTGTTAGCTAGCCGGTTACTTCACCTTATATTCATATCAACATTTAAAATTGAGTAGAAGCCAGTTCAATGTAACAGCTTCACAAAAAAAAAATTAAAAATAGTTTGAGCTAGGAGAAACTAGAGCTTTTTTATACGCTTGAAGGAAGCCAATGTTGACATTTAATACATATTTTCTTAAGGTACTTAACGATGTTAGTACTTCGTGTCGATGTCGCAAGTTAACAATGCCATGTGATAACCACATTAAACATGAGTTATATTTCCATAAATATATATTTTTTTTGTCTTAATAACGTTCGTCGCAACTCTTGCCATTACGCAACAACCAGCTACCAAGAGGACTTGATTGGAGTGAAAGAGGAAGGCGGAAGGCCACCCAGCGGTAGCTCCTCAGGGCGAAATTTAAAAACAATGAATATTATGGTTATTATCAATTAATATTATGGGAATATTATGATTTTGTTTGAAGTGGGGGGTTGCAATTTGGGATTATAGTAAGTCACGGTTCCACCTCCTCTTCAATCTCCTGGGAGGATTGTGTGGCAAGTGTGGTGAAGAAAGTGAGTGGATGTATGGATTTGGGTGTGAATGCAATTTGCTATGGAAACGTCTGTAAAGGTCCTGAATTGTGTCGTGTACTGTGTTTATCATGTCATTGTGGTGTTCTGTTACTTACGTATGGTGGGTATTGTGTAATGAGTCTGAGTGTCTTTGACTGGAAAATCTGAATACGTTTCAGGTTAGAAATTTTAGCCGAACCGTAGATTTGTGAGTCATACATCCAGAGTGGTTTTAATAGAAATGTCTAACAGTTACGCTTTTGTGTTAAGGGTATCCATAAATATAAAAATAATTGCAGAAACAATATGTCGTCCTTATGGAGTGTTGAATTCAAATTAAATTTTGTATCGATATTCATTACAATAGCAGTTATTAACTCCCTCTCCTTTGGACGAAAATCGATAGGTGTTGTTCTTATGGAGTTTTGATCACACATATAAAATTTCGTGTCGATATATTTATTCTATGGGCAGTTATAAGAGTTTTTATGTTAAATATATATTCCCCCTAATACCCACAAAATCAAATTCAGTTAAAAACTCCGCATCGATTTTTTGACCGATTACATAACTTCCCCTATACTTCGTACAGCTGGGGAAGTTGAAAAAAAAGTAATTCTTGCTGAAAAATTGACAATTTCGATCCACCAAGAAAAATACATTAAATATGCGTTTCTCTTAGCAACTTAATCAATAAAACCTTGGAACAGTATTCTATAACATCAGAAATTGAAAAATCGAAAATTAACTTTCGTGTTAAGGGTTTTTCCCCTCACCTCGGCACCGTTGTGATGAGGTTTGTCAGCAATTGATGAGAGCAGAAGAAATGAATTTAAGCTACGGTTACTGTGCATGCGAATTCGAACCAAAATGTGTTCGGACGAGTACGTCCGATATCCTCGTCAGAACAAGGCGGTTACACTGTGCGCGTTTTCTGATATTCAGTACGTTTCTGCCGCCCAGCAAAGATGGACGAACTTGATGAATTTTATTTTCTTGAAAGTCCGTTAATGAAGTTATTGTTGTTAGTGTTAAGCAACTTTCTCCCACTTTTGCGGAGAAATATCTCTGTTATGATAATTTTTGTCTCTCTTATCCCACAAACACCTGTTCCCGTACACAAGACTTGTCAATTTATCGTTATCCATGGTGAAATAACCAAATCACTCAAAACAGACGCAGGTCGCACGAAAAAATAAAAAATGTTTGAACGCTCAACTGTTTCTGACGATGTCGTGCATGTTCTGACGTGTTCGTCACTGCCAGTGTAAACACTCTCATTGAAAAACAGGCGTTATCTTGTTCGGACGAATTCGTCATAGTAACCGTAGGGTAAGACGGGCTGGAGACGACCACCGCCTGATAGGCCGTTGGTGACCTCCAATCCGTCATAGCCTCACTTGATCCCGAGCTCTCTCGACGTACCATGTACAACAGGTGCACCCAAAAAAGTTAATGAAAAAAAAAAAGCTTCAGTCACATCTTCAAATGAAAATTCAAATTAAAAAACAAATAATGCCCCTTCCCTGGTCCCTCGTGCATTATCACAAATGTACTTCCCCAGCTTAAAATATTTTTGAATAAGTAAGTTTCCACTCTCTCTAAACCCTATTACTCTAGACATTTTTCCTGGGAAGCTGCTGTCTTAACTCTTAAAATCCTCATATAAAATGTGTCGATATATTCAGATATCTCTATATATCGATTAGACACTCGTACAGACATGATTTTCGTTATTTTAGTTTTTCATTTTAGAACTCACGAGATTGGAAAACATGAAAATTACAGTGAAAATCCTACATAGAATTTTGGTACGATTACAAAACTTACTCTAAATTAAGTAGAGCTGGGGAAATAACAAACTGATCTAGGAGGCAGAACAAATAAAACAAGAAAGTTATAAAATATTAAAGAGAAGTTGTATTAAAACAATAATATAATAAGGTTATCGTTTCCTCCTGAGTTGGAGCGTGTTCCTGCGGACCCAGGCGGCCTTCCGGGACCCTCCAGTCGTCTGAGAGAACCGATGTCCCTTACCCAGGCCTCGAGACTTGCGTCCTGCCGAGGTCTTCCCTCGCATCTCCCGATGTTTGTGCACCGGGTCGCAGATCCAGTTCACCTTGGCGTCCCTTCGGACAGCCTGAAACACATCAAATCACAATTGCTTTATTATATTTTAATAATAATAATAATACAGAGAAGTCTGATAACAAAATAACTATTATAATGTTCTTAATAATATAGTACCTGTCGCGGGCGCCGGTAGCTCAAGAGGTAGCATGCTTACTTACTCGTTGAGAATCGCTATTCTAGGTGAATAAAAATGTCTACCAGAGTGACCAAAGAGCGCTCTGATAGTAGGCAATATGACCTCGTAGTTAAATCCCGGGCATGAATCACAATAACTAACTATAGTGTCTGTCTATGTCACAAAAATCCAACTTCATGGTATCAAATCTCGCTCACCACATGTACATTGACTGGATGGTAAAAATATTTTAAACAAAAAATTGTTAATGAAGTTATGGCTTTTAAGTTGCTAAGTTCGCCACCGGAGTTCTTTAGTTGTGAAGTTGTTTTAAAAAAACCACTAGCAACAATGTGTATATATCTCGAATTGGTACATTACATGTACAAAACAAATTGACTATAGATGTTATTTGAAGCATGGCTTTGTAAGTAACCTTTCGGACTTCTGAAGCACCATCGAGACTTCATCCCATAACCTGAAAATACTATATTTTTTGTCCAACATTTCCTTTTCGTTTTGTTGATAGGGCTTCATAATACCCGAAGGACTCTAAGAATTGAGGAGTACCCCCGCGCACTCTGTACACACAAAATTTGATATTCAGAATACGAATGACGAAATATTATTTCGTTTGCCAAGATCACACGAACATCATCAACAAAGTAAGTTTTACTCAAATCGCCCAGGTATATAATCGATATACGATTTTCAACACATAAGCGTGTAATGACATTCGCATAATTCAGGAGCACATGGAGCCAAAATAAACCATCCAGTACATGAAATATCAAATCAATAACCAAGAAAACAAGTCATCGTCAGACCACCCGCAGTGTATTTAAGTCTACAATCACGTCTTCATTCTACATCGAAACTCTTTTCTTACACTGCCACTTCCGACACCTCGAGAGTTAGTAATTTGGCATATCGGCCATGATTAAAAGAATAATATTTTACCAAAATTAAGTCGTTAATTGAAACAAAAAATAAATTTTTTTTTCTCGTGTCTCATGTCATATATTCAAAATTTGGCCAACTTAGTATGATACTGGACACACACTTTCAACACCTTCACAACACACATCCACTCAAGTCATTATAAGGCCCTAAAGAAGAAAATAAATAGTTTCTGAAACGTTGGCCAAATTTTGAATTTTCATTTACACAACAGAACCTCGAATTCCTTCTACATTGAAAAGATACTGTCTACTCTATTAATCATTATATATATATAATTATCGCTCTCTGGACAATGATTAAAAAATAAATAAATCTCTTACTTGCCCAAATTTTTAAAGTAATTTTATGTAAACATTCCACAAACGGCCCAGAGTTTTAGGCTGTGATTATGAAATACTACAATATGGACATTATACATAATTCTACAAACAGGCAATAACATACATGAATGAATAAATATATAAGTTAGAGGAGAGTGTTGAGTGATCTCACCTTGTGTGCTGGATCCAAACAGATGACTTCATAGTACTTGTATCTGGCATCCTGCGCCACCCAGTATGAATTGAGCACCCTCAGTCCTCCGCACTTACGACCAACCTTCTCCTAAACAACACAATATAACAATGTCAATGAATAAAGAACAAAAAAACACATGTTATGCGGTCAATGGGAGGAGAGGGGGGTGAATAACTCGCAATGTTAGCTCATATTACTTCAAATAAGTTTTCATTTTCCCTCTCAACTCGTTTCTTCTTTGGAAAGTACATTGAGAAGTCAATCCATAAATGGTACTTTAATAATCAGTAATGTTATCTGTAAATTTTATATAAAATTATCCATTTTCTTTTATAAACTCTGGATAAATTAGTTATTTTAACATCAGATTATTTTAATTATTTTTTCTTTAGCTACTATAGACTTGCAATTTCTTGAAAAAATTAAGTTTTATTTATATTACAATTTTTTCAATATTAATTAAGTATTCTCCTACTAATTCTTGCGTCTTGTCACGAGGTTCAGTCAATGCGCAAAATATTTAACAAAAAAAATATAAAGAGAAATTAAACAGGGTCTAGAACGAGTTTAATGGAACTTTGTAGGAATGTCGTCATAAATTCATCCATTTTGACATTTATGATAACATTTGTATAATCGGCCTTAACGAGTTTTTTCCTTAATATTCAGAAGTTAGGGCTTCTGGTGTTGGAATCTTTAAATTTTGTGGATTCGATCTTTTTACTTTCTTATATCATTAGTATAAATAAGCAACTATTCTAATCTTGCGAAAATCAGAGATCGAGGTTTTAGGTCACAAGTCTCAAGATCCGCTTATACTCATGGGTCATTCCATGCCAAACCAACCAGTCACTCAACCGAACTGGAGATAGGCCTAGTTGTTCAAAACACAAAGATGTAAAAAAAATGGTTTAAACTTATTACTTATAACAAATAGAACACATATTTCACTTCCACTGAAAAAAAGCATTAACTTATAATCATATTTTTATGTGAAACACTTAAGTAACACTGTCAACACAAGTAACTGTAATACACTCTAAGATCTTACAGAAAATTAAGCAAAAGTTGAGCTAGAGTGGGCATGAATCACACACCTGCAAGAACATGAAATCAGACAAGACTGTACTGGCTTTGTACCAAAAAGAACATCTGTGATTACCAGACTATTTATTCACTTGCAATCCCTAATTTGTTTACAGGAGTTTAGTAAATCATTTTTTTTATAATCTAACCCTTAATGTAATCCCATTGAGATCCCACTTTATAAGTTTCAGAATTTAAAGCTTATAATAGTATAAAAAACATTTTTTTTCAAAATTAAAAAAAAACTCTTTAAAATTAAAACATTTTTTTTCAAATTAAAAAAAAAAAAAAACAATTCTTCAAACATAGTCAAGCTGCATATCAAATTAAACCTTATTAAATTATCTTTAAAATGAGTGGTGGAACAGCTCTCTAGGCCTTATAGACCTTGTGATATTCAATATTGAAGATGTTAATGCAAGTTAAAAAACTATGATTTTTCTAATTAAAAAAAATTAATTACATAAAAACCCAATGAGATAAAAAAATATATTCTCATTTATATCATTAGGAAGAATGATTCCTGAAGGTGTCATTGAAATCTGAGATGGTCAGGTTGAAAATTGAAATGTTTTGGTTGGTTTGGCATGGAATGACCCTCATGACTAATCAACATCTCTTCGGATACACAAGACAAGTCGAAAACGAACACTCTCTAGCGAAATATACGCATAAAATTCATTAAAAAAGACCATAACACGATTTTCTCTTAGCCACTGCGAGACATGAATTTGAGAGGGTGAAGGAGTGATCGATCCATAAATATGTAGTGGGTATAAGGAAGTCATGTTATGGTCAGATGAGATAGAGAGAGTGTGGAGTGACCTCTGCCATGGCTTGCAGACTCCGGGTTGGCTTCAGTTGGTTCACTCCATGACTCTTCGGCTTGCCGTAAGTCGCACCCTTGGCAACCGGACGTTTTCTACCTCCTCGCTTGATACGGATCCGGAAGATGGAGAAACCTGACACAAATCAAAACATATACATTATAATAATATCTTCCATGTTTTTGGTCTTTAAGGAGATTTATAACATTTTATTTTTTAGTTATTGCATCTTTTCCCTTCAATTTAATTAAAACTTATTTTATCTGTACATTTCGGGCAGATAATGATTTATTACAAAATGGACTAAACAAAAAAATTAAAAAATATATTAACAAGTGTAAGAATCGAAAAATTAATAGCTAACCTTCGTTATTTTTGTTAGTAAGTCAGCATAAATGTTATCACTATAGCAATGATGTTTTAAACGTATAATATATAACTAGTATACTGAGGATGGTCTTGTTGCAGCCCGAAAAGTAGAGGAAAAATATGTTAGTGGGAAAATATTTCGCCATTATCAAAAACTTCGAGCACGCCGTCCTTCAGATGGGACGTTCAGCGATGCTCCCGAGCCTGTACGATGCCAAGTTCTCGTTAAAGACCCCTGTGTTGAATTAATCAGATTTTAATATCGATTACCATATGAAATATGATGATTATAAATGGCTTATTTTGCCACAAAACTTTTTATAATGCATGAATAATGGCAAAATGTTATCAAAAATAATATAAATATATTTTGGAGATACTGAAGGCCAATTTGTTATTTATTGCAAACCACCTTCTTCAAGAGAACATTATACTGGGCTAAAATCAAGGATATGGGGGCTATGGTGGCCGTGCGGGCTAGAGCGCAGGGCTTAGGTCGCATGGTCTCATCATGGTTAGCGGGTTCGAATCCCGTCCGGGAGTGAGTTTTATTTCGTAGATAGAACTCCCTCCCGGGGCCATGAATGTCGTAAATAAGATAACACAGACATGGCTAATATGCATTGAACATAAGACAAAAAAAAAAAAAAAAATTGCCGATATTTTTCCCCAACTTCGAAGTATTTTAACAGTTAAATATAAGATAACCCACTTTTAAATGCAATTTCCTCTCTGTCCTTAGAGGATTCTGGATACAGGTACAAAATTTCGTATACGATTCGTAAGTTATTGTGTTTCTCAAAAATATAAGATTCCGATAAAAACTCCGCATTGAATTTTTGATCGATTACATAACTTTCTCTATACCTCGAATAGCTGAGGAAATAGAAATGAGAAAAACAGGATCAAACTGAGTCACTGTATCATAACATTTACATTTTAAATCTCACCGAAGCTAGATGCCGGCTAAGAGATAAGTACCAACTAACACTACACTAAAATAACACAAATCAGCACATATGGAGTTTGAGTACTAACATCACTAGATAACACATTATTCATTTTATAACCGAAAATATAATTGTATTGGGTTAATAACGTCTAAATATCAGACTTGACGCTACTTGTCCTGGCGACATATTCTAGGAATTGTCTAGAAAACATTTCAAATAAACAAAAAAATCACTTATACAATATGTTTGTCTGCATACCTTGTTTGTTCCTGTAGCCCAGTCGTCTTGCTTTGTCGGGCCTTGAAGACCGAGGAACACGATGCATCTTAGTCATCTGACGGTACTGCCAGACTCGTATGCGAAGCAAATATCGCATACTGTCCGACTGTTTCTTACGGTAAAGTTCTTGAATGTACTTGTACGCCCCCATCTTTCACGAGGGCTGAAACAATTAACAATAACAGAAATTATTCACATAATGAAAAGAAACAAAGTTTACAATTTAAGAAATTTACTATTAACTATTTGGGTAGACAACGCAATACTTCTGACACATTAAAGCAACTAAACACTGTTCAAAATGAACCCACAATATACATTGTTAATAAAAATCAATGTAAACAATTACGTTAACATAAGTTATGCAGTTAATAAAATTTAATTAACTAAAAAACAAAAAGAAGTACAAACATTAAGATGAGATCAAAAAACGTATTACATATATGCGTAAATCTCTAGCAAATAAGAAATAAACAAAATGTTACATGTAAAATAACGAGACTTAACCTTTATAAATATAAAATATATTAAATTAACATATATTTTTCAACTAATGATGATTAAATTTGACAAATATTTTTCGGTGTTAAACAATGCAATAGAAACACATGAAAGATAAAGGAATAACAAAGATGAATTCGGATAAAAAATATTTATAAAAGAATGGCTCAACATACCAAGTGCACACGTTATTCGTAAAGATGAACGAGCAGTGCCTCCTTAATGGAGAGGAACCGGGAAGAGAACAGCTGACTTTATAGAGCCATCAGTGCAGCCACCACAATCCAACTACACCCATATGGGATTCCATATAAACAACAAATTTTGTAGTGGAGAGAGAGATGCATGAGACAGTCTTAAGTCGAGGTTTGAACTAGTTTTTTTAAATGAATTAGTTGTTATTATAACACTATTCAAATCAATCTCCTCAGTGCATTAGTTTGTGAGTTATTGTAACTACAAGTTCACTTTACTTTTTAGGGTATACACAAGGAGCCTTAGGCCGAAACATGACCGTCATTTCTGATTTTATAAACGGTCTACCTTCGTACGACGAAAAGAATTTCTCAAGGTTCCATGCAGATTCTCATAATAGTAAAACATTTTCAAAAAGGCCCTCAGTTTATATCCCGACGAAAGATCACCCATCGGAGCAGGTTATTGTGACCGAAAAGACTAACATTCTGTTGAGGTATTTACATCAACACAGAGACAAGAAGAATAATCATAAAAAACGTGATTTAAATGGTGATTCAGCCGATGAAGGTTCCTCTAGAAAAATTCCTCGTGTGGATAACTCTCCTTAGTAAATATTAAAATTCCTCATTAATGGTGTCTCCTGTTTTGTGTTATGTACCTTCATTATTGTATATATTTATCTCATCTTTCTACCATTAACTTATTAACCTAGTTGATTTATACTTTTATATAATGGAGATATGGGTTGAGACGGTTTTATTACCTTCGCCTGTTTTTATGTTTCTGATTGGTATTTGTCTCTCTGATTGTTTATTGTCAAATGATTATTAAAAGAAACTTCCTGTTAAAGCTGAGGTTTTATTATTCATTTATATATATACAATTATTGATTTGTTGTATTTTTTGTTATAATTTATTTTAATTCACTCATAAACATTTGAATCGTTGATACTATTATTGCTATCAAACTGCCTACTCTTAAGTTATAATTAGTATCTTTGTATAATATGAAGGAACTCTTCTGTATCATTTGGGCTAATCCAATGAAATTGCATTAGCCACTTAGATGTTTTGGATTTCAAAAATATCTATATACATTATATATATATCTTATATAAATTGCAATTGTTTATAAAAATATATAGTAAATATATATATATTTGAATTTAGTCACACCATGTTTAGAAAGACTAGTTGATATACTTTGATTCAGACAGTATTGAGAGTTATTATCGTTCTAAGTGATAATTTTTTGAGAACAAATAAGAAAAAAAGGAGACATCTTCATAAATAATTGTTATTCAGTTGTATGATTGTCTTTTGTTTTATTTTTTATCAATTTTTTTTCTAAATATATATTTTTGTGTCATATATTTTAATAAATTACATTTTCTGTCTGTTTCATTTTTGTATTTATTTATTTATGTCTTTTTCATTATTAGTTTGAATGGTTTTAACCCTTTTGACTGGAGAATGTCTGGCAAGTTGGCACATTTTCCCGATCATGAACGGATTCCGCAGCTTATCCGACCAATGTAAGTACAGTACACAACGAAAATATGTCTATTGATTTTTTTTTTTTTTTTTTGTTAGTATAGTTAGTTTTAAAACATGCTATTTATATTTGCATGTATTCATGTGTTGAACATTTATATGGTCTAATTTCACAAAAATATATACATGAAGTACCGGTTTCGAAAGACTCCATCTTCAGCACAAAGTTTTAAATTTATCTGACATTTAAGTTTGCTTTGTTTTCATATATTCAGGTAACCTGCGTATAAATAATCAATTCAATTAAATTCTTTATTAGCCTTTGGGAAATATATCTTTTAGACTAAAGTTTCGGCCTGATATGTACATTATTCAGTTAAAAAAAAATTAATAAATGAAAATAGAAAATAATAAAGTACAAAGTAATAGAACGTTAATTTTAAAAAAAAATAGTGAAAAAACTTCTAGTGAAATGTTATTTTATTTAAATACTTCAATGTCCTCTGATGTTTAGCGCCCTTACTACGTATAGTATCATATTATTGAGGTTTTGGTTGTTGGTAATGTTGAAAAGGGTCTTGTGAGGTTGCGGGCTCCTCAGTGCTTCTACCAGGTGAGGTTTTCTTAATTGGCTGAAGGCTGGACACTCCATGAAGAAGTGGTGGATGTCGTCCGGTCGATCTTCGTTACAGTCACTACAGCTCTCTTCCCTGCGTATAAATAATCGCATATGTATAATATATAAATATGAGAACCTAGCAAACTTAAATGTCACTTTTGAATTGGCACACTTTGCTTATATTTTTGTGGAATTGAACAATATAAAAGTTAACTTTTTTTTTTTTTTGGCCTTATCTACGATGCATATAAGCCATGACTTTTATAATGATGTTTGCCTTATTAGGATGTTTGCCAGTTATTTACGACATCCATGGCCCCGGGAGGGAGTTCTAACTACGAAATAAAGTTCACTCCCGAACGGGACTCATGAGTAGACATGAGCCCGATTCTACTATGGGAGTCTTAAATTTACCCTAAATTTTTATTCACCAAGGGGATCTTTAACAAATACCTGACGTACAGGCTCGGGACCATCGCTTAACGCCCCATTCGAAGGACGGCGTGCTCAAGATTTTTCACCTCCCAGATAATACACCTAAGAGGTTCCGCCCTTGTATCTTTAAATTGTGAAAAATAATATGAATATTACTGGATATATTAATTTATTGTTCCAATACGCCCTCCTGGACCTCCACTTCTTGAATCGAACTGCTCTCTTTCAGTTATATTGCGAGAAGACGTTGGGGTTGTCTCTTTAATTTCTAGAAACAGCAACTTTCGGGTTCATCAATTTTCTTTTTTCATGATGCCCCTTTTTCCAAAATGTTATGCATTATATTTACTAAAATACGAAATAAAGCGCAGATAATATAAACAAAAATTGAAATTCAGTCCACTTTTTACATTATAAAACATTAAATAGTTTCGCTGAAATAGAAAAATGAGGTATCACAGAAATTTATCGTTTTCCGTCACGCCGACTCTACCCAAGGTTGGTCGTACATTGGAGTGTAAGTTCATTGGGTGTGCTATTTGGACCAATGAGCTATTCTTTGAAGTTAGGGAAAGCAATCTTTGAAACATTATAACATTGCGCATGTTGGTCTTATTTCAAATTTGAAGAAAGCTAGCTTTTAGTTTGAAATTTCATCAGGAACATTTTTTGTAATAGACAATTTTTTCATAGAACTAACCGTTTTCATGTAAATCAAGGAAACAATTCAAAAAAATATTATATATAACATCAACGAATGGACGGTAAACAGCTCGACTGATATGACTGAAATGTTGATATAATGCAATGACATGTTACTTATCTATATAAGAAGTGACTGATTTTCACAATATTCTCACATTTTTAAGCAATAACTCATGCTATCATAAGCTGCGTTGAATACTTTCTTCGAGGGAACGCTACTCGTACCAACCAAACAAAATTAAAACATACTCATTCACTTTTTCCCACCTTTTTAATGCTTCATTCGTTTTATTTAGAGGGCGCCGGTAGCTCAGTGGTGTGCGTGCTTGTCTTCTAAGCTCAAGATCGTGGGTTCGAAACCCGTCCGAGGCCCTTAGTTTATTTTATCTGGGAGGTAAAATAAACTTAAGCACGCCATCCTTCGGATGGGACGTTAAACGATGGTACCGAGCTTGTAAGATGTCAGGTACTCGTTAAAGACCGCTGCCCTAGGTGAATAAAAATTTTGGACTCCCACAGTAGAGTCGGGCTCGTGTCCAGCAGAGTGAGGAAAGAGCGCTCTGGTAGTAGGCGATATGACCTCGTAGTTAAAGCCCGGGCATGAGTCATAAAACCTAACCTATTTTCAAAAATTGATACAATTTTTACGTGTATTCAGAGTGATAATTTATTCGTACGATATTAAATATCGTAAAGGGGTTAAAAAGTTTTTCAATTCCATAATTTGTTTTTCGATGGTTAGCAACACTGCTTAAAACGTCTGACACAGCAAAAGAGAAATATATTATTTTCCCGGGTCACCTTAAAGATTCCCTGAAAACTTTATACATATGTAGGCAACATTTAAGCATAAAATCAACTTTATTTATATAGATAAGTACGTGTACTTACATACGAATATGAATATAATACATAACTTTATTATAGGGTTTTAGATTTTAAAATAATTTTTATATATATTTTTATTTCGTTTAAATTAAATACATTTGAGCACATTTTTCTATTAATTTCTTACGGCAAAAAATCAAAATTATAAGTGTTCCATTAGTGCACTGTGAATTGTGAAGTGTCTCGAAACAAAAAAATTATTTGAAAATATTGGTAAATAAGTGTAGTTAACAGAATACCGTATAATACAATCTGATGATACAATAAGAAAGTATAAATGTGTATATTCCCTGGAATGAAGTATATATATATCCTTCTAACAAAATGGCCATTCAATGTCATATCGACTAAGGTACTCTTGTACCTAGTTGAGACCCCAACAGTACATATTTTCAAAATTTTCGGCGCAAACATATCAGAGATATGAGCCTATAAAAATCTCAACTATTGGGCGTGTTTTGGATGTTATAAATGTTCAAAGTGGGATAAAAATTGGTTTCATGTTAAAAAAAAATGTTTGAATAGTTTAATGAAGCTAATTTTATCTTTAGAGTGCTTAGTTGTAGGAATGAGGACAATACCACACGGGGGTGTTCCGGGAGGTCTCTGAACTAAACAGTTGTTTTTCTTATGATTTATCATATTATTTTGTACAAAGTTTTATTTAATTTATTTTTTATTATTTATTTAGTCTTTCTTTAATTATTAATTTATTATTTTGTATATACCTACTTTATATTATTATTCTAGTTTTCCTTTCTTATAATTTTGTATATATGTCACAGTCAAAGTGTGAATTCCAGTGAATGTATACATTAACTAGTCAATGTATACATTAACTAGCCGTTTTAGTGAAAGTATCAATTGATTATAAAAATGAACACTATTGCTAGAGAATGTATACATTTACTAGACAATGTATACATTTTCTAGTGTTCCTTAGTGAAAGTATAAATAAATGAGAAAAAAAGGTTTTTGTAAAAAAAAAAACTAAAACTAAACTTCAAAATTTATTTTACAATATAAATATCTAGGAAAGATGCAACAATAACATAAAATATAAACATTTGTAAACAATATTAAAATGGATCTTTTGAATAAAAGCTGATTTTAATTATAAGCTAGAACCTGTACTACTTCAAATATAGGAACGACGGGAGGGGCAGATATATCGTCCCGCCGGCGGAACGCCGGCAAATACGCCCCCAACTTTTGTAATATTTCTATTTATGTTATTAATGCTAGCTATTTATACTTTCACTAAGGCATAGACGTAAGTGTATACATCCATGTACACTTTGACTAGAGAATTCAGTCAATGTATACATTGACTAGTTAATGTATACATTCACTGGAATTCATACTTTGACTGCAACATATATATTACATTGTAACCACAAGACATGAAATTTATTTATTGTTTTTTTGACCGATTGTAACTATACATAATAAATATTATAGTGCTGTTGATCGAATTTCACACAAAAATGTTCTCGAGGAATGACTGGCAATGTACGTCCCCAGCTCGAAATGTTTGTAATCAACTAAGTTTTCGCGCTCCCTCAAATACTTTCTCTTGGAGCAACTTGACTGAAAGTCAATATGTGTCTAAAATAAAATTATAGATAAAACACTTTTTTGAAGTGTTTTTATATTGTCTAATTCCACAAACATATATTTAAATGTGTACCGGTTTCGGCTTACGCTATCGTCAGCACAATGTTCAACAAAAAATTGTTGTCTATAATTTTATTTTATTTATTAGTATTTCCACTATATCAACACTACGCAAAAAATGTATTCGGAATATGTGCCTCTTCTCGTTGCTCATATAAACTTTTGTGTCGACACATTCATTAGATCGGCAGATATTGGAATTTTTGTGTTAAACTCTATTCTAAACCTCTTCTTCCCTTTAAGTGATTTGGCTGAAAATCAAGAGTTGTCAGTCGTGTGGGGTTTTAGAGTTAATTCTATTTGAGATGAGAGGAATAAAATATATTTTGACTCCCATAATAGAGTATAATGTAATACATAATAGAGTGACGAAAGAGCGCTCTAGTAGTAGGCAACATGACCGCACAGTTAAAGTCCGGGCATGAGTCATAATAACTAATTATTGTTGACTCCTATTTCTCAGCCAAATCAGTTGTTTTGTTTTAAAGGGAGAACGAAACATTAGTTGATAATTCGTGCTGTAGAAATACAATGCCTGTGATTCCCCGACGATTTTTTTTGGATTCAAAGTGCTGGAAAACATAAAATTTCTTTGAAAAATCATCCTAGAAATTTCCCTAAACTACGAGTATGTCATGAAGTAGAACTTTAATGGTGGGTTGCACCAACCAGGATCAACTTGCGAGATTACTTAATATTGGATCAGTTTGATTCTGGATCTGAAGTGATCCTGGTTGGTGCAACCCACCATAAGAAAGTGTGTCCCACTAAAACATACATTTTCGAAATTCTTTGAAACAACAATTATTAAAGAGTATTGAACTGATTCCAGGTCTACTTTGTGAAAATTCATAATGAACAGGATAAAGGAATATACACACACTAAAGGAATATAAACTCCACACACTACTTGTCAATATCTTCACTATATTGGTCAAAATTACACGACTATAGTTTCGCCTCTTACGGCATTATCAAGTGAACTAAACAGAGATTACTGTAACCTCTGTTTAGTTCACTTGATAATGCCGTAACAAGCGAAACTAAAGTCGTGTAATTTTGACCAATATAGTGAAAATATTGACAAGTAGTGTGTGGAGTTTATATTCCTTAGTGTGTGTATATTCCTTTATCCTGTTCATTATTCAAGAAGTCTTTGTATATAATACATCAAATTAGAGCCATATTCAAGAGCCCTCTAGTTACAATACATTTTGACTACAGACATTTAAAACATGCACTATTTTGAACCTTTTCTCCTTTTTATAAGCCCATATCTCTAATATAATTCCTTAAAAAAAAAAAAAAACACTTCATATTTCGTCTTATTTACATACATTATCATAGAAATGCGAGAGGTTAAGGAGGAGGACCCATTCAGAGATGTGTTGATTTGACAAGGATTGGCCCAAATGAATTTAAATACAACTTTCTGTCGCTATTACAAAACAATAAGTCCCTCTCTTGGTTTAGCCCCAGTGGAGTGGGTTGGACATCTCTAGAGGTGCGCTGCTCACTGTGAACTCTCTTCTTCGACCTGATACTTCTGCAGTTGACTCCGCAACTCCTTCACTTGCTCATTCTTCTTGTTTATCATCAGTTTCATGTTTGTGTAGGCCGCTGTTTGGTTGAACTTTCTCTCCAATTCCTAATTTAAATAAATAATATTATGTTATCTATGGATAAGGATATTTAAAATATGTTATCTACAACATCATCGCACCCACTAAAAATTTTGCTTAATCACCACAATATAAAGAATAAAAAATTAAATTATGTAATTATGTACATACAAATTAAATAATTAAAATTACTTAAATACATTATACATATTATGTACTTGTTAGATGGCCCCGGCTTAAAATATAAATATAAATTATTATATACAAAGAAATTATTTTCACAGAATCCATTAGAACATGGCACGTATTGTTTCTTTCCTGGTTTTAATTTAATTTTATATTTAATTTATTTTTGTGTACACAAATTTAATTTAATTTTGACATAATATCATATAATGCCTATTTAAAAAATTTTTAATGAATTAGATAAAATGTGTTTAATCCCTCCATCAAAGCGTTACAACGAATAAACTTTCATTGGAAAATTCCCCACTGGGACCGGGGCTCAGAAAAAAGAGCGTTATATCCGGAAACTTGTTATAAACGGGAGCGTTATAATGAAGTTGTATTATACTATGTTATAGTTTAACGTAAATAAATATTATTATCATTATTATTATTATCATGAGTAGAATAGTTGTGAGAGATTGAAGTATTGATGTGTTTGTGTCTGTGACCAGAGTTCAGTATGAGACACAGACATAAACATCATCACACATCCACTCTAGTCATTATAAGACCCTAAAGAAGGAAATAAATAGTTTTCAAAACGTTGTGGTTTCTTTTTTTTTACACCTTGACAGAACTAACATACTCAGGGGTGTAGCCAGGGGGAGGGGGGGAGGGCCGAGCAAAAAACCGATATAAAAATTAAATAAACTAAAAAATAGTTTTTATTAAAAATGTATTGCTTGCAAGTTACCAATAGGATCTTCAAATTTCCCGTGCCTCTGATTCCTAAATCAGCAATCAGCTGTTACATAAATGTATATGTACAAAACAAGTCATATTACATTTATTTAAATATATATTAATTCGATCATTTCATTTCTTCGCTCAAAATCGTCATTTATGTTATACTTTATACTCTTAAAGCTGATTTTACATACGCAGTAAAAATGCAAATGCACGATATTGGATGTGAGTCATTTAATTCTAAAAGCCCAGAAAACCACAGCGTGCATTTGCTACTACTGCGCTTTGCATTTTTGTAGCTCATATAAAGTCAACTTGAGGATTACAGTCAGTGGTTACCTCAGGGGGAGCTTCTAGAGGTCCGAGTCTCCCAAATTAATAACAGAAAGACTGGAACGCTAACCACGGAAACTGCGGGCTGTGCCCCCGGGAGTCTATACTCCCCACCCTCGCAGCCTAACTTTACCCCCCCCCCCCCCCCCCCCCCTGAACATACTACCTCTACATATACCTGTTGTGCCAGAGAGAGCTGGGATTCTACACTCAACATCTCCTGTCTCATCGACTCCAGCTCCAGACTTAGCTGGTCCCTCAGAACCTTCTCATATTCTCCAAGCAGCTCCTCGCTCTCACCTTTCTGAAATACACCCGTATTACTTTCTACCAGATATTAGAATACTAATACACATTTTTAGAATACAAAATGTATTAGTATACACTTTATTAGATTTTATTGGGCATATTTGCAATTGGTAAAAACTATGAATTAATTTGATGACAAATGATGGATAATATAATAAAGTAACAAAACTAAATGGCAATATACACAATGATAAATGTTATATAGTTACATATTATAAATACAGTGTAAACTCTATATAGCGACACTTAAGGGACTGCGCATTTTATGGCGTTATTGAGAGTTGTCGTTAAATGAAAAGAAAAATCAATACATATTACATTACATTTAATAGTATTTTACTATTATAATATGTATTTACTAATAAATTATAAAATTTACATACAACAAACATTAATATTGATACAAATAACAACGCTTATTGGATGTAGTCTGTTGTCTTCGTCTGATGTTTTTTGCTGCTCCAGTATTTTAAGGTAATCACAACAAACAAAAGAACGAATTTCTTAGAATCTTCGGTACGTATGATGCCGACAGTCGAGGTAAATACGTGCTAGACAATAAAGCAACAAAATAACAAACGAAAGAACGTACACAGCTGCAGTTCTATCTATCTATCGTGGCGCTACAACCCGGTGACGGGTCCTGGCCTCCTCCACCAACAGCCGCCTATTGTCCCGATCCTGTGCGGTTGCCATCCAGTTCCTGGTGCGGAACATGTTTCGGGCATCTTCTGCCACACCATCTGCCCATCTCAGCTTAGGTCTTCCTCGCCGTCTTACTCCATGAATGGGCTCCATTAGCAGCTTCTTCGGCATTTCCTCAGCTACGTACACAGCTCAGTTCTTATTAATTTCGGCAACTTGAAAGTACTGTTTATTGCTTAGTAATGACGTATTGTTGTCGTTATTTAGAGTGGGTGTGATGCTACATAGAGTGTATCATTGTATGGACAACAAGGTAAACCAACCAGTTTCAAGTAATTTCGATGTTTTAGGGAGTTTGACGTTAAATAGAGTTTCCACTGTATATATAAAAATGTTTCTATAAAATCATGAAATATTTTTATATACAGAGGACGCCGGTAGCTCAGTAGTATGTATGCTTGGTTACTGAGCTCAAAATCAAGTTTTTTTTCATCTGGGAGTTGAAAAAACCTTGAGCGCGCCATCCCTCGGATGGAAAGCTATGCGATGCTCCCAAGCCTGTGCGATGTCAGGTACTCGTTAAAGATCCCTGTGAACAAATCTAGGTAGGCAAAATTTAGGACTCCCACAGTAGAGTCGGTCTCATGTCTATTAGAGCGAGGGAAGAGCGCTCTGGTAGTAGGCGATATGTTAAAGTCCGGTTATGAGTCTAACTATAACTAACAAACAAAAAGAGTCCATTCTTTTTCCTCCACTTAATGGAGATAGAGATAACCAGGATGAACCCCCGTATCAACTCAATTTTTAACGTATGATATTGAAAATTATGTTTTGATCTGTAAAAGTTCCTGAACCTGGGAATATATCTGTTTTCTGATCAAAATGAGAACTTTAAAAAAATGACATTAAGGGAAACAGTCAGTAATATTTACTTTCAAGTTAATCCAATGGAAACTCGCTAAGATATTCTATTTCAGAATGATAATTTAGTTGTCAAAATATAATGTAGAATATCTCAGCGAATATTCAACGGATTGTTTTTGTTCGAAGCTCTTTTTTCTAGAAAAAAAAATCTAGTGTCAGAATTCGTCAAGAAACATATATTAGCCAACTTGGAATAAGAAAGTTGAGTTCCAAATCCTTCAGCCTGATACTAGAATAAATATTTTAATAGTAAATTTAGAATCCTTTATAAAAAAATAGGGTCGTTATAGATTAGAAATATTTTCCTAACTCGAATATCTTTAGAGAAAAACTGCTGCTCGTACCGGTAGAACTATCATCGTGACACTGTATGGTTTTATATATTGATCTGAATAATATTGTAATGAAACTACGAGGTGAATAAAAAATAAAGAAAACCGTATGTTTTGTTAAATACTGTCTACTTCACAAAATATACACTTATAATATATGGAAGTACTTTCGGTATTGCTACCTTCATCAGCCACAACTTAACAAATATTGAATGATGGCTGAAGATGGTAGCATAACATAAACATATGTTTTTCTTTATTTTTTATTAAGTGTTTCATAATATCTCTGTAGAAAATGTTAAGTATCGATCTGAGGTGAATATGGCCTCTATAATCCCTGATATTTTCTCCTAAGCTCTTTCTATTTTTATTTTTTAAAAGCTTGCGACAGAAAGATCTTAAGTTTCTTCGTATTTCCTTATTTATTTTTTACTCTGCCATCTGTAGGATGTATTGGATAAAATAATGTAAACATAGACCAAAAAGGCAAAACAAAAACAAAAAAAGGTAAACATCGATACATACAACTTCATGTTTTTCTTTATTCTCCTCAGACACCTGGAGCTCTGATGTCTTCTCTATTAAATTACTTATTTCTTCTTGTTTAGCTTCAAATTTTGTCTTCAATTGTAAATTTTCATTTTCTAATTCCTTCACCTTAAAAAATAAAATAATTTGAATATGTAAGTCTTATGGAGAGGACCATCTTAAAAAAAAAAATATGAAAAAAGGCATTCGATTGTCCAGAAATTTTGTTTAATAGTATTTAAGGAGTCCTTTCGACCAGAAATGTCATATTCAACCCTTTCTGTAACATAAATATAAGGGAGCAATCTATTGTGAAAATAGACAATAACATGTTATAGCTAAGATACCACATGCTTGACCTTTAGTTGTATGTTATGTTATCTTTAGATCTAACGATAAATAACGTTATGTTACTTTATGTTGTCACCGATATAAATCACCTGTTCAACAAAGCAATGAGAATCAAGTATCTTCATCTTTGTGAAAAAGAAAGACAGATCGATTCTAGAACATACATTATTGTGGCCGGTTGCGTAATAGAGTGGTCGGCCATACAAGTGTTACAGAAAGGGGTTAAAGATGATCTGGGTCGAAATGTACCAAAAAAAATCAAAATGTGTTTGTGACCTTGGTGAGGTTGGTCTGTAGTGTAGAGTCGAGCCTGGAATTCTCCTCCTTGAGACGCTCTATTTCGATCCGTAACAGTTCCATGGTACCGCTAGTCTCCACCATTGGCTGCAGTTTGCGTCTCTCATGACCAGCATTACCCTCCGTCTCCTCCAACACTTTGACTTTATCCAAAAGTTCTCTAAAATATACACATTTGATGTATAATCTTAATGCTTCTATGAAAATATACTGCATGGGATGGGGTGTACATCTAGGGACCTAAGCATTCAATGCTCTTGTCCCTTCCCAGGAAGCTCTCCTATGAGATTCCTAAATTTTGCTTAGGCAGGTTTAGTTGGGTCTTTAATGAGTAGGTTTTATGACTCATGCCCGGGCTTTAACAACGAGGTCATATCACCTACTACCAGAGCGCTCTTTCGTCACACTGGTAGAGATGAGTCCGACTCTCCTTTGGAAGTCCTAAATTTTGCTACATTAAATTTTTATTCTCCTAGGATAGGGGTCTTTAACGAGTACCTGATATCATACAGGCTCGGGACCATCGCTTAATGTCCCATCCGAAGGACGGTGTGCTTAAGTTTACTTTACCTCCCAGATAAAATAAACTAAGGGCTTGGTCGGGTTTCGAACCCATGTTCTTGAGCTCCGAAGACAAGCACGCATACCACTGAGCTACCGGCGCCCTCTGTTCTTTAATGAGTAAGTGACATTCTACAGGCAAGGGACTGCCATTTGATGCCGCACTCCGAAGGACGGCGATCTCAACGTTTTGTAAAAAACCAAGTGTCCCAGCCGGAACCCGCAATCTTGAGCAAGATACCCCCGTGCCATCGACGCCCTCTAATCTAATCTTGTGTGTACCTGTGCAGGGGCAACTATAAATTTAGTCGATAAAATTACTTTTTTTTTTGGGTGTCATTTAAGAGATAAATTATCTTTTATTGTAAAAAATTGAATGAAATAATGGTAATGTACTTCCCCAGCTCGAATAATTTGTAATCAACTAAGTTTTCACTCTTCCTCTAAATACTCTCCTCGTCGATTAATTTGGCTGATAATAAATTGGTAGATACTAATATTAAAGTAATAGTAAGTCTTACTGAATACTCACATACAATTTTTAATCAATACAATCGTTACATGGGCAGTTATTAATCATTGATTTAAGCCCCCCTCTACTCCCTCACCTGCCCGATTTGCGCTCTGTCCGAAAAATTGATAGGTGTCGGTTCTAAGAGATTTTCAATCTACTTATAAATCTATGGCCACAGGGAATATGTTGTTAAGTCGTAAAATGGCCAAAATGAGTGAAGTGTACTGTGATCATCTCCCAAGCCATCTGCGCACTGTGAAGAAGTTGGGAGCTCAGGACTCTAATACTTTCGGAATTATAAAGATGTGGGTTTCTTGGTATCTCGTAAAATTGTGTATGTTCTCATTTAAATCAACTTAATCTACTTCTCTGAGGAATCATTCACGAGATGACTGCATTTAACCATTTATTCAATAAGGCAGACTATTCCAAGTGAAGAGGGCGTTTTCGATTAAATCAACTTTACAAGAGTTATCATTCACGAGTATTTTAAAAAGTATAGTAAATAATTAGGTAAGTGTGGCCAATAATTAGGCAAGTGATGGAGAATGATTAGGTAACTAATTGAAAATCCAAGAAAGGATTAACAATATTCATTTTCATTCACTCCTATAGATTTAGAAGGTATATGATTAATAATGATATAAACATAATTTATTTATTCCAAAAACTGGATTTACACCATTAATGCAAAAGTAAAAAAGTGCTGCCCTGAAAAGTTACGAATTTAGACTTACCAATTTATTCCCTGTGACCAGAGAAATGTTCTTGTATACCTTCATTCGTGTCCAAAGAGAAACATTATATATATTTTTTTTTAAATTTTTGGATTCAGGGGTTTCGGAAAACATGAAATTTCACTGAAAACTCAACATGTATTTTCTTACCGATAAATAACTTCCCCTATACTAAGTATATCTGGAGAAGTAATGCCACTATGATTAGAATTGTATTTTTATTTTACTCTCAATAACTGTACTGTGTACGCACCTGTTTTGTATTTCGGACAAATCTACATTCATTCGCAAATGCCATTTCTCTGCTTGAGTGATCAATTGTGCGAAAAGAAGTACATTTGTGTGCGAAAATTCTATAAGTTCCGCTTCAACCTCCACACGTACAAGATCTTTTAAATTGTCCAATAATTCTTGAACTTCATCCTTTGTGTAAGTGGCTTCTATCAACCTAAAAATAAGTTTAAACAAAATTTATAATAGTATTAAACAAATAATAAATGTTTAATTAATTTGACTAATAATACATACCTAACGTCAATCACATCCTCAAACGACATGTCGATAAATTTTAAATTTTTATTTCTCTGATATTTGGCGAATTGCATATAGCTTTTGACAATACTTTGGTGTTCTTCGTTCAAACCTAAATCCCCCTAAATAAATAATTTAAAATTTTACAGAAGCATAATTAAGATGTTGGAAATATATATATTTCGACACGCTATGTTATAAAAAATAATGTTTCATAGCATAACAAGAAATTAAGATGTTATAATGTAAGTAAGAGAAACAATATTTAGATTTTGATATTAAACTAACATTGTTAATTTTTTAGACGTTCATATCTATGTAATATTTTTCAGTTTGTACTTAAAAATGTCCTGATGGATGAAATATTGTATTTCTAAATGAAGAGAAAATAAAATAAATAGAATTAGACCAAAAAAGGAATTATTAAAATACCTACATTAAATAATATATACATATATATATATATATATAAATTAGTTATTGTGAATCATCCCCGGACTATGAGGTCATACCGCCTACTACCAGAGCGCTCATTCATCGCTGTGATATACTTGAACCCAACTCTATCCTGGGAGTCCTACATTTCTCCTATTCAGGATTTGTTATCTAGGATAGGAGTCTTTAACGAATATCTGACAATGCACAGGCTCGGGACCATAGCTTAATATCCCATCCGAAGGACGGCTTGCTCAACGTTTTTTACCTCTTAGATAAAAAAATCTAAGGGTTTTGAACCCGCAATCTTGAGCTCAGTAAGCTAGCAAGATACCACTGAGCTATCGGCGCCCTCAAAATACATATATACACAAACTGGTACAAAAAAAAATGGAAAGATTTCTTTTTTTTAACTTCTAAATTGAGAAATGCGGACGTATTGTGGAAAATTGTAATAAATTATTGGATTGGAGATCTTGCACCCCGAAGAAATATTTTTAAATTGGGATTAAAAGTGCTTGAAATTTAACAATGCAATTTTTCTGTTAGTGACCTACATCTTCATTCGATCAGCTGTCTAATTATTATTTATGAATTTTAAGTCCTTCTATTTCTCATATCATAAGTTCAAAAACTTATAAACCTATCTAAAAATAAACATTGGAAAGTATTTGTTTATATTTCAATGTTTAGTATGTTGTTTATATTTCAATGTTTCGTATATTTTTTCCTGTGTAATAAGGTACAGAAATAGATAAAAAAAAAAAAAAAACTTTACAATATTTTCCAAGGTTGACATTGGAATGACTTAAGTGTAAAAAAACGAAGTACTTTATTTGTAAATATAAAAATCTCAAAAATGTTAATTATAGTAGTTATAGTTTACCAACAACACATTATATAGATAAACCATAAAAATTGTTACCATTTTATTGAATTTAATAACAGAAGAGCAAATGATCCCAGGTATTATTATAAATAGAACTGTTGACTGTTTGTTGAGGTCGCTATAGCAACAGGACTTGTCTGGGGACGTACCTGCACAATTATCTCCAAGGTGACCACACAGCTACCAATAACCGCTTCGATTCCTGGAACATTATACAGTGTACGGGTTCCACGCCACAGTTCACCGCCTTTCTACACCCCATATCAGTATTTCAATATAACTTTATTAAAACAATTATCAATTTCTTAGTCGTTTTTGAAGATTATTTTGTAAATAGTTATCGTTATCAATTTACTTTTTCTCTTTTATGTATCAGTAATATCATATTTACTTATGGTAATATTATACCGATTGTAAATATTTAAAATAAAAGTAAAATATGTGATATGGCTATAACAGGACTTTCTTATACCACCTTTTTACAGATCAATTACTCCCACCCTCGAATCAATTTCCTACAGGCATTATTAGGTATATTTCGAAAGTAATGCGTAATCACACTTGCTCACGACGAACAACTCCAAGTAAATAAATGAAATATCTTTACACAACCTAACAATTAAAGTTAAAATGGACATTGTACATTTCGGGACTTAATTTGTTGCAGGAAAAAAAAAAATAAATCATCAAAAAAGACACTGGACTCGACCCATATGATCAAATCGGCTTTCAGGAGATTCATAAAAAAAAAATGCAGCTCAATTTCACAAATAAATTTAGTGTCAGATATACTGAAATGAAATATGCACTAATACACAACAGAAATAGAGAATGAGTCGCTCGTGACTAGCAAGGCAGTAGAGGCAGAAGAAATACCTGAGGTGATTTGAACGACAACTGTCGTGACAGTATAACCATTCGTCTTGGTAGCCTCATATGATCGTATAGTTTCTGTTGGAGTGTGCGCGGTTGTTAGCAGTGAAAGGTTTCAACCGCTCCTGTAGAATGGAATCTTACTGCCGAAGTTGGGATTCGAACCCAGATTTTTTGAATTTAAAGGGCCCAGAGCGTCGCACATTCAATTCCATGTTTTTCTTTCCCACTAGAGGAGAGGCGAATATTTTACCAAGTTACTACACTGTTAGCACGCTGCTGAAGCCTACTTCCTAGTGATAATGTAAATTGATATGTGAAGTCTCAAGGAACTTCTAGTTCGATGTCCAGTCAATGAAGCGTGAATTTGCCTTAAAAGGATGTACAAAGTAATAATAAACTGAACTTCGCATATTTTAATTTATAATCAGCATATTTTTCTTCTTTTGTAAAAAGCTGTTTATTAACAATTTAGCACATATACATAAAACATAATCAAATCATGTATTCAGTAAACAAGGGGAAGAAAAAAGGAATCTAAAATATAATAATTATTACATAATCTGTACAGATAACAAACAACTCCTAAAGATACCCTAAAGTAATCCAGATATCAATCTAATATTTAGGAGCTGGGGGTTCCAGTGTCTTGTAGTCCAAGTTGGGAGAGTAGAACTGAAAAAAAAAAGGGAAGACATTATGTAGAAAATCCATTCCATCCAAATCCACATAGAAATATGTAGAAAAAACAATAGAATGGCTAGAAAAATATTTAGAATATCCGTGTGTATTTTCTTTTTTAAATTTCTTACAATTACTTATTAACCGGTTGTCAAATGAAATATAGTCTTACCTCTCATACATTTTTTATTAGTATTAACTAGCCGGCTTTCGAGGTTGCCCTCACCATCAGGCAGTCTGATAAAATAATTTTTTTTTTTAAATTTGAATGAAAATTAAAATATTTTAGTAAATAAAATTTAAAAAAAAATTATAATACAAATAAATAAATAAGACCACCTAAAAACTTTAACAATTTAAAATTTCATGGATGGGGACAGATAAGTTATTCCTGTCCCCATCTGAGTCACAACTGGGGCTACAGGATTAACTTATCTGTCCCCATCCATGAAATTTTAAATTGTTTTTAGATGGTTTTATTTATTTATTTGTATTATAAAAACTGCAGCGCTCTACCCCGACACCATAGCCAGAACAAACATAATTTTGACTACAAAAACACTAAAATACTCCATAGAGAACATAATTATCATAAGAGACTGACATTGGAAATAGTGTATATAGCTAAAACACTTGATACAGTCAACTTCCGCACAGACACTAGTAACCTAAGTAATTGTTATGCCAATTTACTTATCTAGAGCTGACACTATAGTTCTGTCTCCAATATCTATATTGTCTATTTTTATTATCTATATATGTTTATTAGAGTATACAGACCCCAACAACCTTAGTAATTGTTAATTTAAAAAGGTTACTTAGCCAAAGCAGACACCATATTTCTCCAATTTCAACATTTCTGACTGGAATGTGACAGTCATGACGGGGTTTTCCTAGCTCCGTGTACCTGTTGCCTTCAGCACCCCTGTATTATTGTACCATTTCATTGCAATGTAAGACTCCATCCAGTGTACATGCCTCTCCGCAACCCTGCTTATTCATAGTAAGTCAGTTTAATGTTTACTCTTTATTATGTTCCTCCTATTTGTCTATTTCCATTATCAATGTTTATGTTTAGTAATTTATTCATTTTAATTTTAATTTGTATTAGTGTACGTTCATGTTTATGGTTAACAATGTATCTATATTTAATTTTAATGTTGATTAATGTATTCATAGTAAGTCAGGTTCAATTTTTAACTCATTAAATGTCTATTTTAACGTTCAGTAATGTTTATCAACACACTAATTTTGTTTAATTGTGATTCTAATCTTGATTCCCCATCAAGTTTGTAGGCCCTGATGATGATATAAAATATATCGAAACGTCGGCGTTTGAATAGTGTTTTGCCTGTTTTCTTCCATCTTTGACTGACCCTCAATATTCCTACACAGTAGTGTGTTTACCTCTGAAGGGATCAGACGTACAACTCAGAGCTCTCTTATCGCAACTTCACTTAAGTATCTTTTATTATTTCGTTTTATATCTAACTAATTTCATTTAGTTTTTTTCCCCCTTTTACAGAAAATTTATTTATATTCTTTCTACGATATACTGTAGTTTTTATTTTTAATTTCGTACTTTAGAAGACAGATTTTGTTTAATTTATTCCTTTTTGTCCTTATACTAAGTAGTTTTTTTTTTTTTTACGATGGATAGTGATTTTCCTTCATTGATCCCCCCCAAACCTCCTGACCCACAGAAACCCCCAGAATCTGGTAATAAAAACTTTAATTCGTGCAAAAAATATCTAGTGATGGCATTAAATGGTGACAATGAATCACCGTCTTTTCAAAGTTTCAATCCATTTACAGTTTGTAAGTTCATTAAAGGCTATGCCCCTAAGACAAATATCAAGTATTTAAGAAATGGTACAATATTATTAGAGGTGAATAATACGCAAGATTTACAAAATTTAAATAACATCAAAGCGTATCAAAATGTACCAGTTACAATAACACCCCATAAAACCCTTAATTACACAAAGGGAGTCATAACTTCTTTTGAACTTATAAACTGTTCAGAGGAAGAAATTCAAAGTGCTCTTTTTGAGCAGAAAGTGGTAGCTGTAAAAAGAATTTTTAGAAAAGTAAACAACGAGAAAGTGCCAACCCCTTCCCTGATCTTGACCTTTGAGACGACTGTGTTGCCAGAGAGAATAGTAGCAGAATTTTTAAATATCAAAGTTAGGAGATACATAAACAACCCTCTTCAGTGCTTTACATGTTACAAGTACGGTCATGGTGCAGCTGGGTGCAAGGAGGCCCCGATCTGTGGTCGATGCTGCGAAGCTAGACACGAGGGAGAGTGCAGCGGCCCTGTGAGGTGCGCTAACTGTGAGGGCGGCCATCCCTCCTGGCACAGGGACTGTGGACAGTTCCAGTTCTACAGGAGGGTGGAGGAGATCCGGGCCACCGACCGGGTGCCCTACCGGACCGCAGTCGGCATGATCAGCAGGCAGACCGCCATAGCCTCCACATCGTATGCACGAACTACCGCCACCCCCACCTCTACCCCCCCTGATAGTAACAATAGAATTTTGGAAAATTTATTATTAAAAATGACCGATACCTTGGAACGCTTGAATAGTCGTATGGATAAAATAGAAGAAATGTTATATAAAAATAATAGACTAGAAGAAAATAGGAAAAGTAATGAATGTAGCAATCTCAATAAAAATGTAACTGAACCATCTAATAACAATAGTTCTAGCACCAACCAAAATAAAACTACTAAACTAATCCAGCCCAAACCAATCCAGTTGAAGCGTACAGCTTCGGAGTTGTCCGTCTCTTCTCGGTCGGACACATCCCCACTGTCCTCTCGGATCCTGGCTAGCAGCTCTAAGGGCGGCCCGTCTCAGGGAACCAGCGGTGAGGACAGGCAGAAGGGCAAGGTTGGGAGACCACCCAAAAACAAAAAACAGTGACCCTCACCAATCTCCTGCAGTGGAATATCAACGGGTTAAAGTATCATCTAAGTGACCTCAACTTGCTCCTTAGTAATGTTACTCTTCATGTTTTATGCCTACAAGAGACACACCTAAGACCCAATGACAAACTAAGTATAAGCAGGTATATAGGGTATCGTAAGGACTGGAGGGGTGGGGAGCGTGCTTGTGGTGGGGTGGCCATCTTCGTTAGAGACGACATCCTTTCTGACCCCGTCCCCCTGACCACCCCCCTCCAGGCGGTGGCTGTCACTATCCTAACCCCTGTCAAAGTTACTATTTGTTGTATTTATTTACCTCCTGGCACCATTATACGAATATCAGAGCTGCGCGACCTCACTTCTCAATTAACACACCCGTATATTCTTTTAGGGGATTATAACGCCCATCATCCCATTTGGGGCTCTAATACAGCAGATAGTAGAGGAAATATGATTGAAAAATGTATCAACCTAGAAAACTTAAATTTCCTCAACAACGGTAGAGCAACACACCTCAACCCTACAAGTGGCACCTTTTCTCACGTGGATCTCACCCTGTGCAGCCCCTCAGTCGCCAGCAGAGTGGAGTGGTCAGTAGACTCGGACACCCACGGCAGCGACCACTTCCCGGTGTATATCAGGTTTCTGGGATCAGGGCCTTTATATGAGAGACGACCCCGCTGGAAAATAAAAGAAGCTAACTGGGATCTTTACTGTGAGCTATTACAAGCCCCCCTATCTTGTCCTGACAACACCCCTTCTGCAATGAAATTATTAGCACTGGAAAATGCCATAACTACAGCTGCGAAACAATCCATCCCTAAGACCAATCCTTTCCCTAAGAGGCACCCTGTTCCATGGTGGACAAACGATTGCGCAGACGCAGTTAGAGCTAGAAAAAAGGCGTTAAGCAATTTTAGAAAAAGTCCATCCAGTGCCAAGCTGACTTTGTACAAGGAGGCTAAGAACAGGGCTAGGAAAGTGATTAGAGACAGTAGGAGGAGCTGCTGGGTGGACTACTTGTCCAGTCCCAGCTCCAACAGGCCCCTGTCAGAAGTGTGGGACAAGGTGAACCGTATCTCTGGCAAAGGACGAGGCAGGGCCCCCATACCCGGCCTCCTCATCCAACAGGACATGGTCACTGACAAGCAGGACATAGCCAACTACTTAGCTAGACACTTTTCATTTATTTCATCCACTGACAACTACAGAACTGACTTCCTGGACGATATCAATTCACTGCCCCCTCTCCATCCCCCTCCCAGCTATGGTAGCCCTCTTGACACACCGTTTTCTTCGTGGGAATTCACTGATGCGCTAAATAGTCTTCGAAAGGTAACTCCCGGTCCGGACGACATAACTGCAAGCATGCTGAAATACCTTCCTTTGGACAAAAAAGTTTTCTTGCTTAAATTATTAAATAATATATTTTTGAAACACGAATTCCCTACCCGCTGGAGAGAATCATATCTGATTCCTGTCCTCAAACCAAATAAAGATTCAAGATTAGTCAATAGTTACCGACCCATTGCACTTACTAGCTCCATTGCAAAACTAATAGAAAAAATGATAATCCGTAGACTTACCTGGTTCCTGGAGAAAAATCAACTGATATCACCAATACAGAGCGGCTTTCGTAAAAACCGATCTACTACCGACCATCTCGTCGAGTTGTCTGAACATGTATATGGCGCTTTTGAATCCAACGAGGAAACACTAGCTGTTTTCTTCGATATTCAGAACGCGTACGACAGGGTCTGGCATAGGCATGTTTTAGAGACTCTGATTGGTTGGGGCATAACAGGACATTTATACTATTATGTTAAACATTTTTTACAGGACCGAACATTCAGAGTCATGTGCGGAGCGAAACTCTCAAATTCGTTTCCCCAGGAAGTGGGGATTCCCCAGGGGAGCGTGATGAGTGTGATCCTGTTCCAGATAGCCATCAATGGAATTACAGACAGCATCAGGTTACCAGTTAGGGGCCTTCTGTTTGTTGATGATTTAGTAATTTTCGCTAGCTCTCGGTCCCCTACGTTCCTGGAGAACCAAATCCAGAAGTCTATAATGAGGTCAACGCTTGGACTGTAGGAAGGGGTTTTTCGTTTTCTCACCAGAAGACTAAGACAGTATTGTTTTCCCGCCGTAGACGAATTGTCACCCCTTTATTATATTTGGGAGCAAATACCATCATTGTGGAAAAGGAAGTGAAGTTCCTTGGTCTTTGGTTCGATCGTCGTCTGACTTGGCTGTGTCATATTAAAACCCTGAGAAACAAGTGTCTGAAGTCAATGAACCTGCTCCGGAACCTAGCCAACACTTACTGGGGGGCTGACCGGACCACCATGCTGCGGCTCTGCAGAGCCCTCATCCGGTCCCTGCTGGACTATGGCAGTGTGGCCTACAGCTCAGCTAGACCCACCGTCCTCCACATGTTAGACAGTATCCACCATACCGGAATCAGGATAGCTACTGGGGCCTTCCGCTCCAGCCCAACCCTGAGCTTGTGTGCAGACAGCGGGGAGCCCCCGCTCTCATACAGAAGGAGGAGACTCACTGTTTCCTACTATGCTAAAGTTCTGGCAAACCACAGTCATCCACTCAGAACTCGGTTCATCACCACGTATGAACAGGAACCACCGAATCAACCCGATCCGAAATACATTCCCTTAAAAACTAGAGTTCTCAACGACTTGAAGTCTATGAAACTCCTGCTTCCTAACCTCCAACCTATCACCTACCACCCGACCGAGCCTTGGCTCCTACCACAACCTAAAGTAAATTTAACCCTTACCACCTCCATCAAATTATCCACCCCTCCATTATTTTATAAACAACGTTTTGGAGAAATAGTGAGTTCCTACACACCCTCCTGTAACATATTTACAGATGGCTCCAAGTCTCTGTCAGGTGTTGGATGCGCAGCTATTATTGACAATCGTCAATATAAATTCACCCTGTCACCCTACAGTTCAGTCTACTCTTCTGAACTTTTTGCTATATACAAAGCCCTAAGCATCGTAACAACTCATCACAAACGGATTGTTGTGTTTAGTGACTCCCTCAGTGCAATCCTGGCCATCAGGCGGCCCTTTTCCTCGGAACTTCTTGTTATAGAAATACAGACCACCCTAAGAAGGCTCAAAAGAGAAAATTTTGAAGTGATCTTCTGTTGGATACCGGGACATAGCGGGATCCCCGGAAATACTTTAGCGGATTCTATGGCCAAACAGGCAACACTGGACACTCCCAACTACCTGAAACTCCACTATAGAGATTACGTGAAGACAGCTCATCGACACATTCTGAACACATGGCAAGAGTGTTGGTTAGAGGTAGAAGACAACAAACTGAGGGAGATGAGGTGGGATGTGAGGTCGTGGAGCTCCTCTGCCAGGGAGTCTCGTCGTGAGGAGGTGGTGCTAACCAGACTGCGGATCGGCCACACTCGGCTCACCCACGGCTACCTTATGGCTAGAGAGGAGCCTCCTCTCTGCATTGTATGTAACGTTCGACTTACCATTAAACACATCTTCACAGAGTGCATCAGATACCAGGATATATTGGCAACCCTCAACCTCCCGTACAACCTGGCAGAGCTCTTGGGCGACCATAGCACCTATTTAACGGCCCTTTTTTCGTTTTTAAAAAATAATAACTTACTCCAATTAATATAATTTATTTTATCCTAACATATTTAGTAATATTTTTTATTTATTTATTATTATTATTATTTATTTATTTTTATTTTTTTACATGTATCTATAGTTTTGACCTTGATTTTCATTTGAGATAATATATATACGAAACATGTAGCAGGAAGTGTATCAGCCTTCAATTATCGCCGGTCCCCCGCGGCGGCCGGGGGGGGGATGGCGGGCGGGGGCTCTGTGTGGGGCACTGGGGGTGGCCTGGTGTGCGGATGGTGGCCGGACCGGGGGGCTTAGGCGGCGCCACCGGGTTCTCTGGACTGATACAGTCCCGGGCCTGGAGGATGTGGTCGGTGCCCATTACAAGCACATCCTCCTTATCAGGCCTCGCTTACTTCTCCAGGGCCCAAGCTCTTTGCCTATAGAGAGACACCTGGTTTCGCCGTTCCTTGTCCCTTGGTCTGGTTGGGACGCCCACTGGGTGCCCCCGGGTCCTGGACTGGGTTTCCGTCTGGCTCCCCTCTTCGTATCCCGCGGGGATCCGTTTTACTGTTACAGTACCTAGGCACTCATAACCAATATGGTTGACATGCCTTAAAAAAAAAAAAAAAAAAAAAAAAAAAAAAAAATATTCCTACAATTATAAAAAAAAAAATTATTTTATTAGACTGCCTGATGATGAGGGCAACCTCGAAAGCCGGCTAGCTAATACTAATAAAAAAATCTGTGAGAGGACTGACTACATCTTATGTGACAACCTATGAAATAATCACTTCTCACTAAATCACCCATCTTCATAAACTTATTAAAATAATATTATTATTTTTTATTTTATTTATTTATTTCTTTTATACTCACTGTCATCAAATTTACTTATAGTTCTATTTTAACTGATTGTAAATATACTAAATTAAAAAAAATAAAAAGTAATAAACAATTGAAGCCTGGGCTGTTTTTTTTTTTTTTTTGCTTTTGTAGTGGAACAAGGTTTCATTCAACATTAGGGCGCCGGTAGCTCAGAAGTAGCACGTTCGTCTACTGAGCTCAAGATTGCGAAGATGTCAGATACTTGTTAAAGACCCTCTACCCTAGGTGAATAAACCTGGGTTGGCAAAATTCAGAACTCCCACAATAGTCAGGCTAATGAAAGATAGAACGATGAAAGAGCTCTTTGGTAGTAGGCGATATGACCTCAAAGTTAAAGCCCGGTCATGAGTCACAATAAATAACTAAGGTTTCAGGTGGTATAGTTAATTGTATGAAATGTAGAGTGCGACGCAATACGGCTTGTAACAATAAAACAAATCAAATGTTACGGCACAATATTGTTCCACCTCAGGCTTCAATTATTTATCTGCTTTGAATCAATAATAATTAGGATAACATAAAAAGATATGACCTAAAACGGAAGGGGCTCATTGATTGGGCGATGTTTAGTCAACCCGGTCGACGAAACAGTTGGCAGTGGGCGAATATAAACAGATGGTTGAGGGCGATATTGGGATCGCCGACCATCTGAAGTATACTGTAGTGAATCGGGACCAGAGCGACTGGATCGACAGACTTGACTTGCCCGCGCGAAGCATGTTGTCAACCGGATTACCTCTGACATCACCTAGAGAATGAGAGCAACCGAATCTCCCAGCAATTTCAGAGTAATCACATTGTACGATCCGCTTGCTTCATAGCCCCCAAATGAATGGCCATCTTAGAACCACATTTCTAAAAATGTATTTGTTGTCACGGTGAGCTCTGACCTGATGAAATCAGAATGTTGCTTAATCTAGTTTCCCAGTTATATGAAGTATACGGAAAGTTATGTAATCGGACAAAAACTCGATATGGAGTTTTCAATGAAATTTCAAGTTTTTCGACTTCCAGAATCCATATATATATATATATATAAACTTTCTGTCTGTCTGTGAACACGATAACTCCCGATAGAATGAATGTATCTACACGAAATTTTATATGTGTGACCTAAACCCTATAGGGACAGCACCTATCAATTTTCAGCCAAATCGGCCAAAGGGAAGGGGGTGATTAGAGGGAAGGCTCAACATAAAAACTTGAATAAATGCCGTTGTGAAGAATATATCGAGATAAAATTTCATATGTGAATTCAAAACCCCATAAGGACGACAATTTTTAATTTTCAGCCAAATCTGCCAAAGACAAGAAAAGATCAGAGGGGGGCTTAACTCAAAAACCCCCAATAACTGCCGATGTAATGTAACATATCGTCGGTCTAAACGTCATACCTCATATGTGCAAAAAGCCAACTTTACAGGTAAGGAGAGACAAAAAACTGATTAAAAAAATATTTTTTATAGGAATCCTCAATTTTTTCGACATTTGTATTAAGTGAGATGTATATGCATGCTATGAATTGTTTTTAAGCTAGTTTGCAATTCCAAGTAAAGAATTATCGTACTTGACGGAGTTACCAGGTTTCACCAGAATTTCGTTCCCATTTCTTTTGCAAGGTACGGTTCTTCAAACGGTATTTCATGTTTTTTTTCGTTTTATGCCCCACTAAACCTTACTAGATCCCACTAGATCAATAGTTTTTTTTTTGGGTAAAAAAAAAAACGATTTTCGGAAAAATGTCGCTTACGAGGTATCAAGTTTAGGCCGACGATATGACATACATTGTATCGACATGAAATTTCATATTTAAAGTCAAAACTCAATGAGGACATAACCCTAATAACTATCGATATAACGAAAGTATAACCATGGAATTTAGTATGAGAATTCAGAAATACCTGAATAAGGCACCTAAATTGATGAATTCCTTTCAGGGGGAGAGCGAAAACTTAGTTAATTCTCGTTGGGGAAGTGCATTACAGGTGATTCACCAATTTTTATTTTTTTTTTTATATAAAATAAATATTCAAGCAGGAAAATTATACTATAAATACATCATTTCTCTTGCCATATTACGAAAGAAACTGACAATATTAGAAATAAAAAGTAGATAAAGTAACACTGAATGCATCTTTAATTTGGTAACATCAGAGCACCCCAGTACAAGTTAATTTTCAGAAATATGGTAAGAGAAAACAAGAGGATTAATTATTAGAATAATATACAAATTAAAGAGGAAAAAATATACAGACCTTGTACTGTTTCTTCGTATATTCGTTCCAAGGTTCCTGGTCTCCTTTCTTGTTCCAAGAAACTTCAGGATTACGGAAAGCCAAACGTCCGATGTAAAATACAGATCCCATACAGCCAAGACCCACACAAACGAAAAGTGGGATCAGCTGAAAAATTATATGAGGGTCTTTTTAAACGTTTAGGTTACTGATAAAATAACATGATAGGTACAAAATAACATAAGTTAACTTAATTATAGGACAGTTTCTTTACCGCAGTGTGCTTCCGCAGACTTGAAAATGACATTCCCTGCATCTTCTCTTCTTAAGATAAAACTATTTCGTCGAACGAAACCTCTAAAATGAAATTGTAAAACAGTGGAGAAAAAATGCAACCTGCCAAGAAAACTTGATAATCACAATCAGCTGTAACCTTAAATAAAAAAAAAATATATATATATGATTATTTTGAAATCTTTTGATAATATTTATTATAATGACAATTTTAATATATTCTGTAATTAACTCACTTATAATAATTCATTTACAGAATTAGTCTTAAAGGTGAGTTCCAAATATTCAGAGATAAGTTGGCCTGTTCAACTGTGAGGCGGGAAATTTGAATAGTGCAATGCAAGAAGCAGTTCTGTACATTAATTGATATTTTATATGAATAAATTAACTAAAAACTGTCATAGGAGTGAACTTAAGAGTTAGAAAAGGTAGAAGTCTGCAGAGAGCAGGGCCGTCGCGTGGGTGGGGCGACCGCCCTGGAAGCGGAAATACAAAAAAATTAAGTTAGATGTACATAACGTATTTTGGAAAGTTATGTATAACTGAATTTTGAATATTATGTTGTATGCATTTATTGAACAAATACATATTTGACACCAATCACTTTATATATTTGCAACGTTTTCCCAAATCAAATATTTTATCAAAATTGAGTAGCTGGATTTGCTTGTATACTACTTTTAGTTTAGTAATAATAGCCTAATAATGAATGGGCGCCAATAAACCACGCGACGGCCCTGGCAGAGAGCTTGTCTTTTCAATTGGGAATCTACGAGGAACTTATACCTAAACCTTTTGATGTCGTTTTAGTTTGATTTCTATAATTTTAATATATTATATTTGTTTACTTAAACAAAAAGACCTATCTTTTTTATGGCATGTGCCATTTTTAACTCAGGCGTTCCTTGCCATTCATATCTCCCTCCATCTCAAAATTTTCTCTTAGTGGTAAGCAAAAGCGATATTTTTGTATACGTATATTTATTTTCACAAAACATTAATCAGCAATAGTTGTCTTTTTTTTTTCAATTAGAAACTTACCTTATCACTATAGTAACTAATGTGAAAAATATATATTAATCGGGGCGAAGCCATCTTATCCCCAGCTTCGTGCACATTTTAGAAATGTAATTCCTCCATAACTATCTTTCAGATTTTGATTAAATTTGACGTATGTATTCCAAAAAAGTTGAACATTGTATAGATTCAGTATGGTGTTTCTAAACTTTTTTTGTCCTAAATATACGGAAGGGGAGGGGCGTGAAAAAGTTAAAACATGAGAAAGAAATAATAATACAAGAATAATAAATAACGGCGTTAGAATCAAAATGGTCCAAGTGACAAGAAAAAAGTTGTACAAGTGAAATCTTAGCCAGTGCTGAGATCTAGTGGCAAATCACTTATTCTATTTTGGTGACATGAACAAGTAACTTAAACATATCAATAGTGACCTTGAAATTAAGATTTTTATTCAATTTTATGGTTTGCTTACAGCAACTTTCACCACAAAAGCAGAAGACAAAATATTTCCGGTTTCTATAAATTATAGATTTTTTAAATCAGTTAAGAACTTAATGCACAGTTTCTTCAACGTTTTAAAAATGTCACTTAGACCACATTGATTCTAACCCCGTCAAATAAGATGGAGATACCAAATAAAGATAAATAAATTAATTAAACATGAAGTGTTGACAAATCTCTGTCTCCTTTCCTAGACCACACATGTTAATAGATATGATTAAGTGGGGCTTCAAATGACAACTTGTGATGGTTATATTTTTCTTATTAGAGCTGGCGCAACTGTTGCCATGATGCAACAACGAGTTACCAAGAGGACGTGATGGATAGTGGATGTCTTGAGTGGCGTGAGAGAGGAAGACCACCTAAAGCTACGTCTACATTGGTGCACTTTTGCTTTCAATAAGGGCATGCGTCATAGCGCACGTGGAAGGGAAGTGGAGGCATGCGAACAGCGCATGCCTCTTGGATGTTGACAGATGACAATCCCATTAGCGCAAGCCACGACGCAGGCATATCCAACTGCTTGGATTTTTTTCGCTCAACTCGGGGGGGGGGGGTTACCCACCCACCCTTGCCTACGCGCCTGGAACAGGCTCTAGGAAACAAGGATCCCACTTGATAAAACTATGAAGCCACCCAGCTTTTAAAAAAAATATGCTCTAAACATCTGTGTTTAATTTGATTGCCGTCCGTTTCATTTTTGAATTAGACTATAATTGTTTTCAACATTTGATTGTACTTACCTTCACGTAATCTTTGAGTGCTTCTACAATAGCCTGTAACACCTGTGGTAACATGACGGAAATAAACTGTTCCGAGACTTTGAATAAGTACATTAGTGATATAAACGAATCACCCGTTGCAAAATAACGAAGTGCAATAGCTAATTTCACTTTGGCTGGTATTGCATCTCTGAAATTGGTGTCCTGCTTTGCAATTTTGGGCTCAACCAGTAGTAAAAGTCTGTAGAACTCAGTTTTGGACATTCGACAAAAAGTTTTAAAGAGAACTCGCATTATCAACATATTCCAGTTCATTTATGAAATTAAAGTTGCGTGAATATAAAAAATCCTTCATCCAACGTCGTTTTTTCTTACTTTGGGTTTTACTTTTTTTAATTACGACAAACGCTGCACTAACTCCCATTAATAACTCCGCACTAATTGACATTTTCTAAAAGTACCAGACTAGAGTTAAAAAAATGTATTAGGTACCTACAAAATGTACTATTAACTATTAACTAAGTTGTTAACAAATAGATATTGATAATTTATTAATATTGAACGAAAACAACGAAAAGTGACGAATCAATGTGGACACTTCGACGCATGCGTCAACCTCTGTTCAACAAGGGCATGCAATGTTGAAAAATCAAAACGCAAGTTGAATTGAAAGGGGAAGACGAAAGCGCACCAACCCTAACGGTAGCTCCTCAGGGTATCATGATGGTTTTGTTTCAAGAAGTGGGGGATTGTAATTTGGGATTATAGTAAGTCACGGTTCCTCAGTCTCCTGGGAGGATTATCTGGCAAGTGTGGTGAAGAAAGTTCAACCAAACCGTCCATAGAGGGTAGCTTAAGTCCAAAACCCTAATAAATGCTCATGTAATAAATGTATCGATATGAAATTTAAAACGAGTTTTGAGAAAGTATGAGATAGTTTTATGCAAATAGTTCACTGCCGGTGGTTAACCCATAATTTTTTTCAAGTTGTTATTTTCGTGTAATAACTGAAAACATAAGAATACAGAAGAAAAAAAAAAAAAAAAAATGATATTTTGACCAGTTTAATGTTACATATCGCTAAAAACGAACTCACTTCTAGAAGGAGGAACACTTCGAATGTTGAGAGACAGACCTCTTGTAGTAAGATATCGGCCGACACGGTATGTGTCCGGGTATGAATCTATAACTAGAACAAAATTGTCAACATTTGAGTACATTTTGAAAATTTGAGCTAGATTTGCACTCAAGTGGTGTAGGTTCTCTTGCGATTACATTCTCAATGTAGAGACGACAAGTTAAACATTCTGAGAGATGAGGGAGAGGCAGTTACCTATGTCGCTCAACCATCCTCCTGCACTCAAATGAAAAACTAAACACAGATACGTAAATAAGAAAAAAACACATATGTAAGATTTTCAATTTTTCAGAATATTGATATTGCTGTTATGTGTCCGGGATAAGGTCAGATTCACATTGTCCTATCCTCAAAATGTGAAGAAATATGTGCAGTTTTTCACATATTTTGTACAGGTACAAACAGGTCTGTAATAATAACTTAAACGGGCTTCCTGACAACTTCCACTAAAATAACTGAACAATAATTCTTAGACTTAATGAATGACTTAAATTTATCAGAAGTTCCAAAATAAAGAGTTATCTTCATAGATACATTCGGTGGAATGTCTACCTGTTATTCATTATTCATAAATCATAAACAAAATATAAAACAATAACCGAAAATAGCACTAACGGTACTCGTTATGCAAAAATCTCAAAATCGTATTTAGTATAATAATGTATAAATGTGAGTGCACAATATCGTGCAAGAAAAAAAAGAGATATTTTTTTTTATTTCGAAATTGAAAATGATTGAAAAGCCCTTTAAGTGAAGAATTATTAGAATCCCCAATTATTTTAAATGTAGAATCAGAATTAATCCCTAAAGCAGACATAGTTATTGATAAATTTGAAAGCTCATTTGAATTAAAAATATTATCTTAATTTACATGTTTGTTGTAATATAAAAAGACAGATGATAAAAATATATAGAGATATAGAATTTTTTTTTTGAATGTGAAATAAAAAGAAATGTTATTGGTTATAACATAGTTCAATTATAGTTATTAGAAATAACTCACATTTTTTTTCTCCTCTTGGCCTGATGTTCCGTGCATATTGGCCATAAAAATTAAAAATTTATTTAATTAATTATTGTTTATATTTTTTTCCGGCCGATAAGAGCCAAGAAGAACCAGAGGGACACAGTCCAAGCCCCCTGAGGACCCAGTGAGCCATCCGAGGAGGCCCGGAAACATCACCACCGGATCACTCTATTTGACTAATTTGATATATATATTTTTTAATTGAAATTGATATTTTAATACTTGGAAAAAAATAAAAAATGTATTGTCATTCTTATGGTTACGCTTGATGAATTTAAATTTTTATATTATTGGTCTTCATGTAGTTGTAAAGGACTTGCATAAGACCTATCCTCTTGTGTGGAAACATGAGTAGCCGGGTGATGTCTGTGGGAAGGGAAAGTCCTTGGTTCACTATTTGTGTGTATAGGAGATGTCTGTCTTTGGAGATGAGGGGGCAGCCTAGGAGGACATGGTTGGGGTCTGCGAGGGAGGCTCCGTCGCAGCCACACCATCCACTCTTATCAGTCCTATCTTGTAGAGGTGGGATGGCAGGAGGTTGTGGTTGAGTCTTAGTTGTATGATGGTGGTAATGAATTGCCTTGAGAGACTTAGTGAGTGGTACCAAGGTTTGGCAGGAATGGAGGCCTGTACGTTGCTGTAAAAAGTACCTTTGACTTCCTTAGACAGATCGAACTCTCTCTGCCATTCTTTAAAGATATATTTTTCCAAATAACTCCGGATGTCTGAGGAAGTCAGGAGGTTCACTCTGTCTCCAGTCAGGACAGCTTGATTTGCCAGTTCATCAGCTTTGTCGTTATGGATATTACCATTGTGACCACGAATCCACAATAAATAAATATTTTGTTTTGCGTTTTGTAGTTCTGTGAGAAGTCTATGTATTTCTCTTACCATTGGATCAAGTTGCCTATGAATATTTTTCAGTGATAATAGTACACTTTTGCTACCTATAAATAGGATGCCAGGTGGGGGATCGAACGGGTAGAGTTGGAAGAAGGAAACGAACGTTAGACTTGGGTCTCTACTACTGGGATACCTGGAGAAAAGTGCTCTAATGAGGAGAACCTCCAGATTGTCGACGGTAAAAAGAACTGATCAGAGGTCCAAATAACAAAAGAAGAACAATGCTTCTTGATCAGCACAGGAACAATGACAAAGTACCTTACAGGAAACGAGAATGTACGAAAACAAATCTTTACAATAGGTCTTATTTCTGATCTATTCAGCAGCTGTAAACTCTGAGTAAATGTTTGCTCAACCTCTAGGAGTATTGAGGAAACACTTTTCAGAGATCCTCGGCTAGGAGGAAGAAGAGCAGGGGGCTGTTATATGGGCCTTTAGACCTTGGATAACATGTGTACAAAATCTTCCCCTGAAATTAATCAATAGAGATAAGATGAGACGACTAACCAAAACAAATGAATATAGAGTTAACAGCCAGGATGTAGAGGTTGAAGAAGAGAGAGGCGACAAAGTAGGACCAGACGAGGCAGGAACAGAGCAACAAGATGGGAAAGGAGATGTTGTACTCCTCAGAAGAGGTGTTCTCCGGTATGAAGAGTTGTGGCTTCTGGTACATAGTCACGCAGAGGAGAAGCAGCACTGTAACGATGAACATCTTGCATGTCTGCATCAGCATTTCTGCTATCTGCAACATTTAAAAAAGTTAAATTAAAAAAAAAACCGACACAATAAAATTTGGGGGCGGGACGACACACCCTCTGCAAAAATCCTGATTTTATTTATTTTAATAATTTAAAAAAAAAAATCCGGTATTTGGTGTTTCGAATAAAAGTCTATTTACATTTTTTTTACTGAAGCTTTGGTGGGGAGGTAATTTTTTTTTTTTTTTGGGGGGGGGGCTTGGCCTGATAAACATTTGAGCTCAAACTCCAAGTCTCTAGCTGTAATAGAGGCTGAGATCCCTACACCCGATTTCCACCAAACATGGCTTATTTTATTTATTTATAACAAATTTTCCCACCAAAGAACAATTCGATGTTGTTATTACAGGTGGTCATATTACAAAACAAAAATTATATTATATTATATTATATACCTACATACAGAAAAAAAAAACCATAGAAAAGAAGAAGAAAAAGAAGTCAATGCCTAGAACTGAGTTAAAAATATATAACAAGTAGGAGGGTGCTGGTAGATCAGAGGTATGTGCTTACCTGGGAGATGAATGAACCTTGAGCACGCTGTCCTTCGGATGGGATGTTAAGCGATGGTCCCGAGAATATATGGTGTCAGGCACTCGTTAAAGACCCCTGCCCTAACTAACTAAACCTGGGAAGACTACATTTAGAATTCCCAGAGTAGAGTCGGGCTCATGGCCTCCAGAGCGATGAAAGAGCGCCCAGGAAGTAGGCGATATGACCTTGTAGTTATTATACCTAATATTAAAATTTGATCAATTAAAAACCATGTGACCTGGCCGGTAACAAAACATTTAAACTATTACTGTTAGTTGTTACCAGGTCACATGGTGTTGAATTAATCATATTTTAATATCGACTATCATAGTAAGAGTGGGAGTGAGTTTTATTTCGTAGATAGAACTCCCCCCCGGGGCCATGGATGTCGTAAATAATTAGATAACACAGTGACATGGCTAATATGCATCGAATATAATGCCAAAATACAGTGACGAAACAGCGCTCTGGTGGTAGGCGATTTGACCTCATAGATAAAGCTAGGGCATGAGTCGCAATAACTAACATTAATGGCATACAAAAATAAGTTTTTTCTTGTGAATAACTCATACTTTGTTACATAATATATGCCTAGCATTGTTTACCGTTAAAAAGTTATCCCCTACAGAAATCAGATTTAGCTAGCAGGTTGCTGGGAGTATATTTTACGTTATATCAAGCTAAACTGTGCTCTCTACTACAATATTAAATAGAAGATATTAAAACGAAAACTCTAGAACGAGTGAATCTTAGTCAGGATTTTTAGAAAATAAATACACTACTTACGAAATGTATCAAATCTATATCTCTGGGTTTGTCGGATAGAAGATCATAGACACGTTTAGCAGCATCCGTATACTTTTCGTTACAGATAAAGGCAAGCACATAGGTTAGATTGGTGGTATAGATGGTGACTTTCTTGACAAATCTGCTCGCCAAGTTGCCTTCCTCAAGATCAGTGTTGTACAGGAACAGGAGTGCCAACATTTGAAAGAAGATGTGTAGCCAGCCTGTGAAGATCATCAGGAACGAGCCAAGCATCAGTGTCCCCAGGTGGAATCTGGAACACAACAAAATATATCTACTCTATAAAAAAGACTAGTGAACTAGATCTCTTTAGATCTGCAAAAATCAATTAACTTTTCGCTCCCCTGAGCTTTTAAATGCATTCATTACATCTGCAGTTATTAGGGTTTTTGAATTGAGCCCCCTCCCCTGAACCCCCCCCCCTCCCTTTTCTTCGTCTGATATGGCTCAAATTTGACAGGTTATGGTCACATGGGGTTTTGACTTTATATATGAAACTTCACGTCGATACATTAATTACATCGGCAGTTATTAGGGTTTTTGAGCTGAGCACCCTTCTGATCCACCACTTCTCTACTGCCGATTGCTAAGCAGTTATTACAGTTTTTGTGTTAAGCCTCTCCCTAATTCCCCCCCCCTCCCCCCCCCCCCGCCCTGTTTTAGGCCGATCTGGCTGAAAATTGATAGATGCTGTCCTTATAGGGTTCAGATCCCACATGTAAAATTTCGTATCGCTACATTTATTCTACCGGCAAGTTATAAGAGTGAGTTAAGTCTTCCTCCTAATCCCCTCCTTTACTTTGGTCAATTTGACTGAAAATCAATGTGTCGACGTTAGAGAGTTCTGGATTCACATATAAAATTACGTGTCGATATATTCTTTCTATAGGAAGTTATCGTGTCGACACACAGCATTTTTTTTTTCCAAATTTGGTATCTGGAGCTCGGAAAATAAACATCGAATTTTTGACCGATTACATAACTTCCCCTATACTTCGTATAGCTGGCTATATAGTAAAAGGCTTATATCTGTAATTGCTGCGTTGACAAACTGTTCATATTACCTTTATTGAGAGCAATTTAATGGATAAAAATTAGAAAAGCAAGGCGATTTCCTGTAGTTTACTACTTTATTAAGATAAAAATAATCTATAAAATATATCTTAGATGGGCGGGAAAAAGAGTACAAGTCCATTTTTTGCCAAAACAGTATTATTACATATTTCACAATGTGAAGTCAATCTCTAGAAGTGGTGAGAAGAGGACAAGTCGGTAATGTCTCTCACGTAATTGTAGACCTAATTTTTTGTCAGTTAAAAAAAAAAAATTTCCAGTGGCAAAAGATATTTTCTATTCTTCTGAAAAATTAACTTTTTTGACTTGTACTGTTATGGTCTCCCACCAAAGATATTTAAGTTAAGATTTAGTTACCTTAAACATTCAAAAAAATTTCTTTGGATAATTCCAAAGGGAATATCGTGGTTAAACTTTGCGATGTACCATTTGACGAATGCAGATCCGACCACCATCTCTAAGAGTCCTTTGACAAACCACAGAGTCCAGACGAACAAGAAGAGGATCAGAGCGATCATGAGGATGGCCGGGATAGTGACTGACTTCCCGATCTGGAAAATACACCTTCAACAGAAATAATGCAGAAAGCACAATTGGCCATTATTTGAATACATTTATATTACAATATTGTTCAAAGAACATTATGAAATAATATTTATTCAAATAAATTTTCATTTATAACCCCCGAAAGAAAAGGAGGGACCCCATAAGGACAGCATCTATCAATTTTCAGCCAAAGAGAGGGGGGGAATTAGGGAAAGGCTTAACACAAAAACTGTAATAACTGCTTAGCAATCGGCAGGAGAGAAGTGGTGGATCAGAGGGGGGCTCAGCTCAAAAACCCTAATAACTGCCCATGTAATTAATGTATCGACGTGAAATTTCGTATTTAAAGTAAAACCCCAATGAGGACATAACCTGGTAAATTTCAGCAATAATAATGTTCAAAGTTCTCCCACAGTAGAGTCGGGCTCATGTCCACCAGAGTGACGAAAGAGTGTTCTGGTAGTAGGCGATATGACCTCATAGTTAAAGCCCGGGCATGAGTCATAATAACTAACTCTATTATACTGAAATTCAGAAATAATTGACATCTCGATGGAAAGGTTAGAAAATGATAACCTCAAGTAACCTTCGTGTTTACATTTTACAAAATATTTCTTCATTGTTTGCTTTTTAGAGACGTTTTAGTAGTTGTTCGTTTTTTTAAACTCGGTTTTGTAGAAATGTGAAGGTAAAAAAAATAATTATAGCTTCTACAGATTAATAAATTGTCAAGATGACAAATGTATTTTATTTTTTCATATTCCATATATAATCATAGTGGGAGCCATGGTGGCCGTGCGGGCTAGAGCGTAGGACTTTGGTCGCATGGTCTCACCATGGTTTGCGGGTTCGAATCCCGTCCGGGAGTGAGTTTTATTTCATAGATAGAACTCCCTCCCGGGGCCATGGATGTCGTAAATATAACTAAAAATAACACATTGACATGGCTAATATGCACCGTACATAAGGCAACAAAAAAAAAAAAAAAAAAAAAAAAAAAAAATCTCATAATAATATAATGAAATGTTTATAAATTCTTTATAGGCCAGTTGCTGGGTAATCCAATTCGGAAATAATTCATGACAAATGTTTTATCGTTTTAATCTCTTCAGTTATGTCCCAATATGACTATCCTAGGTTTTCCTCCTCCGCCGAGGTGAGCGTCGGCTCCTAGGTTGCGAAATGTGACCTGAAAGAGGGTGTTTTTGCGGTTTTTTAAAGATTTCTTGAAAACAACCCAATAAATCAAGAAAGTTATATTTATATACTTGATTGCACCACCTTTCGTGCTTCACTCCCACCTGCTTTGATGGCTGTAGTCACACTTTTTTCTCTAGCAACATGCATTTTTAGTCTCAAATTTTTGAAAAATAAAATGCTTTTCATCACCTCTTTTCTTGCTGCACTCAATTAATGTCTTAATTCCTCTAGTTTTCACGGTCACTGTCTCACCCTCCGATAACGACTCTTCACATACTACACACAAGCCTGCCATGTTGTTTACACCGGAACAAATTATGATAACAATATACACATCAAGAAGCCACGAAAACAGGAAAAATCACTTTAGCCAGAAACCGTGTCGATCACTTCGCATACTGAAGGAGAGAGTGGGAGGGGAAGCTGGACCTTCCACACAGGGCAGGAGGTCCCTCATTCCCATTCTAGAAAGGTTTCTTGCATTCTATCCCTATTATTATTAATTTATTATATAATTATATATTTATGTAGACACCCATTATAATTTAAAGTAATTATTACTTATTCTTACCCCATTTCTGCATTATTTTTGGAAGAAAAAAAAAGAAGTATGGTAAGTTGACAAATTAGTGCAATTTTGATAAGAGCTCGTACAGTTTTAACTTAAACAAAATATATCAAATTGGTACTCATTTTACGCAGAATTTAACGCTCTACAACTTTTATAATAACAAGTTTCTTGATTTATTGGGTTGTTTTCAAGAAATCTTTAAAAAACCGCAAAAACATCCTATTTCAGGTCACATTTCGCAACCTAGGAGCCGACGCTCACCTCGGCGGAGGAGGAAAACCTAGGATAGTCATATTGGGACATAACTGAAGAGATTAAAACGATAAAACATTTGTCATGAATTATTTCCGAATTACCTTACTTTTTCCTCCCCAGCAACTGGCCTATTAACTACAAAGTTTTGTTTTATAAAGGTCTACTTTTTGAGTTAAATGATTTTTTGCCAACTTTTCTGTTTCTTGCATCTGCCACTATTACCTTTGGAACAAATTGAGTATGAGAGATCTTCATAGTGCTCGAGATGCTGAAAACTTGAAAAATTTGTAAAATTGGAATGACTTTAGCAACAACTAAATTAATCCTGGTATTTGATCTCACCTGACTGGGGTATCAAATTTGATCTGGGATCACAGACCTTTTTCTTCAGATTAATTGCTTGATCTAGGATGGTGCAACAAAAATTGTTGGTTAATCCAGGAAGATCAAGAACCAGGATCCAAGTCTGATATTGATCCTGGTTCAGTAATGGTGAGACAGAAAAGGTGGATCAGAGCAGTTGATCCAGAATCAAACCTTCGTTTGATCCTGGATCTGAAATGATCCTGGTTGGTGCAATCCACCATTAGAGTTGAGTATTTAGTAATCAAAAATACTATTATTTAATATAATAAATCAAAAAATAATAGCGACCAAATAACATCCCGCCTTCCGACATCTGCTTCCGTCCCTGTTGTTGCACAGTGCGAGAAAATCTTCTGTCGTACACTCATCACCCTCCTGAAATTAATACAAATTACACAACATTGTCTTATGTTGTCTTAGTTTTCAACTTTGCTGCAAGTAAATTGTATCAACAAAATATTGGGTTTATTTTCTTAAATCTACATTATAAAATAAAAAAAATAAACATTAAAATTCACTCAGACCAACTCCTCTCAACCAGGCCTCCACTCTCTCTACACACACAAGAAAAAAAACAGCTGATGGCCGTGTTTTGTTTTTTACTGTCATTTGTTTTAAAAGAAATGGTTTCTTATTATTTATTTACTAATTCAGTTTCTTTTTATAAAAAATAAATATAATTAATTTTTTTTTATTATTAATAATTTAATGTGTGTATTATTTTTATACATCACAATATATATGCTTATATATACATAAAGTCAAAATCGTCTATAACGACCTTCAAGGGGATAGGAAAATCTGGTCGTTATAATCACACTCCCCCCCCCCTCCCTTGCATCAATAACTAATGAAAGGTCAAAACAACAATGAAATAAGGTTTAAAAGAAAGGTTTATTTTAAAATATAGTACTTATTTACATTAAAGAGTTGGAAAAAAGTTAAAAAGTGCTATCAACTATAACGGTTGATCGAATTTTCATGTCATTTCACATTCTCATGGGTCAGTTGGGAACAATAATCAGCTGAAAAGTACTTCAAAACAAAATTATCTAATATATGCCCCGGGTATCATACATTTGTATTTATATCGAGCGAGGCGGTGACACAACATCTATTAGTCGCATCATTATTATCAATTTCAAATTATTTTAAGAATATTTTTTAAGTAACTAATTGAACAAATTCGACTATTGTGGGGAGCGTGAATTGCAAGGATTAGCAGAAAAATATGCACCTGGCAAATTCAGAAATTCACTGGCAAATTTCAGGATATTTTTTTTTCTTTATTTTAAGAGGTTGTACGTGTTAAAACATTAAATATTGACGAAGATATACTTAAATGAAAAATTGCACCTTTCAGACTTTTTTGCACATGACCAAATAACTGGCAAATTTTTATTTTATTTTGCCAATAACTGGCAAATTCAGACCTTTCCAACGAGGCCAAGAACATTAAAAAATATTAATTATTAAAAATACGAACGACTAACTTCGTTTTACTACTATTGTGCGTCCCAGGACGGAGAGGAGTGCACGGGAAGGAAGAAGCCCGGAGCAGCTTCCGGATAATCTACTTATAAATAAATATATAATTGATCTTACTTTAAATTTAAATTCGCAGACACAATTTTTATCCCGAGATAGTCCTTCAATAACTCTGATGCCAGTCATTGATGAGAATATGGCTCGAATCAGATGTCCAATGTAAAACGTCAGAAGAGTATCAAACAGAAAAAGTGCCACAGGGAGTAGCAAGGCATACCTGATGGAGCCTACAGCCCTGCAACAAACAAAACTTTTTATTTTTTCAATATATTTATTAATACATATAAAAATACCTTATTTAGATAGATTGTTGATAAACAACACTTCCTTTAACTTGAGTTCAGCCAAACATATATACATATATATCTTTAACACTTCAGTTAAGGTTTCGCTCATTCGGATATTTTCAAAACTATAAACAAGAATTTACTGAGTTATTGACATTTAACCATATTGATTAGAAAATGTAGCATGAATGTTCTCATAAGATAATGACAAAATAAACATACCTTATTTTTTCTTCTCTAAATATATACAATTTATATTTTCGTCTTACGGTAAACATTTTTTCCTGGCTAAAACGTATCCGTAATGAGATCATTAATAAAATCTATTTATTAATAACATTGAATGTTCTTGAATTTGCGGCCATTTTTGTTGGGAAACTATGAAGTAACCTACCCGGATGTTTCGTTTACACTAATTAAAGAGAGATAATTCATCCAAATATTTATTAAAATAACGCAATAATGTTATCTGTCAATCTATTTTACTTGGAAATAACAACTCAACAACAACAATGAGAACCCTATTACATTTTGTTAAATTGTTTGAAGGTTAGTTATTATGACTCATGCCCGGGCTTTAACTACGAGATCATATCACCAACGATTCCCCCCCTCCCGTTTAAATTTTTTTGACGTCACAAAGCCAATTTTACTTATAAGAATATGTACTATACAGGGTGTCCCAGATAAACGGGCCACAATTCAAATAATTCGGAAACGATTAGTGCTAGCAAAATTTTACAAAGAATAAAAGTTGTACGTCTCAACGAGTGGTATGCAGTGATGTGAAAAAAAAATGAAAAATTTAATGTAATAGGGCTTAAATGACCAACGGAAGGAAAGGGTTTCCTTTTAAGCCCATTAACAATTAACACAATTTAAAAGTACTTAAAAAGTTAGGAAGAACCCCGCAACAGAAATCTTTATACCTGTAAAACTACCGGAGATATGTTGGTTCAAAATCTGAAAAGTGTTAAACCCAGTGTTTGACGTTTTAAACCTTTGAAAAGAGTGAGTATTGTAACTGAAGTTAAGAATGGTTCTTAATCTATTTTTTTCTTTACTTTCATATAAAAATACTCAGATTGTAATAATTATAATAATAAAAGGGCATAATTTGTGCCATATTTTGAACATATTCTGAAGATTTGGACAGTATTTTAGGTAATATGGACTTTTGCAAATGTTGGTAAAGGCATTATTATTATTATTATAAAGTCCGTCTAACCAATAAATAAAGACTTAAGAGCACAAATGTTATAAATCTATATTATGATTTTTTTTATGACCTTTATTACTTTATTTGTTTAGTTCTTGGTCAGTATAAGATAAGAATTGTTCATTGAATATTGCAAAAAATGTTCAGCGCTTGTGAGATATGACCCTTATTGTTGGGGAGTGTCATAGCAAGTTTAATGCTGCTTCTCAGGTTTACGCCGAACAATTTCCAGAAAGAAATCATCCATCCCGGAAGGTCTTGAAAAGGATTATTCAAAATCTGAGAGAAGGTAGATTTACGAGTTCCAAATGTAAAAGGGGAAACATTAAAAGACAAGGTGCTCGGGAATTAGTTTTAAATATCGTGCAGCGTGACCCGCACATCAGCATTAGAAATTTAGCAAGGCGTACTGGCTTTTCTAGAAGTGTTATACATAGGTTTCTGAAAGAACATAAATACCACCCATTTCACATTTCTTTACATCAATGTATATGCCAAAGACCTTCAGAATCGCAGGGACTAAATAACATTGTACAATCAGGTGATTTTTTCAAGAATGTTCTATTCAGTGACGAAGCCACGTTTTGCAGTGACGGTACTTTAAATCGTCACAATTCTCATTACAGTATAACCCTAGATGGGTGAAACATGTAGATCGTCAACATCGATGGGCAGTTAATGTTCGGTGTGGCATTCTTGGAACCAGAACTATAGGCCCATATTTCTTCCCAAGAAGTGTAACCGGACAAATATATGCAACTTTCATACGCGATGAGTTACCACTTCTACTGGAAGATGTCCCCCTTAATGTTCGCAAGTCTATGTGGTTTCAGCATGATGGGTGTCCAGCCCATTTTTCGCGGATGGCCAAACGAGTATTGAATGCCATGTTTTCAAAATCGATGGATTGGGCGAGGGGGACCTGTTTCGTGGCCTTCTAGGTCACCGGATTTTAACCCTCTTGATTTTTTTCTTTGGGGTTACTTAAAGAATAGAGTGTATTTCAGAGAGCCAATGTCTAGAGGGGACATTGTCCAAGAATGTTTAGCAATACGGGAAGAGAGTGTTGCCAAGAGTGTCGAATCGGTCAGCCGAAGATTGGATGCATGTTTGAGAATCGGGGAGCAATTTTTGAACATTTAGTGTAAATCAATAATCCTACCTACATGTAAGCATGTGTCTATGTATTTTTAACGTAGTTCAGTTCTTCATCTCTTGTTCAATTGTAATAATTACTTTATACATACAGTATTGGTATTTTATTTCTGAAAGTGTTTATTGTTTCTTTTATACCCTTCAAAGATACCACTTTTCGGAAGCTTTTGTATTATGTCAGTTCTGCCCATAATGCCTTTACCAACATTTGCAAGAGTCCATATTACCTAAAATACTGTCCAAATCTTCAGAAAATGTTCAAAATATGGCTCAAATTATGCCCTTTTATTATTATAATTATTACAATCTGAGTATTTTTATATGAAAGTAAAGAAAAAAATACATTAAGAACCATTCTTAACTTCAGTTACAATACTCACTCTTTTTTCAAAGGTTCAACACGTCAAACACTGGCTTTAACACTTTTCAGATTTTGAACCAACATATCTCCGGTAGTTTTACAGGTATAAAGATTTCTTTTGCGGGGTTCTTTCCAACTTTTTAAGTACTTTTAAATTGTGTTAATTGTTAATGGGCTTAAAAGGAAACCCTTTCCTTCCGTTGGCCATTTAAGCCCTTTTACATTAAATTTTTAATTTTTTTTTCACACCACTTTATACCACTCGTTGAGACGTACAACTTTTATTCTTTGTAAAATTTTGCTAGCACTAATCGTTTCCGAATTATTTGGATTGTGGCCCGTTTATCTGGGACACCCTGTATATCAAATTCCATGACAATCCGATCATCGGTTAATGAGCTAGCACTATATTTATGCTATACAACCCCCCTCCCGTAAAAAATGTTGAGAATGCTACATCTGAAGTTTACAGAATGGGGACCTTCGGATGGGATCTTAGACGATGATCCAGGGCCTTTTCGAATGTCAGTTACTCGTTAATGAGTCGTAACTAAACCTGGGTTGGCAACATTTCGGTCTCCCGCTGTAGAGCTAACGGGGAAGGGATAAGAGCGTTCGATGCTTAGGTCCCTTGGTGTACACAACAACCCTCCTAATATATCTACTATGGTCCTATCTAATATCTACTGTCTATGGTTCACTATCATCGTTTCTGGTTGTTGTCTATGTGTTTTTCAGAAGATATGTGAAAACGGTACCACAAAGCCCACCCACCTACATTCTACATTTGGAGGTGTCAGGGTTAAAGTGGGCCAAGTCCACTTTTTGTCTATTGAGAGTTGACTATGATAGAAGGTGGCTACAACTATATATTATATAGTAATATATATTACTATATAATATACATATATTATACAGGGTGTCCCAGATAAACGGGCCACAATCCAAATAATTCGGAAACGATTAGTGCTAGCAAAATTTTACAAAGAATGAAAGTTGTACGTCTCAACGAGTGGTATGCAGTGATGTCAAAAAAAAATGAAAAATCTAATGTAATAGGGCTTAAATGGCCAACGGAAGGAAAGAGTTATCTTTTAAGCCCATTAACAATTAACACAATTTAAAATTACTTAAAAAGTTGGGAAGAACCCCGCAAAAAAAATCGTTGTACCTGTAAAACTACCGGAGATATGTTGGTTCAAAATCTGAATAGTGTTAAACCCAGTGTTTGACGTGTTAAACCTTTGAAAAGAGTGAGTCATGTAACTGAAGTTAAGAATGGTTCTTAATGTATTTTTTTCTTTACTTTCATATAAAAATACTCAGATTGTAATAATTATAATAATAAAAGGGCATAATTTGAGCCATATTTTGAACATTTTCTGAAGATTTGGACAGTATTTTAGGTAATATGGACTCTTGCAAATGTTGGTAAAGGCATTATGGGCAGAACTGACATAATACAAAATCTTCCGAAAAGTGGTATCTTTGAAGGGTATAAAAGAAACAATAAACACTTTCAGAAATAAAATACCAATACTGTATGTATAAAGTAATTATTACAATTGAACAAGAGATGAAGAACTGAACTACGTTAAACATACATACACACATGCTTACATGTAGGTGATTATTGATTTACACTAAATGTTCAAAAATTGCTCCCCGATTCTCAAACATGCATCCAATCTTCTACGGGAAGAGAGTGTTGCCAAGAGTGTCGAATCGGTCAGCCGAAGATTGGATGCATGTTTGAGAAATCGGGGAGCAATTTTTGAACATTTAGTGTAAATCAATAATCACCTATATGTAAGCATGTGTCTATGTATTTTTAACGTAGTTCAGTTCTTCATCTCTTGTTCAATTGTAATAATTACTTTATACATACAGTATTGGTATTTTATTTCTGAAAGTGTTTATTGTTTCTTTTATACCCTTCAAAGATACCACTTTTCGGAAGATTTTGTATTATATCAGTTCTGCCCATAATGCCTTTACCAACATTTGCAAGAGTCCATATTACCTAAAATACTGTCCAAATCTTCAGAAAATGTTCAAGATATGGCTCAAATTATGCCTTTTTATTATTATAATTATTACAATCTGAGTATTTTTATATGAAAGTAAAGAAAAAAATACATTAAGAACCATTCTTAACTTCAGTTACATGACTGACTCTTTTCAAAGGTTAACACTTTTCAGATTTTGAACCAACATATCTCCGGTAGTTTTAGAGGTATAAAGATTTTTTTTGCTGGGTTCTTCCCAACTTTTTGAATACTTTTAAATTGTGTTAATTGTTAATGGGCTTAAAAGGAAACCCTTTCCTTCCGTTGGTCATTTAAGCCCTACTACATTAAATTGTTCATTTTTTTTTTTTTTTTTTTTTTTTTTGGGTGGCCGACCTCCGGTGGAGGCCACGACACCATCGCCGAATCGTCGGGGAAAAAGGGAGGCCTAACGATTTTATTTACAAATTATAGAAATAAAAAATATATTATTAAAAATACAAAAAAAAAAATATGATGCTGTGGGAGGAGGCTAGGAGCGACCGCTGCCGACCATCTGCGACGATCAGCGGTCCCTCCCAGCCCACCTTAATTTTCTTGGCGCGCCGAGAGAGCTCGGGATAAATGTAGGGCGATCGCTAAGTGTGCTTCGTTGGGGCGCCGGGGACGACTGCAGGCCTCCCCGGCGCAGGGTCAAAATGTTTGCTTCTTTCTCCACCAGGAGGCGACAAATCGGCTGAACATTGGGTAACCGGTTTCCGTCACCAGCTGCCGCAGGTCGAGTCCCAGATACGATCCTGTCACCACCCAACTCCACCCTAGCCCCGTCGTACAGCGGACATTCGAGGATCACGTGCTCCGCAGTCTCGACCCCGCCGCACGAACAGTTCGGGTTGTCCTTCCTCTTAAAGAAGAACAGCTTGGAGTTGAAATCTCCGTGACCTGATAGTATCTGGGACATCCAGTGGTCAGGCAGTATCCAAGTAGAGTCCAGACGTACCCGGATTTCCGGTAAATATGCGTAGGTCGTCCGGCCTCCGATGATCGTGACCACCGCTGTTGCCATTTCTCCACTATCCATTCCTGGACTATGTCCCCGCAACGCTCCGGTCTGGACTGTCCGCGCATCTCTTCCTCCAGGGCTAGACGTAAAGGCTCATCTATATCTACTCCTAAAGGCAAATTGCGTCTACAATAGTAAGAGGCGACAGCCCCGTCCAAGACTAAGTCTACGGGCGGAGCTCCTGCCAGCACCTGTAGCGCAGCCGTAGAGACAATACGATAGGCCTTTGTAACCCTTAAAAGGGCTGCTCTCTGGGCTTGCACAAGGATCACGCGTCGCCGCTTCGTGGGACGATGCCACCACCCAGCAGCGGCGTACCTTGCCACAGCCTCGAATACTCCAGTTTAGATGATTCTACACGCAGAGTAGCCGAGGCCCCACGTCGCGCGGGCTAGGCAGCTCAGAGCGTTGAAAGTGGCGGTAGTCCTTTCTTTAATGGCAACAACGTGGGGCGCCACGTCAACAGAAAACTGAATTCAAAAACCCCATATATGCCGATGTAATGAATGTATCAACATCAAATTTCGTATTTAAAATTAAAAATCCCGGAGGACATAACCAGTCAAATTTCAGCGAAATCGACTGTGGGGGGGGGGGGGGGGGGGGGCTCAATTCAAAAATCCCAAATACTGCCGATGTAATGAATGTATCCACATCAAATTTCGTATTTAAAATTAAAATCCACTCAGGAACTATCCAGTCAAATTTCAGCGATATCAGCTGAGGGGAGGGGGGAATTCCGGGTAGTGGGCTTTATTAGGCCCCCCTTACAACTCCCCCTCCCGTTCAAACTTTATGGACGCCACATAGCCTATTTGTCAACTTGGCTTTTAGGAATACTATACGTGAACTTTCATGATAATCCGTCCATCCGTTAATGCGCTAGAGCAATTTTTATGCTTAGGCCCCCCTTGCAACCCTCCCTCCCGTTCAAACTTTTGGGACGCCACATAGTCTATTATTCAATCGTGGTCAAAAGGATGCTACATGTGGAGTTTCATGAAGATCCGTCCGGCGGTTTGGGCATGATGCTGGAACGAAACCCGTATCAGTTTTATTAATATAGAAGTCTGTCGAAGAGAACGGGAAGATAACAGAAACCTGAATTCCAAAACCCCATATCTGCCGATGTAATGAATGTATCAACTTCAAATTTCGTATTTAAAATTAAAAATCCCGGAAGAAAAAACCAGTCAAATTTCAGCGAAATCGGCTGAGGGGAGGGGGGAGTTCCGGGGTGGGGGCTCAATTCAAAAAACCCAATAACTGCCGATGTAATGAATGTATCAACATCAAATTTCGTATTTAAAATTATAATCCACTCAGGAACTGTCCAGTCAAATTTCAGCGATATCGGCTGAGGGGAGGGGGGAGTTCCGAGGAGTGGGCTTTCTTAGGCTCCCCTTACAACTCCCCCTCCCGTTCAAAATTTATGGACGCCACATAGCCTATTTGTCAACTTGGCTTTTAAGAATACTACACGTGAAATTTCATGATAATCCGTCCATCCGTTAATGCGCTAGAGCAATTTGTATGCTTAGGCCCCCCTTGCAACCCCCCCTCCCGTTCAAACTTTTGGGACGCCACATAGTCTATTATTCAATCGTGGTCAAAAGGATGCTACATGTGGAGTTTCAGGAAGATCCGACCAGCTGTTTGGGCATGATGCTGGAACGAAACCTGTATCAGTTTTATAAATATAGAAGTCTGTCGAAGAGAACGGGAAGATAACAGAAAACTAATTTCAAAAACCTCATAACTGCCGATGTAATGAATGTATCAACTTCAAATTTCGTATTTAAAATTAAAAATCCCGGACGACACAACCAGTCAAATTTCACCGAAATCGGCTGAGGGGAGGGGGGAGTTCCGGGGTGGAGTCTCAATTCAAAAATCCCAATAACTGCCGATGTAATGAATGTATCAACATCAAATTTCGTATTTAAAATTATAATCCACTCAGGAACTGTCCAGTCAAATTTCAGCGATATCGGCTGAGGGGAGGGGGAGTTCCGGGGAGTGGGCTTTCTTAGCCCCCCCTTACAACTCCCCCTCCCGTTCAAAATTTATGGACGCCACATAGCCTATTTGTCAACTTGGCTTTTAAGAATACTACACGTGAAATTTCATGATAATCCGTCCATCTGTTAATGCGCTAGAGCAATTTGTATGCTTAGGCCCCCCTTGCAACCCCCCCTCCCGTTCAAACTTTTGGGACGCCACATAGTCTATTATTCAATCGTGGTCAAAAGGATGCTACATGTGGAGTTTCAGGAAGATCCGACCAGCTGTTTGGGCATGATGCTGGAACGAAACCTGTATCAGTTTTATAAATATAGAAGTCTGTCGAAGAGAACGGGAAGATAACAGAAAGCTAATTTCAAAAACCTCATAACTGCCGATGTAATGAATGTATCAACTTCAAATTTCGTATTTAAAATTAAAAATCCCGGAGGACATAACCAGTCAAATTTCAGCGAAATCGGCTGAGGGGAGGGGGGAGTTCCGGGGTGGGGGCTCAATTCAAAAATGCCAATAACTGCCGATGTAATGAATGTATCAACATCAAATTTCGTATTTAAAATTAAAATCCACTCAGGAACTGTCCAGTCAAATTTCAGCGATATCGGCTGAGGGGTGGGGGGAGTTCCGGGGAGTGGGCTTTCTTAGGCCCCCCTTACAACTCCCCCTCCCGTTCAAAATTTATGGACGCCACATAGCCTATTTGTCAACTTGGCTTTTACGAATACTACACGTGAAATTTCATGATAATCCGTCCATCCGTAAATGCGGTAGAGCAATTTTTATGCTTAGGCCCCCCTTGCAACTTCCCCTCCCGTTCAAACTTTTGGGACGCCTCATAGTCTATTATTCAATCGTGGTCAAAAGGATGCTACATGTGGAGTTTCATGAAGATCCGTCCAGTGGTTTGGGCATGATGCTGGAACGAAACCCGTATCAGTTTTATTAATATAGAACTCTGTCGAAGAGAACGGGAAGATAACAGAAAGCTGAATTCAAAAACCTCATAACTGCCGATGTAATGAATGTATCAACTTCAAATTTCGTATTTAAAATTAAAAATCCCGGAGGACATAACCAGTCAAATTTCAGCGAAATCGGCTGAGGGGAGGGGGGAGTAATTATAATGCCTCGTCCTACGGCGAAAGTGTGGATTTATTACACTAATAACGATTCGATCTCAGCGACTTGCAAAAAGTGTTTTAAAAAACTGAAATATTGTTGGAATACAAAGTCTCCAGTAGTTTTATATCCTTAGTAAAAATAAATTGTATGTTTGTTTTATAAGACATTTTATTATTTTCAGTATGTTTTTAATAATATAATTTTATCTTATTCGATTTGATTTATTTGTTTCTTATTGCCCATTACAATATCTCATTTATAGCTTTCAAATTGTATTGTGTTTTTTATTATTATTATTATTATATAGGTATATATATATTATACATGGTTTAAAACTAATTATAACGAAGTACTCGATGAAATACGATTTTTATTTGAATCTATATAGATTTATAGATTTTCAAAAATTAATTATAACGAATTTTTTTTTTTTTTTTTTTGCCTCAGCAATAAGCCATAGCTAAACAGATAAATTCATATGAATATATTCGATTTTTTTATTATTTTACACCGAGAGTCCACATGCCTTAATGAAACTTAAGATACTCCTGTAAATGTCCACCTTACCAGAGCCTAGAAGACAGGCGTAGTTGAATGGCTGACACAATTTGGGATCTATCGCCATAAACAAAGAGAGTCTCTCGTCAGCAAATTTCAGACACAACATGAAAATATGTTCAAAAGACTCGACTTCCCCACAGTGGGGGCATAAAGCCGATTCAGCCAAACCTATCCTGTGCTTATACAAACCACACAATCCATGATTGGACCTGAGACGACAAATCGTGCGACAAAATTCCTTGGAAATCGGCTCCCGAGTGAACCAAGGACGAACTTCAACCAAGGGATTCAGATCTTTATAAAAGCTACCCTTCCTAGAAACTGAAAATTCCTCCTGCCAGGTGCTCCAGATCTCTCTGCCAACTGAATCATAAAACTCTCTGAAGGGAATCAAACAGTGAAGCTTTGAGCCCTCCACTATAGCCTGCCTTGCTAACTTGTCCACAATTTCATTGGCCTCCACCCCTGAGTGTGCCTTCACCCACATAAATACCACTCTTGATCCTAGCCTCTTCAAAACATTAATGTGTTCTATAATTTCTACAAGAAGATGGGAAGGTTCCTATTGATACAATATTTGTCGATTTGACTTAATGTACTTTGATTATCTGACACGATAATCAAGTTTTCAGGGCCACGCAGGGAGACAGAATATTTCAGAACTTCCAGAATAGAGATCATTTCGACAGTCGCTATCGAAAAGAAGTGAGAAACTGAAAATGAAGCCTTAAAATTTCTCTGAGGGTCAAAGAAGGACAAACCACAGCCCATTTTAGTCTTGGATCCGTCCGTATAACTATAATATGGGTTTTCTTGCATCGGACATGATAAAGTGAAGTCCTCTATATTTCCAAAGTAACTTGGAAAATAGACCGAAGTAGAAGAATAGAGATTGAAATAGTCCGTGCAGAACAACGGCAAAAGATCTGACGTAAATACTCGACCATGATGTTGATGAGTTCGAAGGAAGCTGGATGTCAGAAGAGGAGCCCTTTTCTTCATCCAAAAGTCATGAGTTAACACCAAAATATTAAGCTCAGAGATATTGTTGAATAGACGAGAGTTCAGAGCCATTATTTTAAGCAAGTATCTGTCCGCTAACATTATTCTGCGCTTGCTAAATGGCAGCTCGCCAGATTCGGACAAAAGAACATCGATTGGAGTTGATTTCAGAAAGCCCAGACAAAGCCTAAGACAGCTGTTCTGTACCAGATCCAGTTTGTGAAGAGTAGTGTCACTGGCATCTCCAAAAAGACAAGATCCGTAGTCCACGATAGAACGAACGGTAGCTCTGTAGAATAAAAGGGCTACAGACGGGTCTGCACCCCAGCTGCAGTGAGTTACCATTTTCAGAATATTAAGGTACTTTTCTAACTTCTCAACTGTGTAAGTAATGTGTCGGAACCAACTAAGATTCTTATCCAGGAAAAGTCTCAGAAACTTAGTGAAGGGCTGTACCTTGAATGTCCCACCTCCGAGTAGCATTTCGTCTCCAATAGGAAGCCTTCTTTTTCGAGAGAAAACAGAAACATGGGTCTTCTCTACAGAAATATTCAGATTATTATTGAGAAACCAAGTTCCGAGAACAGTCTCATCCATTATTCCTTGGGAGTGCAGTATATCGGAGTGCGTAATATAGAGGCAAATATCGTCTGCGTACTGCAGAATCTTGACATCATTTGGAATTACACTAACAATATCCGCAACATAGATGGCGTACAAGATTGGGCTCAAAATTCCTCCCTGGGCCAACCCCACCTGAGCTCTTCTAGGGCCCAAAATAAAATTATCCAATCTGACGAATAAGTTTCTATCTGAAAACAAAGAGATAACGTTTGAAGCAAACTTACTCGGAAGACCTAAGTTAATCATTTTTTGGAACAACAGAGATAGGTCGACATTGTCATATGCTCCGTTGATATCAAGAAACAAAGCTAATGTAGTCTGACCAGAAGTGAATCCTAACTGAATGTCTGTGACGAGAGTTGCCAAGCTATCCAAGGTGGACCTGCCTTTACGGAACCCAAACTGAGAGGGAGGAAGGAGGTGGTGATGTTCCAGCCACCACTCCAGCCGCAGCTTGATGAGGCGCTCATAGGTCTTCAAGAACACGGAGGACAACGAAATAGGACGATACGAGGAGGATACATTAGGAGGTTTGCCTGGTTTGGGGATGGGAAGGACGATATAATTCTTCCATACTTCCGGATAGGAGCCATTAGACCAGAATGTATTAAAGGTAGACAATAATACCGAGACACAGAAAGGAGGCAAATGAAATAACATTGGATAAACTATCTGGTCCTGGCCAGGAGCTGTGTTGGAAGATCTTTTGATGCAGCTGTAAAGTTCAGAAAGAGTGAAGTCTTTCAGTAACATATGGCCCTCTGTGGCGTTGTCGTCAAGCTCTACGGGAACCAGATTAGAAACATAATCTGGAGTTAAGTTGGAAAGGAATTCCTTGGTCCAATCCCCCTGGGACAAGGGAAGCTTATTTACCACTTTACGATTCTTTAAACATTTAATTTGATTCCAAATGGCCTTAATTGGAGAATTAGATGACAAGTTATTACAAAAATCTACCCAGGAATTTAATTTTGCTGTCCTAATAATATGTTTTGCGACAGCAGAGAATTTTTTGAACCGTATTAAATTATCAACAGAAGGGCTAGTCTTATAAATGATGTAAGCTGATTTTCTATCATTTATTGCCCTTTCGCAGTCCACTGTCCACCAAGAATTGGAAAACTTTTTATTATTGCAAGATTTATATTTAGGAATGGAGTTTAGGCAGGCCTGATTCAGATTATGTAAAAAAGTGGAGTAGGACATATTAACGGCGTCTTGAGATGAAAAGGAAGACGAGAGGGAGAGTCGGAACTTGTCCCAATCAGCCCGAGAGACGTTCCTTACCCGGGAAGGAATTTTAGGAGAATCTGAGAGAGAAAACTGGGAAGACAATACGATAGGTAAGTGGTTAGAACCTAACGGGTCATCGGACACAGTCCAGTCGAACATGTGGAGTATGTCTTGGGAACAGAAGGAAATGTCTATAGCAGAAAGGTTAGTTTGATTAATATTTTTGATAAGGGTGGGGGAGCCGTCGTTTAAATATAGTAAGTCAGTTTCCTTGACATCTTCGACGAGGTACTTACCCTTAGAGTCAGTAACACTGCTGCCGAAACATGAGTTGTGACAGTTAAAGTCCCCTAAAACTAAAACAGGAGAAGGAAGGGATTTGAAAAATCGGGACCACTGCAATTTAGATATATTATTTGAAGGGCTATTATACAGTGAAACCACATTCAAGCATCTATTATATTGAGAGGTAATCGAGGTAATACCCCATGCAACTTGTAGATATTTTTAATTTCTCGAAAAGGGATGTTGTCCTTAATTAAGAGAGCGACGCCCGCCCTCCCATCAACTCTGTCGTGTCTTAAAATGTTAAAGTTTCGAAAGTTATAGTATTTATGTGGGGAAAACCAAGTTTCGGATAGTGCAGCCAAATTAATATTATTACTTGATATAAATTGTTCTAAAGATCCTTTATCTGAAACGGCCGAACGGGCATTCCATTGAACGATATTATTTATTATTTTTTAATTCATGCTTTAACTTTATTTTTGAAGACTTCCTTCCTTCATAGTATGATCAGAAATATCTAATTTATCTTTATTTGTCCAAGAAGTTATTATATTTAAAAAGGTGTCACAAATTTCCTCTAAACTGAGATGTATTTTATCTTCACTGTTATATGAATCCGTATGAGAAAGGTTTTTAATAAGCCCCCCTTCCCAATTCCTTGGGGTAGGAACCGTATATAATTCTTTACTAAAGTCTGACTGACTTGGTCTTGGAGGAGAAAAGAGTCTAGGTCTTTTAACACTAGTTTTATAGAAGAATTCTGTAACAGGAATGTTAATAACCGGCGAGGGCATAGTCGGAAAGTCAGTCTGAGATTTAAGAGAAGGCTTAGCCAAAACATTTGAGAAATTTCTGCGTTCAACTAATTCTCTAGCTTCACTGTAAGGAATATTTTCGTTAGCCATAAACGTTTTAATTTTTTTTTTTTGTTTTCAAATTCGGGGAATTTATTGAAGTCGAGAGACGAATGATTTTGCTCACAATGCACACATTTATAAACAGTGGGATTGGGGCAATCTTTTTTTTCATGCTGGCCAGAGCATAAACTGCATCTGGCAGTACCTTTGCAAGTACAAGTCACTTAGGTCAGATGTTTTAATGGGGAAGATAAAAATAAATTTGAGCACGTCGTCCTTCGGATTAGACTTTAAGCTATGATCGAGGGCCTTTTTGTATGTCAGGTGCTCGATAATGAGTCCTATGTTATGTAACTAAACCTAGGTAGCTAAAATTTCACTTAGGTTCAAAAAACCTTGAGCACGTCGTCCTTCGGATGGGACTTTCCCGATATATCTAAATCTGTCTATCAGTTTTACAAATATTAAATCTATAAACCGTTAAAAAGCAGGAAGTTTGAAGAATGGTATTTAGCTCGACTTTTTTCGAAAAACATTTTTATTTCGATTTTTGTGGAGGATTCAGATATCCCGGTTGTTCATCAGTTTTAACAAATATTAAATCTAAAAACCGTTTAAAAGCCAGACATTTGAAGATTGGAGTCTACCGAGCTCAGGATCGCCATTTAGAAATCTAGCCAAGTCACTTAGCTCAAATGTTTTAATCGGAAAGATAAAAATAAATTTGAGCACGTCGTCCTTCGGATTGGGCTTTAAGCTATGATCGTGGGTCTTTTCGTATGTCAGGTACTCGATAATGAGTCGTATGTTATGTATCTAAACCTGGGTAGATGAAATTTCATTTACGTTAAAAATAACTTGAGCACGTCGTCCTTCGGATTGGACTTCAAGCTATGATCGAGGGCCCTTTTATATGTCAGGTACTGGATAATGAGTCGTATGTTATGTATCTAAACCTGGGTAGCTGAAATTTCACTTAGGTTAAAAATAACCTTGAGCACGTCGTCTTTCGGATGAGACTTTCCCGATATATCTGAATCTGTCTATCAGTTTTAACAAATATTAAATCTATAAACCGGTAAAAAGCAGGAAGTTTGAAGAATGGTATTTAGCCCGACTTTTTTCGAAAAACATTTTTATTTCGATTTTTGTGTAGGATTCAGATATCCCGGTTGTTCATCAGTTTTAACAAATATTAAATCTAAAAACCGTTTAAAAGCTAGACATTTGAAGAATGGAGTCTACCGAGCTCAGGATCGCCATTTAGAAATCTAGCCAAGTCACTTAGGTCAGATGTTTTAATGGGGAAGATAAAAATAAATTTGAGCACGTCGTCCTTCGGATTGGGCTTTAAGCTATGATCGTGGGTCTTTTCGTATGTCAGGTACTCGATAATGAGTCGTATGTTATGTATCTAAACTGGGTAGTTGAAATTTCATTTACGTTAAAAATAACTTGAGCACGTCATCCTTCGGATTGGACTTCAAGCTATGATCGAGGGCCTTTTTGTATGTCAGGTACTGGATAATGAGTCGTATCTTATGTATCTAAACCTGGGTAGCTGAAATTTCACTTAGGTTAAAAATAACCTTGAGCACGTCGTCTTTCGGATGGGACTTTCTTGATATATCTGAATCTGTCTATCAGTTTTAACAAATATTAAATCTATAAACCGTTAAAAAGCAGGAAATTTGAAGAATGGTATTTAGCCCGACTTTTTTCGAAAAACATTTTTATTTCAATTTTTGTGAAGGATTCAGATATCCCGGTTGTTCATCAGTTTTAACAAATATTAAATCTAAAAATAGTTTAAAAGGAAGAAATTTGAAGAATGGAGTTTACCGAGCTCAGGATCGCCATTTAGAAATCTAGCCAAGTCACTTAGGTCAGATGTTTTAATGGGGATGATAAAAATAAATTTGAGCACGTCGTCCTTCGGGTTGGACTTTAAGCTATGATCGAGGGCCTTTTCGTATGTCAGGTACTCGATAATGAGTCGTATGTTATGTATCTAAACCTGGGTAGGTGACATTTCATTTCGGATAAAAATTACTTGAGCACGTCGTCCTTCGGATGGGACTTTCTCGATACATCTGAATCTTTCTTTGGTTGACCATCTTCGTTTCTGGATGCTGCCTATCTACCAACATAGCTGTATTAATTTGTTTTTCAGAAAATATGTCAAAACGGTACCTCAAAGCCCACTTATATTCCACACTTCTTCCTTGATAATTTTAGTTGGAACGAAACGGTAACTTATTTTACCATACATATGGAGTCTATCGAGCTCAGGATCGCCACTTAGAAATCTAGCCTTTAAGTAGGGAGGTGGGGTGTTCACAGCACCCCACGACATTAGTTGCTCTATATTTTTAATTAATAGGTTTGCAATCCTGTTGATCTTTTTGCTACCTTCCTAAATAACAGCTGTTTATATATTGAGGTGGCAATGGCGTCAGATTTAACTTTCCTTGTTTATCTTTAGGATCATTTATTGTCTGAGGGTGCTCACAACACCCCACATCCCTACTTACGTTATTATAATATAAAATAGAATTTTTTGTTCGACTTCAGTTTAATATGTCGTATGAGAACTCCTAGATAAAAATTTGACCTATGTCGGAACTATAAGGAAAAATAAACTGGAGCTTCCTACTGAGCTAAGTATGATTAGAGGCAGGACAGAAAATAGCACCATTTTTGCCTACAGTAACCAGCTCACTGCACTTTCCTATATACCAAGGAAAGGTAAAAATGTTTGACTCCTTTCAAGTATGTACCCAAATTCTAAAGATTTGGATGAATCGACTGGAGATAATAATAAGCCAGAAATAATTACATTCTATAATCTAACGAAAGGTGGTGTGGACGTCATTGACAAGATGTGCGCTACACATACTGTAGCTCGGCGATGTAAACGTTGGCTCCTAAATGTCTTCTTTAGAAGCCTCGACATTGCCGGCATTAACTCTCAGGCAATATATATGGGCAATAATCCTACCACAAACTTGGATAGTTCAAATTTTTGATTGGACCAGAAATTGAATAGAGGTCTTTGATTCCCAAAAACATCAGGCTAAAGGCGGCAAAAATGTCCGGGAAGAGCACACCAGAACCAGCACCAAAATCAGAGCAGAGACTTTCCGGTAGATGTACTGTTTGCCCATGAAACGCAGATAAGAAAACAAAGTTTTTTTGTTGTTCTTGCAAAAAATTTACGTGTATGAATTACATGAAAAAAATTTGTTCTGAATGTTTCGAGTAAGTGATAGGTACTACTTTACTGTTTGAATTTGTATAGTTAGCAACAATATATTTTATAAAAAGTAGTTTTTTTGTCTCCTGCTACCCTTTAACAATCCATTGTAACTTAGTTTAGAATTGTATATGATTTTACAATATCATATATTTGATAAAGGTATAGAAAAATAATAACTCAAGAAGAAATCCTATTAAAATTGTATCATTAAAAAAAGACAAAATTCGAGCATTTTAGTTAATTATTCATTTATAAAATATAGGTATAGGGTTTAAAGAATGAAATAGTAATATAGAGCACCCCACCTCCCTCTTAAAGGTTAAACGTTCTGCTCAACATAGGGTAGGTGACATCACCCAACACTCCTGCCAACTTCCTACTATCATCTCCAAAGCCCACTTATATTCCACATTTCTTCCTTGATAATTTTAATTGGAACCAAACGGTAAATTATTTTATCATACATATGGAGTCTATCGAGCTCAGGATCGCCACTTAGAAATCTAGCCAAGGCACTTAGGTCAGATATTTTAATCGGGAAGATAAAAATAAATTTGAGCACGTCGTCCTTCGGATTAGACTTTAGGCTATGATCGAGGGCCTTTTTGTATGTCAGGTGCTCGATAATGAGTCCTATGTTATGTAACTAAACCTAGGTAGCTAAAATTTCACTTAGGTTCAAAAAACATTGAGCACGTCGTCCTTCGGATGGGACTTTCCCGATATATCTAAATCTGTCTATCAGTTTTAACAAATATTAAATCTATAAACCGGTAAAAAGCAGGAAGTTTGAAGAATGGTATTTAGCCCGACTTTTTTCGAAAAACATTTTTATTTCGATTTTTGTGTAGGATTCAGATATCCCGGTTGTTCATCAGTTTTAACAAATATTAAATCTAAAAACCGTTTAAAAGCTAGACATTTGAAGAATGGAGTCTACCGAGCTCAGGATCGCCATTTAGAAATCTAGCCAAGTCACTTAGCTCAGATGTTTTAATCGGAAAGATAAAAATAAATTTGAGCACGTCGTCCTTCGGATTGGGCTTTAAGCTACGATCGTGGGTCTTTTCGTATGTCAGGTACTCGATAATGAGTCGTATGTTATGTATCTAAACCTGGGTAGTTGAAATTTCATTTACGTTAAAAATAACTTGAGCACGTCGTCCTTCGGATTGGACTTCAAGCTATGATCGAGGGCCTTTTTGTATGTCAGGTACTGGATAATGAGTCGTATGTTATGTATCTAAACCTGGGTAGCTGAAATTTCACTTAGGTTAAAAATAACCTCGAGCACGTCGTCTTTCGGATGGGACTTTCTTGATATATCTGAATCTGTCTATCAGTTTTAACAAATATTAAATCTAAAAACCGTTTAAAAGCGAGAAATTTGAAGAAAGGAGTTTACCGAGCTCAGGATCGCCATTTAGAAATCTAGCCAAGGTCAGATGTTTTAATCGGGAAGATAAAAATAAATTTGAGCACGTCGTCCTTCGGATTGGACTTTAAGCTATGATCGAGGGCCTTTTCGTATGTCAGGTACTCGATAATGAGTCGTATGTTATGTATCTAAACCTGGGTACGTGACATTCCATTAGGTTAAAAATTACTTGAGCACGTCGTCCTTCGGATGGGACTTTCCCGATACATCTGAATCTTTCTTTGGTTGACCATCTTCGTTTCTTGATGCTGCTGCTTATCTACCAACATAGCTGTATTAATTTTTTTTCAGAAAATATGTCAAAACGGTACCTCAAAGCCGACTCTTAACAACAACACACTTTATTTGGACCAGAACATCTTGGTTCTTCACACAAAGTATAAAATGGAAAATATAAAATGAAATTAATTAATAATAATGTCTTGGTATAATCTTGGTTTGAGCCTTCTGTGGAGAGTAGGCTGGCCAAGATTGTAGTGGGATGCTCCAGAACACAGGCCTAGTCTTCCGTGGTAGTTATCTACTAAGGACCTTAAATAGGCTGCGACCCGAGGAACTCCCAGTTCCTCATGGAGTTGGCTGTTTCGGATAAACCATGGTGCATTCAGAGACACACGAAGAATTTTGTTCTGAAATGTTTCTAGTCGTGTTGTGAGTGAAGGACTGGCGGCATGCCATATTGGACAGGCGTATGTTAACAATGGGAGAAGTAACGCTTTGTACAGGAGCAGTGTGCAAGAGTGTTTGAGGGGTGTGTTGCGGTTAATGAGTGGATAGAGATGTTTTAAACGGGTGTATGCTTGTGTAAGTTTTATGTTGATGTGAAGTTTCCATGTGAGCCGTGTGTCTAAGAATACACCAAGGTACCGGACAGCCTGATCTTTAGGGTTCCATGGAATGGGAAGTCCGTCAACCCGCAGCCTACTCTGGTCCTCTGTAAAAAATCGGCGAAGGGCAAAAATCTTCGCTTCTGTTTTACTGGCGTTCAACTGAAGCTTCCATCGAGCGAACCAGCTGGAGACGTGGTTGAGAGAAGTTTGTAACATGTCAACTGCTGTCTGGAGGTCTTCATGTTGACACATAAGTAGTGTGTCGTCTGCGTATAGTGCTAGAGTGGTATTACATGGCTCGGGGATGTCGCAGCAGTATAAGCTGAAGAGGAGGGGACTGAGGATAGCTCCCTGTGGCACTCCCGCCAGAATACTACGCTTGGAGCTGAGGATGTTGTTGACCCGCACTTGAAACGTCCTGTTCTCCAAAAAGGAATCAACGATCTTTTCCAAGTACTGTGGAGCCCATGTCTTCCTCAGCTTATAGCGGAGACCTTCATGCCACACCGAGTCGAACGCGGAAGCTACATCTAAAAAGACGGAGGTTGTATATGTCTTCTGTTCGAAACCATTCACAATCTTTTCCGAGACCCTCTGTAGCTGGTGCACAGATGAATGATTATGTTTGAAACCAAACTGGTGAGCTGGAACAATTCCTGCGCTTTCCAGGTGAGAACCCAGTCTTCTCAATATTAGTCGTTCGAAGATCTTCGACAACGAGTTCAGAAGGCTTATAGGCCGATAGCTGTCCGGCTCTTGCTTGGGCTTACCATGTTTATGGAAGACGATTACAACCGCGTTTTATCCAATTTCGAGAAAAATAGCTGCATCGCAGGCATGCGTTGAACAGACCGGTTAGAAAGGCTATACTCTTGGGTGGCAGCTTCTTCAGCACTATGTTCGGAATGAGATCCTCACCGGGGGCCTTGTTGTTTGCTAAGTTTGTTATTAATGTTGTGATTTCTGAGGGAGTGGTGAACTTGATGAAATTTTCAACAGTTTGTGTCGGTATGGATAGATATGTGTGTACTGTGGTGTTCATGTCTGTGTTAGCAGTGTCGTATGTGCGGTACTTTTGTTCGAGGTGTGTTGCCAGGATTTCGCATTTGTCTTCGTCGCTCGTCACTGTGTGATGTCCATCTGTCAGTGGGGACAAGGATGTGTTTTGTCTCAAAATTCGTCAGGTTTCTTTCCAGAGACTACTATCGCCGGGGGTCATGTCGGTCAAGTAAGCCCTGTACTTACAAATTCTGTGGTTGTCGAGCTCCCATCTCACCCGTCGGGTCAAGCGATTGAGGTCTCTTTTATCTACATCACTTCTTGTTCTTTGCCAGCGTTTGCGAGCCGTGTTTTTTTCGTGAATTAGTGCTAGGATTTGAGTGGGAATGGAGTCATGTATATGTGGTCGTCTGTCTTTGAAGTGGTGATATGTAGCATTGTGAACAGATGTGTAAACAGTTTGTGTGAATGTCTGTATTGTCCAGTCTATGTCGTCTGTGTGATTGTAGTAGATTGGAATTTCAAGAGTTTGATCCATTTCCCATTGAAAAGTTTTCCAATCAATTTTTCCTGTTATAAGTCGTGGAAGCGGTTCGGTGTAGTGTTTGTGTGCTGTGAATGTGTTAAGGACGGGGACGTGGTCTGAATCGAGTTCATTTAGTGTCTCGTGATATATTGGGAATGTGAAATTTTTTATAAGTGTGATGTCTAAGATGTCTGGATGATATCTGTGTTGTGACGGGTAGAAGGTTGGTTCGTCTGGGGCTGAGACCTGAACACCGAGGTTGTTTGTGGCCGACAAAAGTCTGACCCCATTGTTATTGGTTCTTCTGCAGCCCCAGATTGTGTGCTTGCTATTGAGGTCCCCGAAAAGTGCAGTCGCGTCTCCTGTAAAAATGTGTTCTAGGTCTGTCTGTTTTATTCTTAAGTTTGGTCGTTGGTATCCCGAGATCATGTTGAGTCGTCTGTTGTTGGTGAGTGTCAGGTGAATCCCGACAGCCTCCAGGTGCTCCAGTTCAGGAAGAAGTAGATGGGAATGATTTATTTTTTTTTTTTCACACAAACAGCTACTCCTCCAGAGGCTATTCGGGTTTGTCTGTCTCGTCTGTATGTCACGTATCCTGTCAGTCTGAATGTGTCTGTCGCTTTGAAGTGTGTTTCTGTTAGGCAAACTATGTCTATGTTGTATCGTGTTAGGAGGTTACTGAAAGACTGTTGCTTTACTTTCAACCCATTCGCGTTCCAATTTAGGATTGTTAAATTTTGATCAACTGTGGAATTAGGGCTGACCATAATTGGAAGAAAGTATGTTATTGAGTATTGTGGAAATGAAGTATTTGATTTTGGGAATGAAAGGTTTAATAAAATTTAGTAGTATGTCAAATAGGTTTGATGAGGGGTCTTGTTCGTTGAGGTTAGTTTGATGAGGGGTGCTTGCTGGTGTCTGTGTGTGGTGTCTGCTCCGGGTAAACCAAGGGTTTGATTTAGCTCCTGAGGGGATGTTTTGCTGTGACTGTGGATTTTCTGGATTTTCTGAGACTGGTTGGGGAGTCAGTCTAGATGGATTTGCATTTGTTGTGTCATGAATGTGGGTTGGTATGTGTTTTCTGTGTGTGATTCGTGATTGAAGTTTTAAGAAGGTTTCACAGCCTCTATAATTGGCGGGGTGGCTTCCACCACAGTTAGAGCACTTTGGGGACTCTTGGAGAGTACGTGATGGGCAAGCAGTGAAATGATGATCTCCTGCACACTTGACACATTTTGGGTCAAGGTGGCAGAAGTTCTTGCTATGTCCCACATGCTGGCAATTCGTGAACTGCACAATGCGTTGAGACCTCTTCCGCGGTTCGACAGTCACTATAGTGTAAAAGAGACGAGATAATTTAAAAATCGCTTTCCCCTCCGGAGTATTCTGGAGCTCGACAGCACACAGTGGAGTGGGGCCTTTGTCCTTGTTCAGTAGCCTTGTTACACTGAGGACTGGGTATGTCGGGGTTAGTTCGTCTTGTATTTCGGTTTCAGTCAGGGAGTATGGAACCCCTCGGATAACAACGGAAAGTTTCCTATCCTCGGGGTTCAGGAAAGTATAGTATTTTACGTCATTTGTTTGGTAAAATTTGGTCAGTTTCCTAAAGTCTTCAGATGTCATAAGGGATATTTTAATTTTTTTGTGGCATTGTTTTGTTTCGAAGGGAGATGTTGTGATACTTTTAATGTCTGTCAGTACTTTTTGAAAATCGTCGGCTTCACAAAGGAAAATTGGGGGGATTTTAAGTTGTTTTTCGGTCTGTGGGATGGTATCGTTAGTGTGTTGGTCGGTGATGAGTGCTGCGAGTGGCGCGAATGTAGTGTGCGTGGATATAGTGGAATGAATTGCGTACCTGTTCCGCTTGGGCTGGGTGTGGCTGGCCCCCGGTGAGGGCTCTCCGTCTAGCTGCATGGCTGACTCCGGGAGTGCTGGGAACTCCATGTCTTCTTTTGGGGGACAGGGTCTCTTCGGCTGGCTCACTAGTCGGGGTGAGTTCGACTGATCTGGGTTACCTGTATTGTTCAGTCGTGCTTTGAGGTTATCCGTGAGTCCATTTTTCGTGTTGACCGGTTTTTCGGTCGAGTTGATGTTGGGTTTCATTCTCACCCGTAACTTGGGTGAAAAGTAAGTAATTTTGCTCACTTTTATGGGTATAAATAACTTTTCAAATAATAAAAAGGTAAATTTTCTTGAGACAATTTGTTTACGTGTTTAAACAAACAAAAGTTCACAAAAACGTTAAATAAAACATTGAATTAGCAAATTTCCTGGCATCCTTAAACGTTCTGCTCAACATAGGGTACGTGACATCACCCAACACTACAAAGCCATAAAAAAAAGAACTTACCTGTAATAGGTAAAAAAAAAAGAATGACGTCACCCCAAGATCACTTCAATGTTGATATAGGAAATTAAGTAATACACTTTACTTTAAAATTAAGTAATACACTTTACTATAGGAAATTAAGTAATACACTGTAACTTTCGATTGGGGTGTCAGACACCCCACGGTGTCATTCTAGGGCTAAATATGGTTGACTATCATCGTTTCTGGTTGCTGCCTATGTGTTTTTTAGAAAATACATGAAAACGGTACCACAAAGCCCACATGTATTCTATATTTCTTTCTTGACAATTTTAGTTCGTACTAGTCATTCGATTGGCTTTGAAGGGAGAACAAAAAATAATTGATGAATTCAGGCTGGGGAAGTTCTTTGCCGGTGATCCACCTACGATATTTTTGTTTTGTTTTGTTCTTTTAACTTATGGAACTTTTTAAGGAGCATAATTATATATTGGATGCATTTACCTCAGTGCCTCCTGAAGTACATCAATAGCATGCTTGATTCTGTAGGAGTACCGACTCAGGAATACAGTGTAGACCAGGAGGAGAAGGATGGAGAGGACGAAGGGGAAGATCCAGACCCACCAGATGGACAGGAAGGAGACTATGAACCTGAACAAGAAAATAATATATATATAAGGGCAACGAGGGCGCCGGTAGCTCAGTGGTATGCGTGCTTGACTTCTGAGCTCAAGGTCGTGGGTTCGTAACCCGACCGAGGCCCTTAGTTTATTTTATCTGGGAGGTAAAATAAACTTAAGCACGCCGTCCTTCGGATGGGACGTTAAGCGATGGTCCCGAGCCTGTACGATGTCAGGTACTCGTTAAAGACCCCTACCCTAGATGAATAAAAATTTAGGGTAGGCAAAATTTAGAACTACCACAGTAGAGTCGGGCTCATGTCCACCAGAGTGACGAAAGAGCGCTCTGGTAGTAGGCGATATGACCTCGTTGTTAAAGCCCGGGCATGAGTCATAAAACCTAAACCTAAACCTAAACCTATAAGGGCAACAAAAGCGGGGGGTCACAAGGCCCCCTCCCCCCCCGAACACTCGAAATTTATAATAATTTCGGTAGATTTTGAACAAAATAAAATAAAATATTATATGATTAGCAATAGTAGTTCTATAACAAAAGGTTTAAGAATCATCTTAAGCAGCGGTTCTCAACCTGGGGGGCGTGGAAGAATTCCAGGGGAGGCGTCAACAAATTAAAAAAAAATAAAATAAGTTTGTAGTAGGATTTCCCAAACATGGATCTCGAAAATTTCTGGCTACTATATCTTCCTGTTTACCCAGAAGTAGCAATGGAGGCAGCCAAGTTGCTTGTACAATTTTCATCAACTTATCTATGCGAGTCAAGATTTTCAGCCCTGGCTAATATAAAATCTAAATATCGAGCCAGACTAGATGTGGAAAGTGACCTGCGGTGTTCTTTGTCAAAATTGCAACCAAACATTAAAAAAAATAGTTAACGAGAAACAGTGCCAGCCCTCACACTAGTACTACAAAAGTAACGAACATTTTTCTGGTTACATTATTGATATTTTGTTGTGATTTTTTTGATGATTAGTGTAATTAAAATTTATATTTGAACAAATATGATTTTATATTCCTTACCAGAGTATGTCTAGCCTAAGTTCAAAGTCATTTTACTCAAACATAATGTAAGTAAACTTATCATATATAAGTCTAAAATTTAGACTTATATATGATAAATTTACTCTTTTTTAACTTAATCCGTAAAGGGAGGCGTGACCTCACACCAAAGTATGAAGGGGGGCTCGGAGCCTGAAAGGTTGAGAACCCCTGATCTAAAGAGAGTTTTATACCCATATACCTATAATACGTAGTTCAGCGGTTTTAGGTGCGGCAAACCTCGGCCACCGCCCAGGGCCTCGCGCTTGTAGGTAAATTAAAAAAATGTATACATTGATCAATTTATTAATGTGCATTTATTAGTGTTTCCATGGACGTTTGAATGCATCTTAGTTCCATTTGAAACGATCAAACTAATTATCGCATGCCACGAATGTAAAAATATTTCTTCTGATAATATCCTTAAGAACACGAGATATTGAATAAAACAATTCTGATCTTCCGCAGTAATCAGTATATTATTCTGAAAATGATAAAAAAAAAACCCATTCAATGGAGTATCGATTGAAAAATACCATAACAATACTATTAAATGATGGTGATCATTCGAAGAATTCGCAGTATTACTGCAGACTTTCTTCCCAAATGTTACTTGAGGTGAAACCTTGAGCTGAAATTTAATTTTAACCGCGAAGGCCTCGCGAAAAGTCCACGGCCCACGACCTCGCGTTGGCTGACGCCGGCACTGCTATTAGAAAATGTTTAAGAATCATCTAAAGAGAGTTTTATACCCATATACCTATAATATTCAGATGTACATAGAGTTTACATAATAAAAACAAGATAATGATTGAAATGCTTGTACTTTATCGCCGCTTAGAGTTTAGATTGTAATACATAGCGAGCGCTAAGATTCTTAAAATATAAATTAAAATAAAATTACAAATGTAAAAAATAAAAAAAAATTGTTTTTTTCTTTAAAATGATTTCAATAATTTATTATTTATTTTTACCTTTTCATTATCTATACTCATTTTTTTATATTCTTTTGATTTATAATTTAAGTGACAAGGAGGTAGCGTGCTTGCTTAATGAGCTCAAGATCGCGGGTTCGAAATTCGGAAGAGGCCCTCAGGTTTGTTATCTGGGAGGTGAGAAAACCTTGAGCACGCCGTCCTTCAGATGGGACATTAAGCGATGGTCCCGAGCCTGTACGATGTCAGGACCTCTTTAGAGACACCTACCCTAGGTCAATAAAAATTTAGAGTAGGCAAAATAGTAGAGTCGGGCTCATGTCCACCAGAGTGAACTATAGTAACCAACCTGACCAACTATATTTCATTATTTTTCATGTAGTCTAGTCATGTAGTCTCGTCATCGACTTCATACTTCCCCAGAACGTTTCGTTCCCCCTCCAAAACCAGGGGTCTGTTTGAGCTAATATTCAATAGCTGGTTTACGTAAGGGCTCCTAAATCCTCAAAATAAATTTTGTCGATAAATTCATTATATCTGCAGTTATTAAGGTGTTTGAACTGAGCCACCTCCCCTGAACCCCCACTTCCCTTCAGACAATATCGCTGTTTGACAGGTTATGTCCTCATTGTGTTTTGACTTTGAATATGCAATTTCATGTCGATACGTTCATTACGTCGGTATTACAGTTTTTGAGTTAAACCCCTTTTTTCCTGGCTAATTTGTCTTTAAAACGATAGGTGTCGTCGCGGGGTAGAGTCGGAAAACGTAATATTCCGTTGAAAACTGCGCATCGAATTTTTGACAGATTACATAACTTTCCCTATACTTCATAAAGCTGAGGCAGAAAAAAGTAGTTCTTACATATTTTGTATTTTTCGTTAGTGTTGCCACTACAGGAAGAAAATATAACTAACTTGTCTAGGATTTCATCGTGGAACTGGTCAATTTTCCTCACCCGTATCTTCATGTAGACGACGTTGAACAGAGAGACAATCACCACTGTAAAACAAATGAAGTGAATCAACCTCCCCACATTTAATTAATATAAATAGATTTAAAAGTTTTCTTTCTCCCCTACTTCTCAGACCAGTTAGGTTCAAGACCATAGCTGTCGCCATCATCTCAAGTTGGTTTTCTAACTGCAAGTTAAAATTAAATCCTTTAAAGTCATCAACCAAAATGTTCTCTCTCCGTCGAATACACCAAAGCAACAACATCCAAACTGATAATACTGATATTCCCTGGAATACTTCACAACAAACATTAAAATGAACTTGGAAGAAATAAAACTTGTTTATTTATGATATTGTCTAATTTCACCAACTATATTTACATGGGAGTACTTTCGGTATTTCTACCATCCTCAGCCAAAAGCATAAGAGATAAGACTAAGTTAACATTACAGAATGTCAGCCTCTCGAGGAACCCCTCACCCTACCTACTGGTGTTCCCCATGACGTCAGACATTCCTAACTAAGCTAAATTGTCAAACTGTGAGATATTTCTTTCAAGTTCATTTGAATTATTTCACAATATCTCTGCAATAATGTCAGTAAACATTAAAATATCTCGGTTTACACATGGACACAAGACTTACATGGCAGAGCCACATCTGTGGAGAGACTTCAACCATATAACATGTAAACCAACAATAAGGATTGGAAAAAAATGTTTTGGTTAATCTTTATTCTAAAGCCGAAGAAGCAGTGGCGGGTCCAGAAAACCTCTCAGGGGGGGGGGGGGGCGAGTTTTTTTTTTTTAACTTACTGAAACTTATGTTTAAGGTGAATTAAATAAGAATTAGCTGATGATTATTATAAAAACAACAAAAACGGCATAAACGTTGATAAGTTATTTTTATTCGTGGTTATATTTACATTCGTCATAATTACGGTTATAATTACGTTATTTTTTATATATTTTACAATTTATATAATTACATAATGAAATTTAAGCGATGGCTTTTCGACGATGCAAATCGAGTCAAAACTTTCGCCAGGTCCACCTCCTTATCCTGATGCAAATTCAAAAGGAGAAAATATTTATCTCATCTACATAACATACGTAAAATACTACTTTGAAATATTTTGTTATGACGCCACGCGAATTTTTTGCTTAACTGTAGCGACTGTAGCTATAGACTCATCCACCCACAACTAACTTCATGCCACGTGAGTGGCAAAACGTTATCAAATGTCGTAAAAAATCCGACAGATTTCACCCGTTATGGCGCCAAAACTTTATTTTATTTAAATATCAATTTTTTTATACGATAAAACAATAATATTAATTTTTTATTTATTTATCTGTAATTCGACAAGAAATGATATCTTAAAATTTTAAAAAAACAAAATCTCTCAGGGGGGGCGATCGCCCCATCGCCCCCCCCCCTTGGATCCGCCACTGCGAAGAAGGAATATCGAATATTGGTTGTCCTTGTTGAACATATTTCAAATATTTTTTAAAAAACACATGTTAATATAATATTCCATATTTCTTCTTCGACTTGACTAAGGATCAACAACAATATTCATTTTTTTTTATTGCTTATGGTTGTCTTAACCTGAAGCCTCTCCATTGACAATCCTGTAATAATGGTTGATTTACACGTTATGTGCGTTGAGTCTCCACTGTAGTAAAGCGTTTTTCAAAAAATATTTGAAATCCGTTAGACAAGGACAACCAATATTCTATATTTCTTCTTTGACTATTTGAGTAAGGATCAGCCAAAGCATTTTTTTAAATGCTCATGTGGTCCTCGAATGTTCGCTTGGGTGGAGTTGATTCATGGGACAAGATCGTATTTGGAACTGGATCTACTGGATCAAGACGGAAACTGACTACCCGATGTTCTGCCGATTCGTCGGCTCCTGGCGGGAGCAGAAACAGGCATTGTAAGATGGGCTGGGGACGATCGGCGCAATAGTTCCGCCGATGGCCAATCCCAGTCCCTCGGTAACCCCTTGATCCCCGAACGTTGACTGGGTGATGTTGCTGCAATGCAAAATGCACCCTCTTTTAAAACCAAATAAAAAAAAAAAATCTTCACTTTTGACTATCATGTTTTCTGCGTCGAGACTCTCCACTGGATTTGGTTCAACAAGGACAATCTATATACAATATTCTATAATTCTTTGTTCAATATCAAACAAAATATTTTTTCATATTCATTATGGCTGAATATCACATCATCAGTGTCAGGGGAGAGGCTCGACCCAGATAACATAATAGTTGGTCCTTACTGAAGTAGTCGAATAAGAAATATAGAATATTGGATGTCCTTTTTGGAGATAATGGAATGGTGGAGCTGAAACTAACAAACAAACTCGTTTCAACTTTGTTATTGGGAGCCATGGTGGCCGTGCGGGCTAGAGCGTAGGGCTTTAGTCGCATCGTCTCACCATGGTTTGCGGGTTCGAATTCCGTCTGGGAGTGAGTTTTATTTCGTAGATAGAACTCCCTCCCGGGGCCATGGAGGTCGAAAAATAACTATATAATTCAGGGACATAAGGCAAAAAAAACGTTAAGGCGTAGTCAAGGTCCAGGTAGATTTTCCGTGAAAACGTCGGGATTAAATAATTTTTCATTTTAGCTCTCGTAGCTCTTGCATTTGCTCGGCACTAGACTTTTTAGGTTTTTTAAATTCCTTTTGATGCGAGCTTTCCTCTGGTTTGCGTTTTCTATAATTCCTCGCATATTTACGATTCATATGAGATGACATCTTTAATTTTTTTGCAATTTTCAATTTACTACCGATTTTTACATATATCTCGGCGAATATTTTTATTGTTTCACTTTGAGTCCTAGTAGTGCTCCTCAAGCTCTTTACAATGACACCCGAATCAACGTCCTATCTAAACGCGTTATCACGCTACACTAATTTCTAATTTTAATTCGCAACAATCATCCGCCGGCGCCCACACTAGCCCGATAACGTCTCAGGAAAAACAAACACTGCACAACAAACACGTACAGCTCTATCCATTGTGACCTCAACGTTGTTATCGCATTATTAGTCTCGTAGTTATTAGCGATTGAAATCTGACGGTATTTTGTAACACAAGAAAGTTTGACCGGCTATCACCGTGCTTAACAAGCGAAAAGAAGTTTTCACGTCAAAAAAAAAAAAAATAAAAAAAAAAGAACTTTGTTATTATATAAGAAGACAAACTCTAAGAAATTAAAAAAAAAACTACATACATATCATGAAAAACACATAAATGTAGATAAGTGCCCACCAGACGGCAGTTCTGAGGTATCTCTTTATGGAGACGTAGATGATGGCCACTGTGACGACAGTACCCATAAGGAGTGTGAACATCCACAGACGGAACAGGCCGAACGAGTGCCGCAGTCTCTCTTCGTACTGCAACATAGACAATTCATTATTAATTTTAATTTTTAGATCTACCCTTCCTAAACTCTGTTACTTTAGGAAGTTCCGGGGGAAATGTTTCCATTTTTTTTTTTCTGTTTTACAGTCTATCCGAATAAAATACTTCAGGATCATGGAAAAAAACTTTTAAATTTATGTTTATTGTTATGAAATTTGAATAAGTTGAACTATTTTTACCCTTAAATATTTTAATAAATAATTTTAAATATATCTATTTCGTTCAAAGCTGACTCATATTATGGTAATTCTATCTAAGATATTATTAAATAATAATTATTAAGAGCTAACTGAAGGATTAATAGAAAACAAATCTATATCACTCAGTGAGGGCGCCGGTAGCTCAGTGGCTTGTCTTCTGAGCTCAAGATCGGGGGTTCGAAACCCGACCGAGGCCCTTACTTTATTTTATCTGCGAGGTAAAATAAACTTAAGCACGCACGGATGGGACGTTAAGCGATGGTCCCAAGCCTGTACGATGTCAGATAGGTACTCGTTAAAGTCCCCTACACTAGGTGAATAAAAATTTAGGTTAGGCAAAACTTAAGACTTCTATAGTAGAGTCGGGCTCATGTCCACCAGAGTGACGAAAGAGCGCTCTAGTAGTAGTTAAAGAGGGCGCCGGTATCTCAGTGGTATGCGTGCTTGACTTCTGAGCTCAAGAGCGTGGGTTCGTAACCCGACCGAGGCCTTTAGTTTATTTTATCTGGGAGCTAAAATAAACTTAAGCACGCCGTCCTTCGGATGGGACCTTAAGCGATGGTCTCGAGCCTGTACGATGTCAGGTACTCGTTAAAGACCCCTACCCTAGGTGAATAAAAATTTAGGGTAGGCAAAATTTAGGACTCCCACAGTAGAGTCGGGCTCATGTCCACCAGAGTGGCAAAAGAGCTCTCTGGTAGTAGGCGATATGACCTCGTAGTTAAAGCCCGGGCATGAGTCATAAAACCTAACCTCACCTAGTAGTAGTTAAAGCCCGGGCATGAGTCATAATAACTAACTGAATCCATTATTTTGTATGTGTATCCAGAACCTTCTTAGGACGACATTGACTTTCAGCAAAATCGACCAAAGGGAAGGGGGGGATTAGGGGTGAGGTTTAACACAAAAACTCCAATGACTGCCATTGTAATGAATGTATTGACACGAAATTTCAAATGTAGTTCTATAAGGACGACAACTATTAATTTTCAGCGGGAAAGGAAGAGCTTAACTCCAAAATCGCTATAACTACCGATGGACATGCAATTTGATATTTAAATTCCAAACCCCATAAATATCACCAATCAATTTTCCGCGAAATCAGTCAGAGGAAAAGGGAGAGACAAGAAGGGCTCGACTCAAATACCCTAATAACTGACGATGTAATAAATATATCGATACAAAAGTTAGTATCGACTATACGTACAGTGACAAATGATGCAGCTTGAGCTCGTAGCATACGAGCGTTCCTTGGGAGAAGACTGGAGACAATCTGACTTGATCTTCGGACCTCTTCGAACTCCACCGGCAGACAGATACTGTAAACTGACACGTCACTCATCAGTATAATAGTCTAATAATATATCTACAAAATACAGTAGAACCTCGATTAACCGTGTCTCGATTATCCGTGTTCGCCATTAACCTTGGTGTTTAAGCAGTAAGTATAGGTTCATAGAGTAGAGACAGAGACAGAGTGACAATGATGACTGATTTGGCGCTAAAGAAGAAAACATTCATACAAGTCAAGCAATGGAAGCAGTTCATGTCCTCCTCAACTTCTGCCAACAGGAAAATTTTTACTTCTATGACGTCATGAATTTGAGAAAAATTAGAAATGAAGTAAGGAAAATCATTTCAAACCGCAAAGAACCAAGAAGGATTACTTCATATTTCAAGCACTGATAACGTTATAACATGACAATGTAGACACATATGTAATTCGTTAAATAAAAAGTGTCTCGATTAACCGTGGTTTTCATCTATCCGTGCGACCTCTCCCCCCTCCCCATTACCCCGGATAATTGAGGTTCTACTGTATTATGAAATATCCGTTCCTGTTCTCATCATATTGGGAGTTGGTTTGTATAAAAAAGAGTTTATGATCCTGAGAATGGCGAGGAGTCGGGACAAACTGGGCAACCAGCGTTTGCCTTTGTAAAATGTTGATATTATTACTAATTTTGGTAAATCAGCCAAAAATGTTCTAATAATGATTTAAAACTATAATATATATGTGAATTTATGAGGTCAAAATATTGCATTTAAAACAGACTTGGTTGTTTCGTAGAACGAAATAAACTGCAATAAAATAGCTTGCCCACGGGGCGTATTCGTAGAGATCTCTAAAACAGACATGACGGGAAACTGACCTAGTGGACCTGTCACTTAACAATTCCTCCGCGGTGCAGCGCTCCGGTTCCTTCTAAAACAGAGCATTCTTATCAAAAAGAAATGTTTAATTAATTCATTATTTTCTATCTAAAGGAATGTTATTAATTTCTTTCTATTAAATCTTACCGAGATTACAGGGTGCGTTAATTAATAAATACACCCATAGACACAAGCATTAAACATTTATACCAACGTTTCTACATCATAATTTACTTACACATCAATCCGGAAGTTGGCAAAATCTTAAGTACTTTACCCCACAATCCCCCAAGAAGATTAAAGAGAGTTTGGCCTAGAGATCTCCTGGTATGAAGTGATGCCATGAGGGTTCACCGCTGGCTGTTTTCCCTCTCTCAAGCCTCTCATGTCATATTTATTTTTATTATTTTATTTTATTTTTATTATTTTTTCTATAGTACATGTCAGTCCAGCCGCTGGTTGTGCATTTTTTGCATAGTTGTGGCTTAAAATAACTAAATTAAAAAAAATAAAAAAATAAAAAATAATTACGGTATATTACTAAGTGGACAATAAATTTGACAAATTAATACATCCTCAGATGTACGAAGTTGGGGGGAAAACATGTGATCGGTCGGAAATTCGATTTTTAGTTTCCAACGGAATTTCATGTTTTTTGAGCTCCATATTCCAAAAATTAGAAAAAAAAAACTGTGAACATGATAACTCCCGATAGAATGAATGGATCGTCACGAAATTTTATATGTGTATCCAGAAACCCCTAAGGACGACACCTATTGATTATCAGCCAAATCGGCCTAAAGGAAAGACGGATTAGGGAAGAGGCTCAACACAAAAACTCTAATAACTGCCGTTGTAATGAATATATCGACACAAAATTTAATGTGTATATTAAAAACCTTGTAAGGATGACACCTATCAATTTTCAGTGAATCATAGGAGGGGCTCAATTCTTAAATATCAATAACTGTCGATGTAATGAATGTGTTGACATCAGTAGAGTATAAAGGCCGGTTCTGGCGCCACCACCACCACCGCCACCACCACCACCACCACCACCACATCTGCTCCTCAATTCTGCTCCACCACCACCACCACATCTGCTCCACCACCACCACCTCCGAAACTCTGCTCCACCACCTCAATTCTGATCCTACTCAATTCTGCTCCACCACCAACACCACATCTGCTCCACCTCCTCCTCCTCACCCACCATCGTACATCCCCATCCCGATAAGCTTCCGCTCTCCCCCTAAACCTCACTAAGTTTCCACTCTCCCCTTTGAATCACCTACCATCGTACTTCCCCATCTCGATAAGTTTCCACTCTCCCCTTTGAATCACCTACCATCGTACTTCCCCAACTCAATAAGTTTCCACTCTCCCCTTTGAATCACCTACCTACCATCGTACTTCCCCACCTAAATAAGTTTCCTCCCTCCCTCTAAACCTTACTTTAATTTTTTTTAATTAGCCCACTAGCGCTCCCAAGCGTCTAGAAATCAAATTATTATTGATATTAAATCAATTTAAGAAAAAAAAAAAAAAAACCATACCTGACGGGATTCGAACTCACCACCTTCCATTTTGGAGTCTGGCTTGCTAACCCCTCGTCTTTCATGACATGTTTGAACAAATGTGCTGTAATCTAGGTATATAACGTTCAAGTCATACATTTTCAGATATCAAGTAACAATTATGGTGTATTCTGGGGTAGTAATGATTATTCCTATCGATTATTAATTATTAACATTTTTTTAAAGTCTGATTTCGTGACCTTGAACAAGCACCTGCATGATCAAGCATGTCGAACCCTGCATTCGTGTAGCCTACCTTATCACGTCCTATCATCATCATCATCATCATCATTGTATTCAGTATTATTTTAAACTGGAGTAATATGATGGAAAAATCGCCTACCTACACTTTTGAGCATGCCGTCCTTCGGTGCATTGAATAGTATTGCATTTAAAAATATAATTCAAAGCTCGTCATATTGAGTATGTTGTCCGATTGGAGTAATATGATGGAAAAATCGCCTACCTACACTTTTGAGCATGCCGTCCTTCGGTGCCTTGAAAAGTATTGCATTTAAAAATATAATTCAAAGCTAGTCATATTCAGTATTATTTTAAACTGGAGTAATATGATGGAAAAAAAAGCATTTATCTTCAATTCCGAGCACGCTGTCCTTTGATGTTATTTGTGAATTCTTGTTTTTTATTTCAACAATCATTTATTAGTAATTTTGCGTTTTCTCCAATCTGAAGACATCCTTGACCTTGAAATGGTTTTTGCATGCATTATACATGTTCAAACCTGTCAAGACCTGTTGTTGCAGGCATACTTCACCATCATATACACAAAGAATACAAATATTGGGATTTCGGGACAAGTATAAAAAATGCACTTAATTTTTAATAGCATGGATTTTTATTTATTCTCATTTACATACATTTTTGTATTGTATTTCATATTATAATTTCAATGTTTTCTTGATTCTTCCATCGTTCACGTTTTCATATCTGTCGAATAAGCCTTCCAGCCCCACATGGCGTTTCCTTGAGCTCAAAGTCCCAAACCTTCTTGTTTTTCTTCAGAGATCGGTCCAGTGTCTTTCTAATCATCATGAATGGTTTTTTGTTTTGTAAAACATTCTTTATATCCCCACGACAATTAACACATCCAATGTGCTTCCCCACCTCAATACCCCCGCTCCCCCTCCGAATCACTACTCTCTATCTTCAGTATAGCGGCGTAGCCAATCCATCTCAATTTTCTCACTTATACTTCCCCACCTCATTCTCCCTCTAAACCTTTTACTCAGACACACATCCAAGCAATTTTCTTTAGATTTCATCATAGTCCACTACTCTTAGCACCATCATGCTTCGCCCCTGTTCAACACCTACAACCTCTCTAGATCGTCTGACATTTTCATCATAATCCGGTCTACCCATACATAAACCTACATTCTACGTCCATTAGCCTCTCCCTCTGAATCAGTCATACTTACCCACCTCAAATCACCTTCAATGCACATATCCACATCAATTATTCTAAAACATATTCTTTAATTATAGTTCTACTTCCTCAGACCAATTGTACTTCTTCCAATCCGGCAAAAACTTAGCAACCCACACCTAATCCTCAGGTCTTTCTCCTAATTTTTATGACTCACTTATACTTCCCCACATCAATCGTCTAATTGTTTTTTCTCAACTTGTCCTTACCAATTTTCTGTTCTCTACTTCTAAAACCTTTTACTTATACATACCCGCGGAGTAATCTTTAGATCTAGATGTACCTTTCCATGGATACATTCTTAGGCTAACATGCAGTATATTTAACTTACGTTTTGTTACATGCTACTTCTCATCTCCAGCACTTAACTTACTTAGCATCTCTACTATATTTCAATCCTCGTTTATAGCGGTCAAAACAATTTCTTTTTCCTTCCACCAACCGTCCTCTACTGTAATTGCTCTCCTAACCTTCTCAAACCCCCGCACAATTCTGACAACGACCAATCCATCCCAATATTCTGCTCTCCACTTCTACTTCCCCAACATCATATCAAGTTAGAACCCTACAAGTGTAGACTACTGCCCCGTCAACATTTCTTTCTCATTCAAACCACTTCTATCCCACCTCTCACTCAGACATACCTGCACACTTGCATCACATGCAGAAAATCAAATTTAAATGCTTCTCCCTACCTAAACCGCCAGGTCAACACCCCCACAGTTCTCGTCGATATTTAGATTCGCATTTCCAATATTACTTTACCATCACTATTTTTACGACTAATAACCTACAATCTAGCAGGAACTTAAATCATCCCCCTGCACAACACTACTCCGGATATATTCAGAACCCACTCCCACACATCTGAGCACCAATAGAACTCTAACCTAGGACCCCTGCTGTGTAGGCTCACTCACATTGGTACCTGTCAACCCATCTTTATAACTGCAAAAGCCGGGGGTAATTTCATATTCAAGTATTTTTCCTAAGATTTCTTACTGATGAAGGCTCTAGACCCCTTCATCACAAACGAGATCAGTTAAAGAACTATTTTATAACACAGCCCCAACGTACATATAAGGTGTGTCCAATACAATAGGAACTCTTCTTATATAGCTATCCTAAGAAGAAGTCATTGAAAACTTTACCCACTGAGCCGGATAATTATTTATAGTAGAGATACTAATATTTTTTGAATGGGTAGGCGGCCTTGTGTAACATTTCATTATCAGAGATTAGCTGTGATGTACTTTTCTACAAATCAGAGACTATGCAGAGACAATAGAATCCTTCCGAGAGATCCAATATATCGTCACGACATAACACATCACAAAAATACGGAATTGTTCACCTATCCCTATAAACATCACTCAACTGCAACTTCCCCAAATCTAAACTTAGAAGTCGCTCGGACACATTTTAAAAACCCCACCACTCTTCTATATACTTCCTCAGCTATATTCTTTCCCTGGTTCCCCTCTATAGTATATCTTAAACTCTAAAGTAACCCCAACCCGAACACCATTCCTATCAATCTAAACTTTTATTTCTCAGTCGATATCGTTATAACTACAGTAATATCGTTATAAATATAGCGATATCGTTATAACTACGGTGATATCGTTATAAATATAGCGATATCGTTATAACTAGAAGGAGAGTGTAGTGATGTTTGAGCGAGAATATTGCAGTATATTCTACAACTAACACTCAACCGTTCCTCAATTAATATTATAACGCAGCCCTCACACCCATACTCCATTGTATTTATTTTTCAAGTCCCAAGCTCTTCGTCTAATATACATCACAGTTCCCACCGGTATTTGAGAACCCATATAGTATTATTGTTCCATCCTCACCCACATCTCATGGACCCCACAATTCAGCCCTCCTTCCCCGCATATATGGTATTGAAAGCCAAAACACTTACGATGACCCAATACAACAGTTATTTTATCGATTCATCTTCATAGCCACAAAACCCGGGATTATTTAATATTTTAGTATATTTCTTTTTTCATTATTTGTCACAGGTTTTTTTTTCTCACATACAACGCCTACTCCACTCAACTGTTTTTTCTTAAAGTCCTATACATATCTTACATCCTTTCATATATTTATTTTTTATTTATTCATATTATTTTATATTTTATGCGATTAATATTTATTTACATTTTCGAAAATTTACGTAAATTATGAAAATTTTGTAGCATATTCAGGAACATTTTTTGTGATGAATGTGACTGCGCAATAACTATCGTGATTATAAGAAAAATTGGTGAGTACAAGCTGGTCAGTATTAAGAAATAAAAATCGTATATAGGTTCCATATCATAGGCAGTTTCTTATTGTTGTTGGGGCTAGGTGTATTGCTGGAAACCCATTAATGATCGGCTCTTCTCGGATTTTATCGGCTCCTTTCGTTGCATGTAGGATGAAAAAAACTATAAATACGTTCTGTTTGGTCAGTAGTTATCGTTTTTCATTGTGAACGAGTTAACAATGTTGAGATAAATACAATCTGATCATTCACTATTTATTGAACCGAAGTTGTCAACCCTGTTACAATAAATACGGTCTGTTTGGTGATTATTAGGCAGACTTCATTGATCTAGTAATCCACAGCAGGTTAGATACCATGGGGGTCAAACGAAACGCTCTCACTATAGAAAATAAAATAAAAATAATTAAACTTTTTGATGAAGGAGAAAAGGTTGGAGAAATATCGAAACATTTCAAGATTCCTCAATCCACGGTTTCTTCAATTTTAAAGAGACGAGAAACCATTTTTCAATTAGATACATGTGGTAAAAGACATATTAAACGAATTAGAACTAATGGTGATTATCCAATGGAACAAGATGAAACTGAGGATACACCCCCTCTTGCCTTCAACGGAGAGAATTACACACAACAACACACAGACTCTTCAGAGGACGAAAATTGAGATGGATTGGCTACGCCGCTATACTGAAGATAGAGAGTAGTGATTCGGAGGGGGAGCGGGGGTATTGAGGTGGGGAAGCACATTGGATGTGTTAATTGTCGTGGGGATATAAAGAATGTTTTACAAAACAAAAAACCATTCATGATGATTAGAAAGACACTGGACCGATCTCTGAAGAAAAACAAGAAGGTTTGGGACTTTGAGCTCAAGGAAACGCCATGTGGGGCTGGAAGGCTTATTCGACAGATATGAAAACGTGAACGATGGAAGAATCAAGAAAACATTGAAATTATAATATGAAATACAATACAAAAATGTATGTAAATGAGAATAAATAAAAATCCATACTATTAAAAATTAAGTGCATTTTTTATACTTGTCCCGAAATCCCAATATTTGTATTCTTTGTGTATATGATGGTGAAGTATGCCTGCAACAACAGGTCTCGACAGGTTTGAACATGTATAATGCATGCAAAAACCATTTCAAGGTCAAGGATGTCTTCAGATTGGAGAAAACGCAAAATTACTAATAAATGATTGTTGAAATAAAAAAACAAGAATTCACAAATAACATCAAAGGACAGCGTGCTCGGAATTGAAGATAAATGCTTTTTTTTCCATCATATTACTCCAGTTTAAAATAATACTGAATATGACTAGCTTTGAATTATATTTTTAAATGCAATACTTTTCAAGGCACCGAAGGACGGCATGCTCAAAAGTGTAGGTAGGCGATTCTTCCATCATATTACTCCAGTTTAAAATAATACTGAATACAATGATGATGATGATGATGATAGGACATGATATGGTAGGCTACACGAATGCAGGGTTCGACATGTTAGATCACGCAAGTGCCTGTTCAAGGTCACGAAATCAGACTTTAAAAAAATGTTAATTATTAATAATCGATAGGAATAATCATTACTACCCCAGAATACACCACAATTGTTACTTGATATCTGAAAATGTATGACTTGAACGTTATATACCTAGATTACAGCGCATTTGTACAAACATGTCATGAAAGACGAGGGGTTAGCAAGCCAGACTCCAATATGGAAGGTGGTGAGTTCGAATCCCGTCAGGTATGGTTTTTTTTTTTTTTCTTAAGTTGATTTAATATCAATAATAATTTGATTTCTAGACGCTTGGGAGCGCTAGTGGGCTAATTAAAAAAATTTAAAGTAAGGTTTAGAGGGAGGGAGGAAACTTATTTAGGTGGGGAAGTACGATGGTAGGTGATTCAAAGGGGAGAGTGGAAACTTATTGAGGGAAGTACGATGGTAGGTGATTCAAAGGGGAGAGTGGAAACTTATCGAGATGGGGAAGTACGATGGTAGGTGATTCAAAGGGGAGAGTGGAAACTTATTGAGGTTTAGGGGGAGAGCGGAAGCTTATCTGGATGGGGATGTACGATGGTGGGTGAGGAGGAGGAGGTGGAGCAGATGAAGTGTGGAGCAGATGTGGTGGTGATGGTGGAGCAGAATTGAGCAGGATCAGAATTGAGGTGGTGGAGCAGAGTTTCGGAGGTGGTGGTGGTGGTGGTGGTGGTGGAGCAGAATTGAGGAGCAGATGTGGTGGTGGTGGTGGTGGTGGTGGCGCCAGAACCGGCCTTTATACTCTACTGACATCAATTTTTTTATTTAAATTCAAAACTCCATAAGGATAGCACCTTTCAATTTTCCGCAATATCGTTTGAAGGAGGGACCACAGAGAGGGTTATTGTCATTGCTTACATCCATTATTTTTCTATCTAAAGGAATGTTATTAATTTCTTACAATTAAATCTTACTTAGATTACAAAGTGTGTTAATTAAATACGTTATTAATTACACAATTGGTAACCATCTTCGAGGAAGAGTAACATAGCTAGTTATAAATTAAAATAAATAAAAAAGAAACAAAACGTACATGGCTGAGATCTGAGAACATAAGGAGCACACTGCTCGTGACGTATTAGATTTTTGAATGTTCTATAGCTGTTCTCTGCCATTTTTTTCATTTCTGCAGTTTTACAGACAATGGAGCTGGAATAATTATGGGCAGCGTTTGGTAGAAAGGAAACGCTGGCTCTGGGACATGACTTGACACACACCTACAAAAGAATATGCGGGGTGAAAAAAACTGGTTAGTCAGTTAATTACTGTGATTCATGCCCGGGCTTTAACTATTCATATCGCCTACTACCAAAGAGCTGGATGTAATGCGCCCCCCTTTACTGTGGGAATCCTAAATGTTGCCTACCCAAATTTATCCACCTTTGGTAGAAGCATAAACCGAGTACCTGACATCGTACAGACTCGGGACCATCGCTTAACGTCCCATTCGAAGGACAGCGTGCTTTCAGACCTGGGATCAGTGGTGGATTAACCAGTAGGCAAACCTAGGCAGGGGTGCCTAGGGCCCCCGATGATAAAGGAGCCCCCGATGCTGAAGGCCCCAATGTCTAAAAAAAAAAAAAAAAACTGTCACTTTTAAAATGATTTTACACGCTTTTGGGAAAAATAATTGGGGGGGGGGGGGGGGGGGTGTAAAAATAGGAGGGCCCCACATTTGCAATCACCTAGGGCCCCGCAGAAGCTTAATCCGCCACTGCCTGGGATCTGGGATCTTGGGCTCAGTGGACAATCACGCTACGTCTGAGCTACTACACCTCTACACTTAGTAACTTAAGTAGAATGATTGTACATACTTCTAAATGATTGAAATAACTTGCATAGAATAAATCTAGGAAATTAACAGACTACCGCCATTTCGAAAATGATTTTTCATGTGTATTTTATCTGTTTTCTGGCTAGTTTATAATATTTTCGTGCTAAATATTATGTTTTTACGTGAAAAACACGAGTTCTAGAGCCTCTGCAAGCATTTGTGCCATTAACAGCCACAATTTGGACGACTAAAATCTTATTTTTTTAATATTTTTTAATTTCTTTGTGTCTGTGAACACGATAACTACCGATAGAATGAATGTATCGACAAAAAATGTTATCCAATTCTAAGGACGACATCTATTGATTTTCAGCCAAATCGACCGAAGGAAAGGGGGTCATTAGGGAGGAGTCTTAACACAAAAACTGTAATAACTGCCGTTGTAATGAATGTATTGACACAAAAATTTCATATGTAAATTTTAAAGCCCTATAAGGACGACACCAACTCCAAAACTCAGTAGCTTTCGAGGTATTGAATATATTGACACACAATTTAGTATAAAGATTCAAAAGCCGCTAAGTAAATCAAATATTTAGTTTCAAGCCAAACGGTCGATTGGCTTTGGAGGGAGAGCAAAAACGTAATTTATTAATTCGTACTGGGGAAGTACACAGTCGGCGATTCACTGACGACCTCTTTTTTTTGTGACAACTAAACAATTGTTAAAATTTAAATATTGTTAAATTAAACATAAATGTAAAATAAGTTTTATATTTTCAAAACACAGATACGTAAGAAGCTGCAGCCCTGAAATGAAATGGAAAGAAATTTTATTATTCTGGGACCGAGGTCCCCTAAGAATAAATACATACAGAGTAAAAAAAATGAAACAATGAAATATAGTATCAGTACAAAGAAACAAAAACTAGGTAAATAAAAATTAGTGCTACATTGGAGAAAAACTATACAAATAAAAAAATAGATAGATATACATAATAAGCAAATATGTGGTAAAAGAAAAATATAACGTCACTTGATGGGAGAAGCCAGCCAGCGCTGACACTCCCTCGAAAGTTAATTGTCATTATTCACTATCCTCCGAGAGAAGATCGCGAGGCCACCTCCTGTTCAAGCGGTGGGGAGGATTGTCAGGATGGGAATGAGAGGAAAGGTCTTGTGCGAGAGGATTTGAATGGGAAGAAAGGTTTCTGTGGAATGATTGGAATCGGGATTTGATTAATTCATTTACAGTGGGAATACTGAGATCTCTGTGTAGGACTTTATTGGTGACATAGAAAGGAGCGTTGACAATTCGTCGGAGGAGTTTGGACTGGAATGCTTGGATACGATTGATGTTGGATTGTTTAGCTGTACCCCAAAGTTCGAGTCCGTAAATCCAAATTGGACGTATAATGGTCTTGTAAATCGTAAGTTTGTTGTTAGTCGTCAGTTTCGATTTTGGTCCAAGTAGTCGACGTAACAGTCCGTATCTTCGATTCAGTTCGTGTATGTGGGTTCCACGTAAGTCTACTGTCTAGGTAAAACCCGAGATAGCGGACTTGGTTTGAAGAGGGAATGAGGATGTTGACGGGAATGATGACGGGAGGACAGGATTGACGGCGTAGGGTAAATGTGACTTGAACACATTTCTGCTCATTTAATTTAATTCTCCAGAGGTTGCACCACCTCACTATTTCAGTGAGGTGCTCCTGGAGGATGAGTGAGGCTACAGCAGGATCAGGATTGGTGGAAAGGATTGCTGTGTCGTCAGCGTAAGTCGTCAGTAATGTCTGAGGATGGATAGGAATGTCGGCAGTATATGTATTGTAAAGGATGGGACCTAGGATGCTACCCTGTGGGACACCGGCCCGAATAGGTATGAGTTCTGAGTACTCAGAGCCTACTCGGACCTTGAAATGGCGATCACTAAGGTAAGATTTCAGGATGAGGTAGTAGGTAGTAGGAAAAAACATAAAATTAACAACTTCATTATGATGAAAAAAAAAATAAAAGTATCTATATAAATAAAGGAGAATAAGTAAAAAAGAAAAAAAGAAAATCTATATAAATAAGAAAAAAAATAAAATTGATAATATAAATCGACCGAGCATAATACTATGATGGTTGATTATAAAAGAGAGGGGAGGATGCCCAGACAAGGTTTGAGATGAAATTAATTTTAGAGAGTAGGGACTAGATAGAGAGGTGGGAGGGGAGAGAAGAAAAATATAAATACATAATGAAATAAGATAAGATAAAAAAATAAATAAATGCATGATAAAAATATATTAATGTGTAAATGAACGCCCTAAACGTCTATGTAGAAAAGAAATGTTTTAAATAAAGTGAAAGACAACGAGCAATAATAAGAGAATAGTAGAGAAGTCTGTGATTTATGTATTAAAGTAGGTAGCAGTTTGATACTGATGAAAGAAAGTAACAGTTAAAAAATAACAGATTACTAAATAAGATGCAAGGACTAGGGTCACCTTGGGCGTATGGCAGGTATCCTGTATGATGGCCTTCACATCCGGACAATGGTTGATATCGAACATCATCACATAGGGAAGTTGATCTACGTCGGAATCAACGCCACATTCTCGGCCCAGCCAGTCGGTACGAGGACCCAGCCTTAGATGCACGTCGTCACACTCGTGGGGCAGGTAGTTAGTGAACACTGGAGTTGAACAACAGAGAAAATAACACAATTCCAGTGAAAATTGAACGTCGAATTTCTGACCGATTACATAACTTCCCGTATACTTCGAATAGCGGGGAATAAGTTCTGCATCTCATTGTCCTAATATTTTATTCAAATCAAGAATTACTGACATTAGGTACTGAATTAATGTGTTTTTCAAAGAATATACGTAATCCGTGCCGTAATAACTATCTCTACTTTATCATTTTTCCTCGTTTATTTTACTTAGGACTAATCAGAAAAAAATATTTTCCATAATTGCTGAAAGATTATCATAAAATCTAGTTAAATGTGATCTAGGAATCTTACTGTAAATGAATTCAATGTAGAAACACTGCTAATGATTTTTCAAAAATATACAGGAATTGGAGCCACAAGGACGACCTAAATCATATGATTCTCCTCAAGTATTTTAGCTACAACATATTCAAGACTATACACCTTGTCTATTCGAAGTAGATTTAGGAACTAGGGCTTTCCAGAAACAAAGGTTTTAGGTTTCGGGTATCCATTTTTTTTAAAGAATCAATACCCGGTTCCGGCTTCGGAATCGTTGACCCGGGTGGCTCTCTGGCTCATTTGAAGGTTCCCGGACCCGAGCCGTGTACACGCATTGTTCCAGGTTCTGTAATCTCTTTCTGATCTCTTTATTTAGACCTTTACCTTCGGTTTTTGCTCTTTTGAGGATATTTCTATCTCTGAAATTAAGACTGCATCCCGATTCAAACGTAAGTTTCCGTTCACCCCTAAACTTTCTATCTCTCTATTTGGTGGATCCTTAACTTCTGTGTTTTTTTTTTTCCTTTTGTTGATCTCTGAAATCGAGGCTATACCCTCACCTCTAAGTTTCCGCTCTCCCTCTAAACCTTTTGATGTAGTTATTGAAATTTCCGGAAGAGAACAGATGTTTCTCCATTAATATGTGTAGAATTATATTCTCATTATCTTAAAACAAAATTTTGGAGTTGTTTCCCTCTAAAACTGGGTCATCGATTAATGTCGTATCAAACAATTGTTATCATTATTCTTTGCCGTTTGCAAATATAAGACAGTTAGCAATAAATTACAATCGTCCTTTTCTGAAATTCCCAAAAGTGTTTTCATAGGAATAACGAAATATAAATAAAACAGTGACTCTTCTGCTGATATCAAAAATAAAAAATAAGAAGTCTCTCCCACGGAATAATTAACTATAAAACAAAAACAACTCAAAATAATTATGAGGTTTCAATCAAATTTTAAAAAAGTGACCGTCAACCCACATGTACTATAATTTTCTATATGACCACTATCAAGCCGACACCACTTCTCTTTTTTTGATTAGATCGAAATACTAAGACAGTTTTCACAAAAATATTTAAACAATATAATAATAAAATTAATATTTTATAGGTGGCAGTGGCTACACTGTTCGTATTGGAGACGTGGGGAGGTTACACGTTTGTTTCTGTAGTTGTTTTAAGCCTGTATCTTGTCGAGAGCCGAACGAAAACCGTAACAGGTAATGTACGTTATTTGATACTATAATAGGAAATGAAAGAATTAAATATAAACAAAGTAAAATATTCCAACAATCAGTTACATATGGAAAAAATATTTAAATGCACTTGTCCTTTGGATCACAAGACTTATTCTGACTTAAGCCCTTTTGCCCAAACACCAGATATACTTATACGACCCCTAAGCCTATTTTCCTCTCCAATTATTTTAAAGTAAATTTTTAAAACTTGTCTCCAGTCACTCGGTTTGCTCAGATCAGGAACATAACCAATGTCTACCTGTTACAGAAACGAAAATCCAACTGAAGATAAACACAAAAAGCAAGAACTTCCCGAAGGAGTCCTTCGTCTTCTTCTGATGGAAGGATACACTTTTCTTCATTTTCAAACTTTTAATTACAGTTTGCATCAGAAATGTTTGTAACTTGAAGAGAAATGACATACTCACAACAAGAGATTAGAAGTATTAATAAATATATTTGTTCTCAACTTATTGATCACATGTCATTTAACATTAATTGTTGCCAAATTTAGATTTTTCTGCTATTTTTTTCTTTAGGAAATCAAAATAAATTCAATTAGCATGGACAAAACTGTAGGCTTATTTGTTTATTTCACAAAATTAGTATTATTATTAGTGCAGCTCACTAACCTTTCATAAACTTAAATTTTCTTTTTAGGAGCAGAAATTAAGAAAGAAAAGTTATTTTCTCTTGGTTTGAAATATAGAGGCAGATATAGAACCAGGTTCAAGAGAGAAACGACAAGATGCCTATAGTTGGGTAAGCTCAGCGCTTAAGGGACCCCTACACGGTCAATCGGAATGACATTCAGAGCGAAGATTGACATTCTGATTGAAGGTGTAACGTCATGACTGATGGAATGATGAATGGATTGACGGATTTCTAAATATTTTGAAATCCGAGCTTCAATCACGAGAAGTGGAGGGGAGACTGACAGTCTGAATGGTGGTGTAGCATTCAATCATTCTTTTCTTCAGTCTTGTTAAAGCAGTCATGGAGGATGAGTGTGTTGGAGATTGTTTAAAACGCTTTATAGAAGCTTATGAGTCTTTACCTGAGCTGTGGAATAAAGTACTTCCTAGCTATATGAATAAGTATAAAAAACAAATAGCGTTAGAAAAACTTCTCGCAATATACAGAGAAATAAAGCCTAAAGCTACAGCCAAGGACGTTACAAAAAAGTTGAACACTTTACGTTCAAACTATAGACGAGAGCAGAACAAAATTAAAAGTTCAGTGAGAACTGGAGCAGGAACGGATGAAGTATACAAGCCTACTTCATGGGTATTTTACGCCTTACATTTCTTACAAGATGCGGAAAGCCCTGCTGCTTTAACCAATCAAAATGAGGAAACGGAGGTAAGTAATAAATTAATTATATCTTTTGTTTTGTTGTTTTTAATAAAACTTATATTTCGACAATACCTAAACCTAAGTCAATACAATAGGTATACTGCACAAAACATCATACTGGTAATGTCTACTAAAATACTTACCTAAACCATACATAATTTATTTCATGATTTCGAATGATTTATTTCCAACATGAGAAGAAGGTTAATAGAAATAAAAAATGTAAATTAGCTACTGTAGGATAAGTTATATTTGCTCGGATTCTTCATGGCGTTCAACACTTTCTTGACTGTAATAGTAGTCAACAAAACTGTCTTACAGCTTTGGTTGCTGTGCCATTATTTTTACGTTTTGTTCTTTGCAACTGCTGCAAAGTAGATGTATCTAGTGTTTCCTCATTGTGAGGCAAATAATTGGTCCCATTTTCCTCTATGAGAAAGTTATGTACGTAGCAGCATCCTAAAGTTACAATAGTAGCTTTCTTTGGACTCGAAATCGTGGAGTCAATATGCCGAAGGCATTTTCCACAACTGACCGAGCTGATGACAATGTCTTGTTGAATACAACATGCTTTTCTTCATCCAAATCTTTTTTAGCATACGGTTTCATTAAATTTGTATGCAACGCAAAAGCTTCATCCGCTATGAAGACATACGGGTAATTTTGTAAACTATTTGACTGGCGAAGGGCGTGGAAGATTTAATTTCCCAGTTTGAAACAGTTCACCAAACTCTGAGTGAAACATCACTCCTCCGTCTGATATTCGGCCATTAGTGCCAACGTCTACCATTATGAACTTTTTTCTAGCGCTGACCACCGCTAATAGAACTATACTGAAAAAATTTTTGTAGTTGTAGTATGTTGACCCAGAATTTTTAGGTTTTACTATAGCCACATGCTTTCCGTCTATGGCCCCAACGCACTTCCTAATTTTAAATTTACTTTCAAACTCTTGGAATACCGATTGCCACTCCTCAGGGGTGGCAGGCATCTGAAACAAATAATAATTGCATTTATTAACAACAACAAAAAAAAACCTAATGAATTTATGTTTCTTTTACAGGAATCTCAACACGAAAGGGAAAGTTTAGGTAATTCTCTATCACCACGAATAACTTCGTGCTCTTCGATTACACCTTCTACAGGCGCACCAATAAAAAGACAAAGAGTCCAGGGACCCGTAGCAAAGCAGAATGAGCTGCTTAAAGTGGCTTGCGATTATCTATCTAACAGTGCCTCACAAGAAGATGAATATTTAACTTTAGCAAAGGTATGGGCAAACAAACTAAAAACCCTTCAGCCAGTACAAAAAACATTTGCAGAAAAAGCAATCAACGATATTCTTTTTGAGGCAGAAATGCAAACCCTTCATAGGGACTCAGTAAAAATTAACGCTGCCAGTAGTAGTCCCATGCTGTCCTTACCTGGCTCGTCATCCTCCTCGTCGACCTTAATTAGCCCACCCCACCATCAGTGATGACCGACGAATATAATATTTATAATAATGCTTCTGATTACTTCTCCAGTTATACTAACATTTAATTTAAGTACTAGATAATATTTAATGCCCCATTTTCATACTGTTAAACATATATAATTGTATACTAGGTAAATACACAATTATTATAAAATAACGTAATTATTATTTACTCACCTTGACAAAATCCTGAAGCACATAGATAAGGGTCTCGCATGTTTCGAAAATCGCTTGGGATATAGATGAAGGAGACATGATGACAGAAAACTTCAAATCTTCGAAGCTTCTCCCAGTCGCAAGAAATCTTAAAGTAACCGTTAATCTCTCACGAACTGTTATTGGATCTCTCATAACTGTATTCAATTGGGATAAATATGGTGTCAACATGGTGATCAACATGTTAAAAATATTTTCGTCCATATGGTAGTAATTTTTGTAGTCGTCTGAAGCATTGCCTGCTGATATCTCACGCAGCAATGTTAAATGGCTATACTCATTTTTTTTTTTTTTTAACCATTCTTTCATCCACACTCTGCGATCCACTGCTCTTCTGGTGCCCAGTGCCAGGACAATGGCCAAACAAGCCTTATCTTTACCAATTTTACTCAGAGACATTATGCTAAATCCGTACTTTCTGGTGTTTCAATGTCAACTGAGCTAAAATTACTTCAATCAGACTGTCAGTTTGATTGATACGTGTAGGGGCTTCATGACTGAAGTCAGGAATGTCAGTTTGATTTTTCAGTCAGACTGTCATTCATGATTGACCGTGTAGGGGCCGCTTTACGGATATATGTGTTAACCCACAAAAAAATCGGATTTTGAGTTATGGATGCAGTCATCTTGTAAAATCATTGAGCTTCAATATGGTTTAATTCGCAAAAATGTGTTAAGAAAATTAAAACTTTTGCGATATGGAACCATGAACAGACTGATTCGCAAAAATTACTTTTTTTATTTTTTTGGCTTTATATACGATGCATATTAGCCATGTCACTGTGTTATCTAGTTATTTACGACATCCATCGCCCGGGAGGGAGTTCTATCTACGAAATAAAACTCACTCCCGGACGGGATTCGAACCCGCAAACCATGGTGAGACCAAAAATTACTTATTTCACTTAACACTTTAAAATGAATAAATATTAAATTGAACTAAAAAAACAAAATGTCATACTCTCAGAAATTAATAGATTTCAAACTTATTAATATATATTCATTATTTTTTCTACTATAACGATTTGTAACCAAAAATCTTATAATTTGAATATCTCGAAATCAATCAACATTTACGCAGAACACGGTCCAACTAACACCTACAAAAACTGTAGTCAGGATGGTTTCAGTGAGTACATTTTGGTTTGATGCTTTTATTACGTTCAAAATATCAGTTATAACGACAAACTTCTTCGTTATTTGACCATTTTACTTCCGCAGTTATACGAAGTATAGGGGAAGTTACGTAATCGGTCAAAAATCCGATGCGGAGTTTTCACTTGAATTTCATGTTTCCCGATCTCCAGAATCCAAAAAAAAAAAAAATAAGACGTAGTCAAGGTCCACGCCGTAGATTTTCCGTGAAAACGTCGGGATAAAATCATTTTTCATTTTCTTTTCGAATCTGCCGTAGCTCTTGCATTTGCTCGGCACTAGACTTTTTAGGTTTTTTAAATTCCTTTTGATGCGAGCTTTCCTCTGATTTGCGTTTTCTTTAATTCCGATCCGTATAAGACATCTTTAATTTTTTTGCAATTTTCAATTTAATACCGATTTTTACATATATTTCGGCGAATATTTTTATTGTTTCACTTTGAGTCCTAGTAGTGCTCCTCAAGCTCTTTACAATGACACCCGAATCAACGTCCTATCTAAACGCATTATCACGCTACACTAATTTCTAATTTTAATTCGCAACAATCATCCGCCGGCGCCCACACTAGCCCGATAACGTCACAGGCAAAACAAACACGTACAGACATGCTCTATCCATTGTGACCTCAACCGTTGTTATCGCATTATTAGTCTCGTAGTTATTATCGATTGAAATCTGACTGTATTTTGTAACACAAGAAAGTTTGACCGGCTATCACTGTGCTTAACGAGCAAATACACGTTTTCACGTCAATATGAAAAAAAGTCTGTGAAACACGATAACTACCCTTGTGATGAATGTATCGACTCGAAATTTTATATGTCTGACCAGAACTCCATAAGATCATTACCTTTTGATTTTCAGTCAAATCGGCCAAAGATAAGGGGGGGGGGGGGGGGGGGGGGACTAGGGGAGAGGCTTAACTCAAAAACTCTGATAATTGCTGTTGTAATGAATGTATCGACACAAAATTTCATATGTGTATTCAAAATCACACTTATTAATTTTCAGCAGAAGGGAAGAGATTGGGATGAGGGTTGAAAGGGAGGGCTTAACTCGAAAACCCCAATAACTGCCGATGTAATGAATGTATCAACACAAAATTTAGTGAGAGGATTTTGGAGCCCCGATATTAGCCAACTATTGAAAATTAGCGCGAAGTCTGCAAATCGTCGACTAGTTTTGCGAACAGTTGAAATTCATTCCGGGGAAGTTCATTGCCGACTTTTTTTATTTTGCCACGGCACAGTTCCTATTTTTCTTCTAAAGTAATCAGCTTTGATCCTCCTCTCATTCTGTCACGAAGTGTCACACGTAAATTGATGAAAACGTACAGCTTTATTGGGTTGTCCGGACTCACCCCCGCAATAAAACGATTTTAAGCTCCCTTCCCCCCCCCCTCCCCCAATCCTCTTTCCCAGTCAACATTTTTAGATGCCATATGACTTATGTTTGAACTGTACTTAGAAGGGTGCTACATGTAAAATTTCATGAAAATCCGATCAAACGTTGAAGAGCTAGGAATAATTTCATATTTCGGTCCCCCCCCCCCTCCCCCTCCCCACCATGTATGTTTTCGAGTTGAACAGACAGACAAAGTGTGGATTTTGTTTATTCTATAGTACATGTACGTTTATAAAATTTGACTCCAGTCCCTCAGTTTGCCACCAATGTCTACCTGTTACAGAAAGGACAATCCAACTGAAGATAAACACGAAAAGCAACAACTTCCCGAAGGAGTCCTTGGTCTTTCTTCTGATGGAAGGATACACTTTTCTTCATTTTCAAACTTTAAACTTTCGCCCATCGAGACTTCACTTGCCCAGTCACCATCAAGCAGGATGGGCGTGTTGGTGGAGGTTCCAACTGTTTGAGATGTAAATTTTGTAGAACATTGTGTGAGTTCAATTTTAATAATATGAAACGATCCTAAAATAGGAAAAGAAGTTAAAACGCGTATCAAGTGTAATGTAGTCAGTAAAATATTGAAGAAATCGTGGCCACGCAGGCAGGTAGCTGTAGATTATAAGTAAGTTATATACAAATATTCTAGGATAGTAGCATAGAAAAGGGATTCTGATAAATAACGATAAATATCAATAATGTTTGTCTCAAATATATTTATTAAAATAACCATGAAGTAAGTTTAAGTGTTTTGCAAGTTTCATGTCATTTTAGTTTTTCAAAACAGTTGGTAATCTTGGCGAACCCACAAACCAAAAAATGAAATTAATAATAGAACATCCTATTTTCTTATACTTTTAGGAATTAGCTTTAGAGATACTAAAATATTATAATAGTGTAGCTCAATAACCTTTCATAAACCTAAATCTCCTTTTCTATTTCAGGGAGCAGAAATTAAAAAAGTAATGTAGTAATTTTTCTCTTGATTTGAAAAATGCAGGCAGTATTAAAAAGCAGGTTCGGGAGAGACGAGAGGATGTTTACCTTCTCTTGGTTTGCTTTAAAAAGGCTATCCTGGTTTCATTGGATAAATTAACACCAAGAAAAACTGTTGACAGGGTTGTTTCAGTAAGTACAATAAATTTATTTGGTGTTTTTAATATATTCATATAATATATGACGGGGTTAGAATCAAAATGGTCTAAGTGACATTTTTAAAACTTTGAAGAAACTGTGCATTTAGTTCTTAACCGATGTAAAAAAATCTATAATTTATCGAAACCGGAAATATTTTGTCTTCTGCTTTTATCGTGAAAGTTGCTGTAAGCAAACCATAAAATTGAATAAAAATCTTAATTTCAATGCCACTATTGGTATGTTTAAGTTGCTTGTTCATGTCACCAAAATGGTATAAGTGATTTGCCACTAGATCTCAGCACTGGCTAGGATTTCACTTGTACAACTTTTTTCTTGAACAGAACTATCTTTTTTGTACCCGATTGATGGTGAATAAACCTAGATAGGCAACATTTAGGGCCCCAGCAGTAGAGTCGGGCTCGAGTCCATCAGTGAGACGAAAGAGCGCTCTGATAGTAGGCAATATGATCTCGTAGTTAAAGCCCGGGCATGAATCTCAATAACTAACAACAATTACTTCAATATGAAAGAGAACATTTTTTGAACTAATTTTTAGTATTAGTGAAATATAGGTGTATTATAGCACTATAGTTAGCCGAAGCAATGAAGAGATAACATGCATTATATTATAGTTAGTTAGTCATTATAACTCATGCCCGGGCTTTAACTACAAGGTCATATCGACTACTACCAGAGCGCTCTTTCGTCACTCTGGTGGACATTAGCCCGACTCTAATGTGGGAGTCCTAAATTTTTATTCACCTAGGGCAGGGTCTTTATCGAGTACCTGACATCGTAGTAGGCTCGGGACCATCGCTTAACGTCCCATCCGAAGGATGGCGTGCTTAAGTTTATTTTACCTCTCAGATAAAATAAAATAAGGGCCTCGGTCGGGTTTCGAACCCACGACCTTGAGTTCAGAAGGCAAGCACACATACCACTGAGCTACCGGCGCCCTCCATTATATTATATATTTTCTTCTGTATTTACATTTTGACTCTCTCGTATTGTTCTATGGCTAATGATATGTGTCAGCAGAGTTCCTTTACAAATTATAAATTTAAAAAAAAGATGATTTTAAAATTGGATAACGTTATGTAACGTAAATATATATGTATTACATAATAAATTGTGTAGTTTTCTTCGGTTGTTATTGTATATTACTTATTCGTGTTCCAAATACATCCATTCAGTCACGACCGGCTACCTCTGGTTCATCAGAATTTCACTGAAAATAATAGTTAAAAAAAAAAAAATGTCATCTGGATAATAATTATCCATTACTTAATTATTAAGTATGAGGATTCAGAAGCCACTTTGTAAGTCAAATATTGATTATTAAAGTAAACGTAATTGATTAATTCATGGTGGGGAAGTACATAGTCGGTGATTCACCGAATATTTTTATGGTATATTTTTGACAATAGTTGAAAAGTGAGATAATATAATAATATTAAATGACTGAAAATGAAGCTTAAACCAATAGTGAGAGAAATGAAATATTTACACAGGTGTGTTACTTCAAGATCGAATTGTTGAAATTGAGAATACAAGCAGTGTATATTGGTAACAGTTCTACAATCAAGTAAGTTGCTAGATGAAGTTTAGTTGGCTCCGTTCTAAGTTCTGTGAGGATAATTCGGATTACGAACTACTCATGGCGGATTATATGGGTAAGTAATTACCAACTATTTTCAATTTCTTGTGTTATTGTTCATTTTTTTATGACATCTATTTTAATGGCATGTTTTGTTTTTATTAAATACTATAAAAATGTAGGGCCTATAAAATATTAGCTCTGGTTGGCAGCAATGTTGTAAACACTGGAGTTTCTCGTTCTTTTTTTGCCCCCGCTTTCCATACTAAAAAAAAAAATTAGTTATTATTTTTGGAAAAAGGATAATTCAATAACGAAAAATATAAATATACGACTTTGCGATTAGGCTTATAGATGCTCAACGTGTAGGTCATAAGGATGTTAGTAGCTCAAGATGGCGAAGATGTATAGGGTTGCATTATATTTAAATAGTACATTTTCTACAAAAAAAATTTAATATATAAAACTATTATTATCAAATTCAATATTTTGCGTAGTGAAGCCACTTTTTTCTTTTTTTTTTTTTGTGAATAGACATTTTATTTATTTATTATAAGATGTAAGGTTAACGACGTCCTTAAGTATGTAAGGATAAAATAGGAAAAAAAAAACATTCTATCCGGAAGTTTTCACCACTTCTAACTTAAAACACGCACTATATTTTTAACAGATTTGTGTTTTAAAAAAAATCATGTTGATTTAAGATGTATTCTATTTTTAAGAATGGCTTTTCAGAATTAATGAAAAAACAAACCGAATAAAATAATAAGAAATAAATATCTCCAATTTAAAATAGCCAATTATTTTGTTCAATATATGTGAAAACAAAAGTGCGTCTTAAATCCGAATTATTATTCCACTGCTTTCGAATGAGGTTATATTTGACTCTACTGAGGTATTTTTGAACTGTTTGAAATTTTTGAGTTCAATCAAATATTTATAAACTATTCTTGCGCCTTGCGTGTACTGTTTTTGATACCGGAATGAAGTCGATGGTTAGATTGGGGCCTATCAGAGCGTCCACGTAACTTCTATAAAAAAATAGTAATAATAATTTATTTATTTATACAATAATATTTTTTGCAAAGATACGTCAAATTCATTCTCAATAATTGTACAAATTCTTATAAGTCATATAATACATGTTTAAACAGATCCTTTATTTTTATTTTTGAAATTGTTAATTTTTAAGCATTTGACTTCACTAGGTAATTAATTAATTTAAAAATTGACGTGGCATTTTTTGCTAGCTATCAATAAGATTACGGTCAAACAATAAAATAGATCCAAGACAAACTGTTGCAGGATGAAGAACACTGTTGTTATTGGGGAAATTCAACAAATCCACAGAAGTTATAAATGATATATAATAAAACGGCATATTTTTAATTTATTTCTCTATTAATTTTTAATTGAAAGTTTTATACACAATTTTTTCTCTAAACCTTGTAATTTCGTAGATATTTTGAAGAAAAAAAATATATATATATTCATATTTTTGAAATAATTATGAAGTATAAGTGGCCATGGATGCTTACAAAACTAAATATCTGGTAAATAAAATCAATTGTTTAGTTGGAATCCTTCGAGAAAAACTGTTCACACTTTGACATTTTAATGTGTCGCATTATTTCCACGAAGTCGTTTAGAAATTACCATATTTGAATGGACACAAATATGGTAATTTTAAATGACCTCCCCCCCCGATATTTTGGAATCTGTTTTAATTGTATGTTTGAAACTTGGCACAAAATTAAAGGATGATATATTGCCGTAAATGGTCCATAGTGACCAGTTAGTTATTTAAGATGTCAACAAGGAGTAGATTTACTTTTGTAAGGGGTCCACAATTTCAGGTCGATATTTCGGCTCCAATTGCATTTTTAATAACAAAAAGTATTCCATTTTGTACTATTATTTGAATTTTAAATTTATATTTATACATTGGTTAGAATTGCAGTAATTTGTATTTAGTAAAAACAAATAAAATAAAAAAAGGGCTAACCTGTTCGGAAGTTTAGGCTTAGCATCAAACTTGCGTATTGGTCCGTCAATGAGACATTATGGTCTTATGTTAGTCGGTATCAGTATTTTGGAGAGTTAATATCTGTTTATAATAATTATGTTCACCCTCATTAATTTATAACAAATTTTGGAGAGGTAAGAAAATTGTGTTAAGTTAGTGTCGTTATAAAGATTTGATTGTGCAGATTGCTCGTGGTTCTGTTTGCAATGATTTTGAGATTCAGGTAGTGAACTAGCATGAAAAGAAATTTTGAATACTGGTGCAGTAAAAATGTTGAGGTAGAATTTTCGGTACTATGTTTTAAATTTTTTTTTTAAATAATTTGAGAATCTGTACTTCTTAATCATAAAAGGACCGGATAAATATGGTTTGTTCTTTTCATATCATTTTGATCATCCCGGCCATCCTTTTAGTGAAGCAGTACCTATAGGTTCAGAAAAAAGTAAAAAAAAAAAATTTGTGGAGGGTAGGTATGTAAATTTTGGAACCTGTTTTTCACTAAAAGGATCGAGGGGGGGGGGGGGGGGGGGGGGGGTCAACATTTTATTTCTTCATATACATCATATGAAAAAAAAAAACTATGGTTAATTGAGGAAAAGTACCAAAGTGTTGTAAGTTTATTCATTGGCGGACCCATACTCAAGTTTGTTGCTAAGCCTAAACTTCTGTATAAAGCCGCCTTTTTCTTTTAATTTTTTTTTTACTAAATAAAAAATATTGTAATTCTATCCAATTGTATAAACACTTTTGTACAAATATGTTTAATTTTTATTCTTAAAATGAAATTGGAGGGGCCGAAATATCGATTTGAAACTGCAGGTCATACGGAAGTAGTAGGAGTCTCAACGTAGCGAGAACTATTTATTAAGGTCAGAAGGTGGTAAAAAATAATATTATTAACATTTCCGGAAAATTCTTAAAAAAATTGACGAAACGCAATATATAAGACTACAATTTACACTCCAGTTATTTAAGTATCCTGTATGTTGTTAATTTTTTAATATAGTTTTCTTATTCAGATTATAAGCCTCGTCCAAAGAAACGTACGAGTTTCATAAAACCGATACTTTTTCTGTGTCTCGTTGCTTTGGGTGCTGGACTATATTTTTTTGATGACATCTCTGCAATGTCACATCATGTCTACATCAAAATATTCCGAGGTTCAGAGGAACCCGAAAGTAAGTTGTTGTTTTTTACTTTTTTATTTTTTTTTTAAATTAATTTAATTCTTTATTATGAACAACCGAGTCTTTCTTTAGATTCTGCTTACATAGAGAGACCGGATTTTTATGATATTGCGTATTTTGTTGTTTATACGCTTTTTTTGACAGAATTGTTTTGTTTTTTTGCGCGAAACAGGAGTCTTTGATTAGGGCTGGCTGCCAAATCGTAGGATCTGTTGAATTTAATCGAGGAGGCATCTAACGCTAAACCTAGGTTTCCATATAACATCCTTTGCTATTCATTTTGGTGCTGTTGGCAGAGATGCGTATCATAAAAAAACCTATAGGTTTCACCGTTCCTTTCTCTGGAGAAATCTCTGTTGAAGGGGCTCTGGTGTATATGAGCCAGACTCTGCTCTGGGAATCCTAAATGTTGTCTACCCAGGTTTAGTTTCCTTTAACGAGAACCTGACATCTCACAGAGTCGAGATCTACATTTAATGTCCCCTCCGAAGGATAACATGCTCATCTTATCTGGAAGATAAAAAGAATCTGAGGGCTAAGGGCCCTGGCGTGGATTATACCTTTTGCACGCCACCTCTGTGCTAACGGACAACTGAAATTGATAATTTGAATAATGATTTCAGCGGGTGAGTTGGGAGCTGAGAAGAAGGATGGATACCTGGTGTGGAACCCAAGCGGACAAATACCAGAGTTACCACTCTTCCACAAGAAGATCCAGGGCCACGTCCGTGCAGAGAGTCTTCCCAAGTGTGGTCCCTCTCTGAGCCACGTGGAGCGTGTGGGAGACGGCCATGTGCTGCGCGTCGACACCGATGAGACGACCGACTGCTGCTATGCGCTTGTAACGAGGCAAGACATTCCACAAGGTGACACCATCGACCCCCTTGCAGATAATCTGTATACGTAAGTCATTGTGTTTTGTTGGCACCTTGTAGAATGTTTTCTAATTTCGAACCAATAACCAGTTTTTCAAAGTGCTTTTGTGGTCATATTGTTTATTTCCTTTCAGATGAAATTCCTACCGAACTTTCTCATAAATAGAAATGATACTTGAATTAACCAATTTTTTGGGATGGTTAATATTTAAAACAATTTTTTTTTGAATGAATTATGAATTAACAATATTTTTCATTATAATTTAGAATTTGCACTTTTAATTCATTTATTTATTTATTTCGATTTGTTATTTGGATTATATATTCTTTACATTTGTTTTCTGTACTAGGATCTTCTCGAAATTTTTTGACTTTGTCACTTATTACCAAATATAAATCAAAAAATATCCATTTAATATATTCTAAGTTGAGATAGGCCATAATAAATAAATATAACAAATTTCTTTCTGATATATATATTGTCTTTATTGAATTTTAGTTAGCCGTAATTATTAGACTTATAGACAAAAATATAATAATAATATATGTCTAATAATGGTTGTTTATTTAACAAAATGACTACTGTTGCTATGGGAATATTATAAAATTAGAGGATTGTCGTATATTTAGACTAATAACTAAATAAATGGTATAAATAGAAATTATATTAAAATAAAGATTAACCAAATAGTGATAATATATATCGCTACCTCAGAACAAGACTGTCACAACTAAAAAAATGTGAATTTTGGGAAATCACGTTTTGAAATTCACTAATCCTTAATGGTACTTTACTTTTGATTTATTTAGAAAACTGCTAGAGCAATAAGCTTTTGCACGGTTAATAATACTTACTTTTAAGCCAATTTTACTTAGCTTTCACCACCGTAACACCCTTTAAAGCCCTTAAAGCCCAACCTTTTCGTACAATGGAAGACCGACACATCTACTCTCTGGTGGCCAGAATTAGAGGTTACTACTGGGACACTCTTTCATAAAAAAGTATACCATATTACCGTTCTTCCTATGAGTTTAGTACGAATTCGATATTTTTTGAGTTGTGCCAGTCTTGTTCTGAGGTAGCGATATGTTGACTAAGATATATAATGTATGAAATAACAACAGTAACCATCCCACTAAATACATAAATATGTGGAAACAAACTGATCCTACTTATATATTTATACTCGTATATCAAAATTATAAATTTCAGTTTTAACCCTGCTATCTATGCACTGGCTCATGGCATTGATAGATTAAAAACTGATATTATATCCTTCTTTTCGCAAAACGTTTTAGCCGGTAGTGTTTTGTATATACGAGTATGTTTGTGGAATGGACAATATTTCAAAAATTATTTTGTTTCATTTAAGACTCTTGCATAAAATTCGTGTGGCCCCATTTAGATTAACGCCTAAAAGGTTATCTTGTAGCTTTTTGATATTTCTCAGTTGATAGTTCTGTTGTATGATACAAATGTAGTGCAAAATAATTGAGAAATATGCACGGTACGTCAGGCCAAAGAAAAGAAAAATAACTTTAAGGGGACACCCTGTACATTTGTCAAAACATTACTTTTTTTTGTTGACAATTATATTTCTATAAGTTATTTTTAGATCTGTTCTAGGGCGCCGGTAGCTCAGTGGTATGCGTGTTTGTCTTCGGAGTTGATCTTGGATTCGAAACCCAATATATTATCTGGGAGGTAAAATAAACTTAGGCACCTTCGGGTGGGACGTTAAGCTATGGTCCCGAGCCTGTACCTGTCAGGTACTCGTTAAAGACCCCTACCCTAAGGTAGGCAAATTTTAGAACTAAAATAGTAGAGTCGGGCTCATGTCTACCAGAGTAGCATGTTGGTAGTAGGCGATATGACCTTGTAGTTAAAGCCCGGGCATGAGTCATAATAACTAACTCTTTGTACGATGAAATTGATGTAAACATTTTTGTGGAATAGACAATTCTTCGAAAATTAGTTTGATTTATTTATTTAATATATGTTTCGTATTTTTCAGAGTGGGCCCATGCATCAACTTCACAAATAATGTCACCTTTTCGAATGAAGAACAATTTGTCCAAGTGAAATGCACGAAAAAAGGCGAAACAGATAATACAGTCTACTCAAATATGCACGCTTTCATTAGAAAAACTGAAAATGTTATTAAAAAAATAGAGAAATCTTCAAAAAAGAAGGCAAAAAAGCTGAATGTGTTGCTGGTTGGTGTAGAGTCAGTTTCGCGATATAACCTTGCGCGAACCATGCCGTCAGTGTTGGACTACCTGACGAAGGGGGGCTGGCTGGGTTTCAAGGGGTACAACGCTTTACACAACAAAGCATTTCCAAATTTGGCCGCCATATTGACAGGCCAAACGAAGGAACAGCTGACAGGAACATGTTGGCCCTCCCCTGATCAATCTTTGAACAGCTGTCCCTTCGTTTGGAACAATTTCTCAGATGAAGGATATATCACTGCGTACGCTGAGGATGAACCAGATACAGCTACTTTTAATCAAAATATAACCGGTTTTGCCAAAACGCCTACTGACTACTATTTAAGACCTTTTATGTTGGCTTCAGAAAAACTGATGGACATTGAAAAAGCGCACGGGCTGAACGTTTGTCTAGGACCAACCTCGTCTGCGGATCACATCATGAATTATGCTTTAGATTTTGTTAAAACATTTCAAAATGATTCTTATTTCGGTCTATTTTGGATGAACAGTTTCAGCCGCAACAACCTCAACACCCCGGCGGCCATGGGTCGGAGAATCCTACATTTTCTGGAAGATCTAAAAAGGAGTGGGGCTCTAGAAACAACACTTGTTGTGTTCCTCAGCGATCATGGGGTTCGTATTGGCGAAATTCGAGACTCCTATGTTGGTTGGATGGAAGAACGAATGCCTTTTGTGTATTTCTGGGTTCCTGAATATTACAGAACATTACACCCGGAGCAGTTTAACAATCTCAAAGTGAACTCGAATGATCGGTTTGTGTCGCCTTTTGACCTGTACAAGACTCTTCAGGGTGTCCTTGGCCTTCACGAAACCTCCCCAGGATGTCCAAAGTGTCACTCCCTCTTTGAGGACATCCCTTGGGACAGATCATGCGCTGACGCAGGTACTTTTTAAATTTATTTCATACCTCGATATCAACGTTTCTAACGTAATATGACTTGAGTCTATTAGTCGCCACCGTCTAACTTTTAAACTAATTAAATACTATGTGCATGAAATTTGCACCAGTTATGTAAAATAATGACCCAAAGCTAGCGCCGGAGTCATTTTGAAAAATGAATTATGGATGGCTTCAGTATATGAAAAAGTCAGAGAACGTTTTTTTTCTTCTATAGGTTAGGGGTCATATCGCCTACTACCAGAGCGCTCTTTCGTCACTCTGGTGGACATGAGTCCGACTCTATTGTGGGAATCCTAAATTTTGCCTACCCTAAATTTTTATTCACCTAGGGTTAGGGGTCTTTAACGAGTACCTGACATCGTACAGGCTCGGGACCATCGCTTAACGTTCCATCTGAAGGGCGGCGTGCTTAAGTTTATTTTACCTCCCAGACAAAATAAACTAAGGGCCTCGGTTGGGTTTCGAATCCACGATCTTGAGTTCAGAAGACAAGCACGCATACCACTGATCTACCGGCGCCCTCAGCTTGTGGGAAGTTATTTAATCTGGATTAGCGGGGAAGCTTAACACAAAAACTCTAATAACTGTCTATGTAAAGAATATATCGACACACAATTCATATTCAAATTCAAATATCCCATAAAGATCGCACCTATTAATTGAAATAGGACGAGGGGAAGACGGAGATCAAATAAGAGGGGCTCTATTTAAATACTTTGATAACTGTCGATGTAATGAATCTATCGAAACAGAATTTAGTATGAGGATTTAGAAGACACTATGTAACTCAAATAGTATGTTTTAGCCCAAACGGTTAATTAGCTTTGAAGAGAGAGCGAAAATGTAATTTAGTAATTCTTGCTGGGGCAGTACATAGCCGGTGATTCATCGAGGACTTTTTTTTAAGAGTTTAACTTTCTTACGCAGCATTATAATTACATTAAGGCCATTTTGTTTTCAGGTATTGAGGATCATTGGTGCACATGTGCAGAGTATAAAGACATCGTTGGTGACTCAGCAACAATCACAGCCATGGCCAAATTTGCACTGGAAAATATGAATAAAATGTTGCAAAAAGGGGCAGCGCAGTATCTAAAACGTGGAACACAGTGTGCAGAGTTAAAACTGGACAAACTGATCCATGTGAAGAAAGCAACAGATCAGGACGAGTATGAGATCACGTTTGGAGCAGCACCCGGGGGTGGAGTGTTCCAGGCGAACGTTGGGGTGTCTTCGAACTCATTCCGACTGTTGGACACTGTAAGTCGAATCAACACTTACAGGGACCAGAGCTCCTGCATCAAGGACCCCGACCTCCATAAGTACTGCTACTGTGTTAACAAATATTAAATATATGTTATAAAACTACAGTAAAACCCCAGTTATCCGGAAAACTAGTTGAATATAATGATTGGAAGAAGAAGAACGAGGATGATGATTAAATAAAAGAACCGTACATAGTTTTATTGTTCTGTTGGACTGCCTTGCGCAAGTCTTTGAAAAGAGCGCCCAAGTCTCGCCAGCTGAAGCTATCTTTAGTAAAATAAGGCCTGACATCGCTGCTACTAGTTAAAAAAAACAGAACGTACGAGTATGACCGATCATTTTACCACCAGCATATATATATTTTTTTCAAGTTCTTATTTGAAAAATCTCCAATATTTAAATGGCTAATTATTTTAATTTTACTCGCTATAAATATTTTTTTTTTTGTAAATTTATGGAAAAAACCATAATGTGAAAATTGAGACGCGAAAAGTGACGATTTTTTCGTTATTTTGAGTATCCAAAAACTCATCTGGCAAGGCGTCTGGCTCCTTCTGTTCGGATAATCGGGGTTTTACTGTGGTATTTTTACCTTTAAAAATAAGCCCTAACATTAATATTGTGTATAATCAAAAAGTATGTATACTCCTAGAGTTTTTAAATTTCCGTGAACATTGAAAATCTGAAAAAAATCTGTGGCTTAAATAATACAGGATAAGTAATATTATTTCTTTAATAAATTTTAAAAAAGCAGTTATTTTCTTTTGAAATTACATGAGGACAAAACAAAATTATTGTCATCGACTTGCAGAAATGTTTCTTTCTCAGATTTTTTCAAATTTGATTGTGTGAAATGTATATAAATGATAAGTAAATTAATAAATAATCACTATTTATTAAAATAGTGTTATGATTTTTTGCTTAGTAATTTTTGTTTAATTCTCTTCGCAACAACAGTTTTTTATGCCATTAGTTATGTTAAGGTATAATAGTTGGGCCTCTATATGGTGGGTATTTTTGAAAACTATTTTGGTTTTACCGATTTTAGGCCAAACAAAGACCATATAAGTCTGTTATTCCCATCATCCCAGCAAAATGGCTACTAAACTTCATATTTTGAATGTGCCTATTCAGAAATGATTTTTAAGATACATATGACCAAAATCACTGAAAAAAAGGGGGGGAAATAACCAGTTATTTCATGTTTTCTCAGTTACTATAGTATTGATTGATCTTACGTGAAAAACTTACGGAATCAATATAAAACACATTTTCATTATAAATATTTTTTATCCACACATTTTTTTTCCCTTAAGTTAGAAATAACGGTGAGAAATAAACATTTTCGAGTAGAGGCGCGGAGAGGTAGCAAGGTGTGTTTGTCCGGATATCGCATGTAATCATCTTCAGTACTCCCAGGCAACGCCGGGTATCCTGCGAGTCAATTAAAAGTTTTTTCGCTGCAACTTTTCACTTTGTTTTTTTTCGAATTTCAAGATTCCATTCCTTGTGAGACATTAAATTCATTGGAATATTTTATGGGCAATAGTTTTTGAACTAACTTCTTGATGTTAATTTGACTTTTTATGTACATCAAGATTCAAGTGTTGTGTCATATCAGTTAATTTTGAATATTTTATCGAAAAATAATTTACTTTATGGTTCGCATTGTGACTGTTCGCCGACATAAAGTCCATTAAAATGGACGTTGAAAAAATAAGTCCAAGATGTGACCTTGTCATTAATGAATTTAGTCAATTAGTGCTCTATAATGGAATAAGACATAGCTTTTACTTAAGTTATTTTGTATTTTTGCCAGTACCGTTTATTTTTAGAAGACCTGCACCATAATTTTTTTCAGTTTGTACAACTATTCAAGTATGTAATTCTGATTTTTTATGTTGCAACCACTTCTTTGTATGGTGCGTGTCTTTTATGCTAAATAAAAACTATTTATCTAAAATTATACTTTTTTTTATCTTCTCCCAAAAGTTGTTGCTGTTTTATTTGATAAAAATAATGCTACTTAAGTCCCGAGTAATCGTTTTCACATAACAGAAATGTTTAATGTCTTGTAGAGAATTGTATAGAGATTCTACTGTCTTGATGATGATCCGCTGAAAAGATATGGAAAAATGAACTTTTCAAACTTCTATATTAAAGAAAAACTGCTCTTTTTGTTCAATTTTTCCTTTTATTAAACACGAATTGGTTTATGATCTCAGGTAATTTAGTTTTAAGACATCCTATAGGTCAAGGAAGTCCTTTTTACCTTGTCCTTGTGAATGGAATGATTTTTTTGTTTGATCAGAAATCCGTTTCGACGTCTCTAAAATATAAATAAATCTTAGAGACGTCAGTTCTGTCAGCGTCTTCTCAGACATGATTATTTACCTCAACCTCAATCAACCATTATCTTTTTGTAAATGAAGAATCATACCAGATTGTAGGGTCTCTACAAGCTTTTAAAATAAACGCGCTCTAAGGGCGCTCTGAGACTAGGAAAGAGAAATTGTAGGAAGTGATATTTTCATTTTTTTAAAAACTACGCTTTTGTTCAAAGATATAATTATTATTGATTACTAGTATTCGCTCTCCTTCTAAAATCAATCGACCCGTTTTGGCTGGAAATCAATACTTGACTTACACAGAGACTTCTGAATTCCCAAATTAGATTTCGTGTCGATACATTCTTTGCATCGGGAAATATTAGGGTTTTTACGTTGAGCCCCCCTCTGATCCTCACATTCCCTGAGTGGAAAATCAGAAAGGTGATAATCCTTATATGGTTCTGGACACAAATAAAATTTCATATCGACATATTCTATAAATCGGGACTGGTTACAGTGACGGAGGAGGTAAAAAGAAATACATTTCAATTTAAAAAAAGAGGATGCATGCAGTAATTAGGTCTTCAAAATTATAATTTATGGGAACGTTTGGAGCCTAAACTCATCTTCAGCCCAATCTCTAGCAAAGTAAGAATATTATCACCAATAATTAAAACAATTTACCTCAGTTGTCAGAATTTTGTTATTGGAAAAACAACAGATATTTGCTAGAGCTGTAAACATAATGGTACATTGGTTAGATAGAGCAGTCTGAAATGAATGTTATATTGTGTTTGTTTGCAGATCTTACAAATATTTATTTTCTAGGTCATATCGCCTACTTCCAGAGCACTCTCGTCTCTGTGGAGGACATGAGCCTGACTTTATTATGAGAGTCCAGAAGGTTTATTCACCTGGGGTAGAGGTCTTTAACTAGTACCTATTATGTGATACAGGCTCGGGAACATCGCTTAACGTCCCTTCCGAAGGATGGCGGGCTCAAGGTTTTTTCGCCTCCCAGATAAAACTTAAGGAAGAGTCACGGCCGAGTTTCGAATCCGCGATCTTAAGCTCAGTAGACAAGCATACTACCGCGGACCTATGGTGTCCTTATGTAACAAAATTGGCTGTAGGCTCCAAACGTTCCCATAAATTGTCAATTATTGAAATTTTGAAGAGCCAACTAATTACTGCCTAAATCAAGAAAAATAAAAATCGTGGGATGCCAGTATAGGGAGGCATCTGGTTCGTAGCTAACGAAACAAGCAGATCTTCCGAATTGATTTATTTCAGATTTTCGGGAACGTTTCGAGCCTCAGGCTCATCCTTAGTCCAAGCCTTTCTGTGATTTATTTCGTAACGCCAAATTCAGTTTTTAATTTTAGGGTAATTCTTAGTGAATCAATTACTCAATTATAAGCTTTTAAAATATTTTGTACATTACCTATTGCTGACACTTCGTCATATGAAATAGAGTGGATTCGCTTGGTCTCAGGGAGTTTAAGACATCTCGAAGAAAAGAGTCTGCTCGTAGTTGAGAGAAAGTTGAGCAGGATCAAATCTCAACAAGCGGCTATTTAAGAAGTGTGAAGGACCTGAAGACGTTGTAATCCCTTCGTTGCACTTTTTTTTTTCTCCCTCTTAAGTTAGAACTTATTTTTTCTATACAATGACGTTTAAATAAAAATATAAGAAATAATCAACTTGTCGAGGCGTCATCTCGAAAAAAAAAAAGTTATGTACCATTTAGATGGAATAAGGTATTAATAAATTAATTGATGACTTGAGATAGAAAGGCATTTGAGGAGATCATTTTAAAGCTTATTCATTGAAGAGTTATTTGTGAAATTTGACAAGTTCTGAGTGTAAATTTATTGGTGAGTACCTTGAAACATTTTTAATTTAGAAGCAATTTTTTCATCCTTTCAGTTGTTGTGTGGCTCATGTAAATAAAGGCTTCAAACATCTGAATAGAGAATTTTTATAAGAAATTGAAGGTTTATAGTACATTTTGTGTTCATCGTTGAAATATCATTCCTTAAAAATGTTCACACTGACTACCTACCATTCACCCTGTATAATAACAGGAGAAAAACTTTCATGAAAATCAGTCAAAAAGTCCTTCAAAAAGTCAGGAATACACACAAGGATATATAAAAAAAAAACTCTCTTATGGAATAACCTCATTTATTAACTATCTCATAAAACTAACGCAAGTTTGCATACATCGGCTGTAATTGTACACTTTTAAGCCTGCCTTCAACATCAAACCTTTTTTTTTGGATCGAAATGTTTCTTCTATGTATCAATTGCAATAAATGACACAACAATCGTGTAAATATTTTCAAATAAAATAAAAAAACAATTAAAAAATTAAAACTTCTTATTTTAATTTTTTTTTACAATTAAATATTTTTTTTTTCTTTACAATATAATTACATTTTTTTTCCCAACTTATAATCCTCTCTACAATATTATTTTCTTTATTTTTTTTCTCAAATAACACATTTGGAACATATTAAAGACGTAATTCTAATTTTACAATGCCTTTCAATATTCGTCTTCTAACTCTAACATAATTTTATCCCATACATGTTCTCACTTTCTTAACACATAATAAATATTTACATTTCTTCAAATTGAAATAGTCCAATGAACGCTCCCAATGCGAACATAATACTTATCGCATATCAAAAAAAATATCTTTCATAATAAAAAAAAAAAAAAAAATTAAAATTAAATTATTGTACTTTGATCATACCATAGTGGGTAGGTCTAATGAAAACCTTAACGGACTAAAAATTATTTTTAAAAATATATTCATTAGTTTTGAAAATTAAATTTAACAAATGCATTTTTTCAAAAAAAAAAAATTGATATACATAAGTAAATAAAAGCAGTACCAATGGTATTTATACATTTAAGTAGAAAAGAACATTATAGAGTATTCAACGATTGTTTTATTTTAATTTTATTGCAACGAAAAATTGTTAAGTTTAAACATAATTTATTATTTTAAAATATAATAAAATTAATAAGCTAAAATAGGATCACAAATGTTACTTATTTCGCGTCAATGGCATCGTACTAAGAGCTATAACAGATCTAAAAATAATTTATAGAAATATAATTGTCAAAAAAAAAAAGTAAAGTTTTTGACAAGTACACAGGGAGGCCCCTTTAAGTGTCCAATCCTCTATTTTCTCATTTTATTAATACTTTCGCATTACATTTATCATTTTAAATGGGCTCACATGAATTTTTGGCAATATTTTTAAATAAAACTAATTTATTTATGAAATATTGTCTATTCCACATGAATATATGCAATACACTATTGGTTTCAGCACAAAACCATTGTCAGCTTTAGCTATACACTAAATCTGTTCAGTGCGAACCATTCTTATAATCGTATATAGAGGGTTGAAATTTACCGTGGCTATACAGTTATCCTGTGGAATAGATAATATTTTAAAAAAAAAAGTTAGTTTTAATTATTTATTAACATGTTTTGACAATATGTCCATTTTCCAGTCAAGGTGGCCGCTTAGCGCTCAGTTAAACATTCTCCCTTCGGTACCTAACTGAAGGAAGGCAAAATTGGTAAGTCTTGGACTGAAATACAAAATATGACATCTCAGTAGATGAAAGCAGGCTCCGTCTTTCAAATTGTATTCATTAAAGCTGCCATTTTTACTTGAAAACTAAATGAATAAGGGAAATGCGCTTATTTTAAATGAAAAGTAGTGATTTTCACATTAGTTAGTTTAATATTTTGTTCATGTCATATCCCGGTTTCCAATGATTGCATTTAAAATTCAATGTTGTCTTGTTTCACGATGTCACGTTCAGTTAGGTAACGATTGAACAGGAAAATAACTACAAGCAGCCATCTTGAGTGACAACGGTTTCAGATATCACATGTCCTCTTCTAACAATTTCATATGATATAAGATTACATCAACACTTTTTCATATTAGCTTTAAAACTTCATATGGTACAATTTGAAAAAATATATATACATTTCATAATTTATAGCAGGACTATAGAAGCCACGAATTCAAAGTTCAAAGAAATAAGAAAAATGTAGGGATAGAATCATCTTATACAGGGCAATCTGTGTAGCCAAAAAAAAACAAATATATATGTATGTATATTTTTGTGCTCTCATAAACTGTAAGAAGGCATTGAACACACTCACTGTCCTTTCTGCTCAGTACACAGCCACACTTAAAAAATTAACATTAATAACGATAATACAAAATAAATTGTTGTTAATGTCTGACGATAGTTTGATCTTTCCCATTTTTGTGATAAAATACACAAAACATATAATAAATAAACACTTCTCCCCCTCGGTCACAAACTGTTCTGACGATGGAGGACTAGTAAGTAGTTGGTCGCCGATATTTGCGACCGGAACGACACCCAGCCCAAATATCGGCTAGTAGATGACCTCGTAGACGGTCGCTTTTTTGTCCCCTGAGCCGGTCACAATATATTTGTCGTCCGCTGAAATGTCACAACTCAGCACTGAAGAAGACTCTTTCGACTGAAAATAATAAAATAAAATAAAATATAAATAATTTATATAATCAAAAATTAAACATAATGTTTTGATGTAACATTCTGAGAATTCTATGAGTGATTCTCTCGAAATGTTAAATTCATTCAATTAGAGAACTGTTCCAACATAGATACATTTTTTTGAAATTTTCCTAATGTGTAACAGAAGCGCAGATACCATGTAAGGCATTACTTTTTATATTTAAGAAATAAAAATGAGAATCGGCTTCTTTTGCTAGCTAAGATCTTTGTAGATGTTTAGGCGTTTAGCAAGACATTAACGACAAGTTTGGAGATAGCGTGTTTTCCTCAAAATCGAGGGTTCAAAAACCGGGCGAGGCCCTTAAGTTTTTTATGGGTGGAAAACATTTAGAACTCCAACAGTAGAGTCGGAAGGCTAATGCACACCAGTGCGACACGAAGGAGCGATCTGGTAGAAGGCGATATGACCTCGTTGGCTCGGGCAAGAGTCTCAAACACAAACAAACGACAAATTTGTTTCACTCAAATCGAGTTTCGAGTTACTCTCGATCGAGCCGCACTCTACACGGTTCTCTCTCAATCTCTATTTCTTATCTCTGTTATATTTACTGATAATATTCAATTAATTTTCAATTGAATTATTTTATATTCAATAAATAACATTGTAAATGGGTGGCTCACTGTAGATTGGGTTTTCTAGAAAACTATTTGGGTTGTGTTCGTTTCAAGTCAAACGAAAGATTATATAAGTGTCTGCTTGTTTGTATGCACGCATGTCTGCCTGTTTGCCCCATAATCATGAAAAAAAGGCATATATTGAATCTTTTAAGTACTAACATTCATAATTTCATAACCACTGGTTATTTTATGTTTTCTCCGTTACTACTGATCCTACATAGAAAAGTTACAGTAACAAGATGTTTTCATTTTTAACTTTTTTTTGTTCCAGTTATTTTTTGGCTAAAGTTAGAAATAAAGGAGATAAATAACATTTTCGAGTTGCGAAAGAGGCGAGAGGTAGCGAAAGAGGCGAGAGGTAGCGAAAGAGGCGAGAGGTAGCGAGTTGGTGGAGAAGGAGAGAAGCTTCTTACTGTTTGCCGGATAAGGCCGCAGGTAAAATAACATAATACAAGTTATATCTGGGCAACCTGTATTCAATAATAGTTAGTTATTATGACTCATGCCCGGGCTTCAACTACAAGGACATATCGCTTACTACCAGAGCGCTTTTTCGTCACTCTGGTGGACATGAGCCCGAAACTACTACAGGAGTCCTAAATTTTGCCTACCCTAACTTTTTATTCACCTAGTGCAGAGGTCTTTAACGAGTACCTGACATCGTACAGGCTCGGGACTATCACTTAACGTCCCATCCGAAGGACGGCGTGCTTAGGTTTATTTTACCTCCCAGATAAAATAAACTAAGGGCCTCGGCGGGTTTCGAACCCACGATCTTGAGCTCAGAAGGCAAGCACACATACCACTGAACTACCGGCAAAATAATAATATTAAAACATTTTCATGTAATCGGTAACTACCGGTCCCGATGGGTAACACAGCTAGTTGACCACATTACCTGTTCTTTACAAGTGACATGGAGCGTGACAGTTGCTCCATTACCTGTTCTTTACAAGTGACATGGAGCGTGACAGTTGCTCCATTACCTGTTCTTTACAAGTGACATGGAGCGTGACAGTTGCTCCATTACCTGTTCTTTACAAGTGACATGGAGCGTGACAGTTGCTCCATTACCTGTTCTTTACAAGTGACATGGAGCGTGACAGTTGCTCCATTACCGCTGTTTGGCTGACTACTACAACTACTATAGTGCTGTGAACATAAAATGAAGGGGGTACCTGGAAAATAGAAGCACCGTAGGGGGTTCTCCAGGCGTTGAGTAGGTTGTCCTTCCCCGTCGAGACGAACCACTTGCCACAAGCAGCGAACCTCAAGGACAGAACGCACGACTCGTGAAGATGGAGTTGGTATTTGTCAGGCTTTACAGCGTGTAACACCTCCACGTGGGAGTTCTCCATCCCCACTGCCAGCCAGTCCCCTGAAACCACAACACAACACACAGTTAGACATCATTTCAATTTATATTCTATGAAAAATTAAAAAAATATATACATTAACAAATCAACAATGTAAAACTTCAATAGGACACCGATAGATCAGTTGTGATTGCTTATTGATGTCAAGATAGCGGGTTCGAAACCCGGCTACTCCTGAGATGAAAAACCCTTGAGCACGCAATTCTTCGGATGGGACGTTAAGTGATGGGTCCCGAGCTAAAAGAGCGCTTTGCTAGTGGGCGATATGACCTCGTAGCTAAAGCCCGGGCATGAGTCACAATAACTAACTAGGATCAAGATATCCAACACTTAACAAGAAAATTAATTACCCTATTTTTTTTGCCACAAATCAGTCAATATAATGACAATGAAGAGGGCGCCGGTAGCTCAGTGGTATGCGTGCTTGTCTTCTGAGCTCAAGATCGTGTGTTCGAAACCCGACCGAGGCCCTTAGTTTATTTTATCTGGAAGGTAAAATAAACTTGAGCACGCCGTCCTTCGGATGGGACGTTAAGCGATGGTCCCGAGCCTGTACAATGTCAGATACTCGTTAAAGACCCCTACCCTAGATGAATAAACATTAAGGGTAGGCAAAATTTAGGACTCCCATAGTAGAGTCGGGCTCATGTCCACCAGAGTGACGAAAGAGCGCTCTGGTAGTAGGGGATATGACCTCGTAGTTAAAGCCCGGGCATGAGTCATAAAACCTAACCTAATGACAATGAATCAAATTCCCAAGGAACTGTCAACTTTGGTAAAGAGAAGTAAAACTTGTGAATTATATCCTTCTTTCTATCACCAAGATGTCTTCCTCACCCGTCCCTCTATTATATGGCTAGAACAGGACGTTCTTATACCAATCACTTCCCCCCCCCCCTCCCACCACCTTCTCAAATTCATTTAATACTGGCATCCCTGGGGTATATGAAAGAAAAGTGTTGTCCTTCTTTGTTTCATTACGCAATACTAGCAGTAATACCCGGCGTTGCCCGGGGAACTTTGACTTTTCTCCCAATATCTCCTATAAGGCTATTCAGTTCCTCGACAGTACATTCATGATGTTATAATTTTCAATTATTCATACGGAATAAGGCTTATTGTCCTTCAACTGTAGTAACGCTAGCTTTGGAGCTAAAACTAATTTATTCAAAAAGATTTCTCATTAATTGTTGCAATGGTTTTCGAGTTACAAAGATTGCGTGAGTGGATGCTGGGATGGACCAGGGGTTGATTAAAAAATAGACCTTAACCTTCCGGTAGATAAAACTTATCTATTCAAAAAGATTCCTCATTAATCATTGCAGTGGTTTTTGAGTTACAGAGATTGCGTGGGTGGATGCTGGGATAGACCAGATATTGAGGTACTAATACGCCTATAACCTTCCACAGACGATGACGAACAAATTAAAAAAAAAATTAATCAAATCCATCAAGCCGTTCGTGAGTTATAGCGGTACAACGCACAGACATTTCCAGCTTTATATATATGATAATTTTGAGAGTGATGTACAAAACAAGTTGGTATAAGAAAGTCCTTTTTATGATCACATCATATATATTTTTCTTATTTTATTGTTTCTTTACCTTGTGTATAAAAGCTACCAATAATACAAATGTATTTTAAAATGTGTTATTATGTGTTATTACAACATCACTAAGAAATGTTTCCTATGGAAAGTTATTGTACATTCTTTGCGGCGCTGTAACTTAGTTCTTATTCATTCTATCTCAAATCTCAGAGCCTTTCGTTAGTTGAAAATGTAATAAGAAACTCTTTTGGTAAGCACCAAATTTTTGATTGGACTAAACGGTAAAAAGTGAATAACAAAACTGCAATTTAGGACGGTTTTCGGTAGGTATCTCGTAAACTGAGTAATCCTAAAAAAAGTATCAGTCTTTCAGTTTTCTCTACTTCTTTAATTTGAGGAGATTTTTGTCTAGGTCATAATTATACTTGTCAAGTGTACTTAAGCCCCAAAATGAAGTATAAATTTTCAGGATTTCGGCCAAAATCTTATCAGTGTGACATTTTCATTTCAAATTTCAAGTTCATAGCTACAATGGTTTCGGCATTTAAGTGCTCACAATGTTCCAATCATAGAAACACACCCAGACAATATTCCGAAAATGGTCCAAACATATTTAGGGGACCTTGAAACATGAAATTACGTTTAAAACTCGATCTTGGATTTTGGCACGATTACAATAGGTATAAGGAAGTAAACGGTGGCTGACCTGTAGGACAGTATCCTAAAGAGAAGATCTGTGAGGTGAAGTCGTGCTGGTGGAGTTGGCGACCCTCTCTGAGGTCCCAGGAGCGGACAGTGTTGTCCAGACCTCCCGTCCACAGCTTGGTCCCGTCCGCAGAGATGTCTATACAAGAGGCACCGTCCGTGTGACCCTGGAACTGACGAACCAGGCTTTGGTTGTGTAGGTCCCACACGGCGATGTTGCCGTCAGAACAACAACTAAAACAAACCTGCAACATACAAAAAAGTTAGACAAAGGCCAGTTAGTTATGGCACATCAGTTGGTTGTGACCCAGTTGCAAGGGGAGTCTGCATGAGTCGGCTCCTTGGATACATTTCCGAACGATTAATATAATAAAGGACGGGCTCAAAGAAAAAAAAATGAAAGAAACACAATACCACAGCAGAGATGCAGCCAAAGTGTACATTTTGGTCAAAATGCATGTTCGGCAACATATTGATAGACGGGTCGAAAGCAATCCTAATTTCCGTCGCTCGCGGAATTTTTTTGTTGATATTCAAAGCAACGACAGTTGAATTTATTCGCTCTTGAGTCTTAATATTTGTTTATAATGTTCCTCATTATATCACTATTATAAACTGTTTTCTGTAAATGAGTTTTTAAAAATAATACGAATTACAAAAAATGTAACGTATTTTGAATGGCGAAATACGAGATACGATGGAAACTACTTAAGAGCAGTACGGAACCCTACCAACATACGACCATACCGAGGACCTACCTTGCTGTCAGGGCTGATGGCGAGCGCATAGCAGGCCGGAGCGCTGGAGGTGAGCTCTGCTTTGATCCTTGGGGTGGGAGAGGCCAGATCCCAGATGGACAGGTTACTTGCCTCTCCTCCCACGATCAGCGTCCTCGCGTCAGGAAGCAGTTTCACAGACCTGATGTAGTTGTCTCTTTGCTAAAACACAATAAATAAAACTGTAAATTTTTTTATAATTCATAATTTAAATAAAAAACATTTTATAATATCTGAGGGAGAAAAAACTGTCAGACCTAAGAAATAAACCACAGATGATCCTTTTTCGTTCTACTTTTATTGAAAATGGCGAGAAAATTCCCTTGCTGTAAGCCATGGGTACAATATTCGCCTCATCAATATTCAACTAAATATTTATTATCGTTGTTGTTTTTTACTCAAATGGCCTACTACAAGGGCGCTCTTTTGGAAATGAGCTTGACCTTAATCCTTAAATTTGTCTACCTAGGTTTGGTTAGCTAGAGTAGGTGGTCGAATACCTCACATCTCAGGCTCGGGACCGTCGCTTAACCTTTCGATGTACTCAGTCAGTTATCTTTAGACTTGGTATCTCTTATTTACCATACATAGATATAACTAGATAACTTTAGTCGCATTCAGTCAAATTTAGACATTATGTATCTGTGGTCACAGGGAATAAATTGGTAAGTCTAAATTCATAAATTTTCAGGGCAGCACTTTTTTTATTTTTGCATTAATCGTGTAAATCCAGTTTTTGGAATAAATAAATTATGTTTCCATCATTGTTATTAATATACCTTCTAAATCTATAGGAGTGAATGAAAATGAATATTGTAAATCCTTTCTTTTTTCCCTTAGTTACCTAATCATTCCCCATCACTTACCTAATTATTGACCATACTTCTTGAAATACTCGTGAATGATGCCTCTCTCAAGTTGATTTAACCAAAACACCTTCACTTGGAATACTCTGCCGTAGTGAATAAATGGTTAAATGCAGTTATCTCGTGAATGATTCCTCAAAGGACTAAAATTAAGTTGATTTAACGGAGAACATAACCAATTTTACGAGATAACAAGAAACCCACATCTTTATAATTACGAAAGTATTAGAGTTCTGAGCTTCCAACTTCTTCACAGTGCGCAGATGGCTTGGGAGATGATCACAGTACACCATAAAACCTAACCTAACATATTCCCTGTGACCATAGGTATATAATATAATCCAAATGGTACATTAGTTATTTGTGCAACGAATGCGGAAAGACACATTTTCTCCTCACCACCTCTAAGCTACCAGAGCCCTCGTATATGTATTTAGGTTATTTCAATTAAGGAGCACTGGTACCATATGGTTTTAATACATAATTTTCTTAGCATGTGACAAAGTAACTTTTCCGCAAATGTGGACAAGTAAAACTGTTAGAAAAACAACTCTTCAAAATTAGAAAACACTTAAGGTGTGTCTATGAGTACTTACCAAACAGTCGAGCTGTGAGACGGGAGACTTGGAGCCTGGCTGACTGATGTCCCATACCTTCACACAGCCCTTCCCTCCAGTATAGACGTACTTGGTAGGGTTGGAGATAGTGACGGCACAGACGACCTCACCATGAAGGAGGCTGTTGATTTGACGGGCGTGTCGGGGGATCCCTGGGCCAACGAGAGCGTCCGTCGGGAAGGGAACTGGCTCCAGCTGACCGTCCCCGTTCATGTGGAACGAGTAGGCACTGAAATATCGCATCTATCAATGATCAAACTATATCAGGTTTGGATAATAGACAGGCGAGTGAGGCCAAGCTACGGAAGGGAAATTGAGGTCAGTGTTATAAGAGACGCTTACACACAACACTGGAAGTGGAGACCCACTGTTGGGGTCCTAAACTAACTTTCTAATACACTCTAGAAAACTATTTAAGAAATTTATAATAAAGTGTAGATAAAACAAAAAAGGGTAGGAGAGAATTTATAATAACAGAAAGAAGATATATAATATAGAAATAATTCGAGGGTCTGTAGTGTAATAAAAACTCAGTATTTGGCCAACGTTTCGAAAACTATTTATTTCCTTCTTCAGGGTCTTATAATGCCTTGAGTGGATGTGTGTGGTTCATACAAACTCAACACATTCACCACATACATCCACTTAAGTCATTATCAGGCCCTGAAGAAGGAAATAAATAGTTTCCGAAACGTTGGCTAAATATTGAGTTCTCATTTACACGACAGAACCTCGAATTGCTTCTACATTGAAAAGATACTGTCAATAATATCAATACTCTATGTTATCAAACGAGTAGGCACTGAAATATCACTTTTATCAACGATCCATTCTCCGTCAAATGTTATCAAACCAGGCTCAAATACTAATAATCAAATAATGAGGTTTGGAAAACCAAATGAATGAAAGACAAACAAAATAATAAGCCGTTGGTAAATCAACTGCAGCGTATTTCCCCAGCACGAAAATTAATCAACTAATTTTTCGATAATCGCCTCAAATCAATTTATTGATTTCATGATCCTAAATCTCAATTTCATGTTGATACATTCATTACATGGATTGTACTGACTACTTTAGTCATTATTATTGTATTTACTTATGTTAATATCCAACTATGTTATTTATTTTCCTTTTTCTTTTATTAGTCCCAAGCTAGTCATTTATTCTACTTTAGACATTATTATTGTATTTACTTATGTTAATATCCAACTATGTTATTTATTTTCCTTTTTCTTTTATTAGTCCCAAGCTAGTCATTTATTCTACTTTAGTCATTATTATTGTATTTACTTATGTTAATATCCAACTATGTTATTTATTTTCCTTTTTCTTTTATTAGTCCCAAGCTAGTCATTTATTCTACTTTAGTCATTATTATTGTATTTACTTATGTTAATATCCAACTATGTTATTTATTTTCCTTTTTCTTTTATTAGTCCCAAGCTAGTCATTTATTCTACTTTAGTCATTATTATTGTATTTACTTATGTTAATATCCAACTATGTTATTTATTTTCCTTTTTCTTTTATTAGTCCCAAGCTAGTCATTTATTCTACTTTAGTCATTATTATTGTATTTACTTATGTTAATATCCAACTATGTTATTTATTTTCCTTTTTCTTTTATTAGTCCCAAGCTAGTCATTTATTCTACTTTAGACATTATTATTGTATTTACTTATGTTAATATCCAAACATGTTATTTATTTTCCTTTTTCTTTTATTAGTCCCAAGCTAGTCATTTATTCTGTATGTTGTCCTCAACCATAGGCGTATTAACGTATGGCCCCCCCCATTTCCATTTCTATTATTTATACGCATGAAAGATCTTCATTTTCTTCTCCTGAGTCTGCTTTTTATGCTCTCAATTATTTACTTTTTATTTATTTGGCATTATGTCTATAAGTAGTGTTCACTATTATAATAGTGTTCACTATTGTATATAAGACTCCAATCTCTTGCAATAAGATCCATGTATCTTCCTATGCAATAAAGAATTATTATTAACTATTTATTATTATTCATTACATGGACAGTCATTAAGTTTTCTTTAGAATCCTTCCTCTGCTTCCCCCCTTTACATTAGCTAATTCCGCTGAAACTTGATAGGTTTAATTTTTTTAATCAGGGGACCGGAAAACACGATTTTCCGGTGGAAACACAACATAGAATTACTGTCTGATTACGCAACTATCCCTATATTTTGCAAAATACCCCGAATCAGCTAAAGTATCCTTCGTTTAATCAAAATAAGACACGTACGAAGTTTCATTTCTATTAAGCAAAATGAGCTTTCAAAAACAAAACAAAAAAAAAAATCTAATTGATACTTTTAAAAAGTCACCAATGAACTTGACCAGAACAAATTAATCAATGTTGCTCTCCCGCCAAAACCAATCGACCGTTTGGGTTAAACATCGACAGTTGTGTTACGCGGGGGCTTCTGAATCCACATACAACATTTTTTTGTCGATGCATTCATTACATCGGCAATTATTAGGGTTTTTGAGTCAAGACCCTCTGCTCTGATATTCCCTTCATCCGACACCGCGGAAAATTAATAAGTGTTGTTCTTATAGGGTTTTGAATTTATCTTTAAGACCTTCCCCTAGGCCGATTTGGCTGAACATCAATAGGTGTCGTCCTTAAGAGGTACTTGGAGACGCATATAAAATGTCGTATGAATACATTCATTCTATCATGTTTAAAGACATACACACAGATTTTTTTTTTTTTCGAAAACATTAAATTCCTATAGAATTTCTGACCAATCACATCCCTTCATATATCTGGGGAAGTTATATTTCAGAACCTGGGTATTATAGTTACACAGACGATACTATAGTAGGGCTTTGTGGGTTGGGGCAGGGGCTCTGGGTATATAAAATAAATTAAATTGACTTACGGTTTTCCTCCAGGAATGGCGAGACCATTTGTGCCTACGCTAGGTGCCCTCGTATGGGGATGTGCCTCGTAGCCCATCTGTCACATCAAAACAAAAATAAAAAACAATTGTTAAAATAAAATATAAAGTATTTGTAAAAGTAAATATATTTAACAATTAGCATAAATATTATTATTTATTCTTAACTTTCATTATTTACTAGCAGGTTATTTGGGTGTTGCCCGGTCTGTAACTTGAAGCATGTTAGTAACGTTATCTGTCATAACAAGCATTTTCTCCTTTCTTTTCTCTCTCCCAAAAAAATATAAGATCATTATCTCCCCCCCGCCCCTGTTCCAAACATTAAATGACACATGGCCTATATTTGAACTATGTCTGTAAGTATGATAGGCGTAAAATTTCATGAGAATCCGATCAATCGTTGAAGAGCCACGGTGTCAACATGGTGCTGGTCTGGATGTTGGCTTCGGGTCAAAATTGGCCTTTATCTGTCCAACCCACAATATATTATATATATTTATTTATTATAACTCATGCCCGGGCTTCAACTACGAGGTCATACCGCCTACTACCAGAGCGCTCTTTCGTCACTCTGGTGGACATGAGCCCGACACTACTGCGGGAGTCCTAAATTGTGCCTACCCTAAATTTTTATTCACCTAGGGTAGGGGTCTTTAACGAGTACCTGACGTTGTACAGGCTCGGGACCATCGCTTAACGTCCCATCCGAAGAAGATAAAATAAACTAAGGGCCTCGGCCGAGTTTCGAACACATGATCTTGAGCTCAGATGGCAAGCATGCATGCCACTGAGCTACCGGCGTCCTGTATGTAATCAACTTCTTCAATGCCCTTCCCCACTTTTTAAATGAAATTGAGACAATAACAACATAAGATTCATATAAAAATGGGAGAGGGAACCCTCTATTTAGAAACCTAATAATCTCTATCGTTATTACTTTTATTCAGTATCAATACTATTAATCAATTTTTTTAGTTATATACTTATTTACTTTACTGATTTTTTATATATATTTATATTTTTTCTTGTTTTGCTCTTTTTTCTTTATTTTGCTCTTAGTAACCTGAGGAAGGAGCCAGGGATTGCACAGAAATATCGAGATTTATCTATAAAAATATAAATAAATAAAATATAATTAAAAATACGATAGTACCTATTGTATTAAGAATTCTTCTATTATTTGTTTATTTAAAAAAAAAAATGTATATACATATATATATATATATTATTGTTTATTTCATATGTGTTCGTTTTATTGGAATTATTTTTTGTTTAATATTTCTTATTATTATCATATATTATATTAGTTATTTTAGTATGCTTAGAATGTTGAGGAAGGTTCTGCCGCGTAAAACAAGCAATCTTAAGACTTGAGCCAACGATTCGAAAACTATTTATTCCCTTCTTCAGATACAGATAAACTATTTATTTCTATTCAGCTACTTACAAGAGGTGACCTAGCGTAGGGAGAGAAAGGGTCCGCCCTTGCCATGGGGTACCCGTGGGGCGGTAACAACCCTGGTTTACCTCCACTCACACCCGGCAACGTTGGGGTACTCGATTTGGAGACCGGGGTCCCAGGTTTCTCCATCTGAAATATACATACCTGTATAGCAAATTATACTTATATACATATATTTTTTCTGATTTTTTGTTTTCAACAGAATTTTAGTCGAGCCTATTCATCATACGTGAACGTACAATATCATCGTCATTCTCTTCAGAGCGAATTTATCAACATAATGACTACCCTATTTTTTTAATATTGTCTAAAACTTGAAGTCCAATTTGACTATTAAAAGGAAATCTTAAGTAAGCAAATAAATGAGGAATCTATAAGGGTAATAACAAAAAAATTCATGCTGAAAACTGAGAAATTTTCTTGTAAAAACTTTGGAAAAATAATGATTAATAGAGTCGACAGTATCTTTTCAATGAAGAAGGAAATCGAGGTTCTGTCGTGTAAAAGAAAATGCAAAATTTGGCCAACGTTTCGAAAACTATTTATTTTCTTCTTCAGGGCCTTACAATGACTTGAGTGGATGTGTGTGGTGGAGCACTCACTACACTGGACATAAACAACACCTTCACCACACACATCCATTCAAATCATTATAAGGCCCTGAAGAAGAAAATAAATAGTTTTCGAAACGTTGGCCAAATTTTGCATTTTCTTTTACACGACAGAACCGCGATTTCCTTCTACTCTGGAAAGAATTTTAAATATTATAAAAATTGTATTCGCTAATTATTAAGTTGTTTAGTTATTGTTTAGATATCATATTTTGTTTAATTTTAAATATTATAAAAATGTTATTCGCTAATTATTAAGTTGTTTAGTTATTGTTTAGATATCATATTTTGTTTAATTTTAAATATTTTAAAAATGTTCGCTAATTATGTAGGTTTGGTTCAGTTATATTTTTAGTTTTTATTGTTCTATCTTTATATGATTGTAGCTTATATAAACTTATTGCTAATATAAATAGACATATATACATATATATCTGGAAAAAAAAAGTTACGAAAAAGTTATATGATACTTAACATTTTTTTATTTTTTTAAATATATATATATACCAAGCACGAGTCAAAAGTTATAAATTATCAATATTTAGAAGGATCGACCAACGATGCAATAGGAAGGAGTGAGATCAGGATCGTGGTCGATAAGAACACAAACTTGTAGTGATGCACCGCCCACGTTATTTTCTTAATTGCAATATTTGGAAAATCGTCAGTTAATTGCCGTGAATCTACATACTCGGGCATTTCTCAATCTAAATACAGTGAAACCGCTCTTGGCGGTCACCTCTGATAGCCGGACACCCCTGGTGGGCGGACAATTTTTACGGTCCCGGCAGAATATATAGGGATTTCAACACATTTGCCCCTCTCTTGGACGGACGCGGACAGTGAAATCGAGTACCGAGAAGAGCAGACTACCTCTGTTGGACGGACAGGCTGGCCTCTAATTCGGGTTGACGTTTGATATGTCCTTAGAATTCTCATTTAGAGGGAAGGTTGATGTTTATTCTGTGAATTCTCGTTTGAAAGGGTTGATTTTTAATATGTTGTTAGAATTCTCGTTGTACATTCTACTACCAACCTACCAAACTTTCCACGTAGTGCACCTGTGTTTACAAAGGGACTCGTAATTCCAAGAAGTGTGTAATGTTCCACACTGCCAGTTACCAAAACCAACGCGAACTTTATCAAGCGTTATTGCCTCCAAGCAAACGATGCTTCGTCATTAATTTTAATTTCTCAGGTAGAGGACAATATAAAAAACTCGATTGGGAAAAAAAAATTTGAAACAAAAGAAAATGTCCGATTTTTTTAGAACTTAGACGTTTATACCATTGTTTATGTTCGGATTCTAGTACAAATTTTTGATTTTATTACAAATTTCCTATTTTTTAAAACTGTATTCAGTTGTTCAATAAACAATATTTTTTACATACGATACACGTGTTTAGAAAAGATACCTTTCATCCTTATCAATGTGCCTTCTATTTTCCTTTTCCCTCACACCTCTGCTGGGCGGACAACTTCCATGGCCCCATTGGTGTCCGTCTAAGAGAGGTTTCACTGTACATACAATTTCGAGTCGACAAATTTATTAGATTAGCAGTTACCAGCGTTTTTGAGTTGAATTCCCCCCTACTCTAGGGTTTTTGGATTTGAGCCCCCGTTAGCCCTTTTCTTTAGCAGATTTGGCTGAAAATGAATGTGTCGTATTTGTGGGGAGCTGGATGCACAGATGACACTTCAATATATCAGGAGTTGTGGCCAGAGACACAAACACTTGGAGTCTTGGAGTGTAGAAAGTACAAGTAGGAGTGTTGCCCATTTTCAACTTACATCTTTACTCTTGAGGGAGGGCGTGCTCCTGTTGGAGGAGCAGGAGCCGCTCCGACTGCTGGGTCTCTCCAGTTTGATGGTGGCTCCTCCCTTCTCCCCGTTCTCCCGGATCTCTCCAGAGAGGTGGTCTCCGTTCTGTTGGGGCGAACTTCCCTCTTGGAACATCAGACCCTGCCCCTGAAACAGATCACACACAAATATACAACATTTATTTGCAACAATAAAATACTTAATCATATACACAAATATACAGGATGGTACAGCTGCAATAGATCAGCCGTTTTTCTCGATAATCACGCCACCTAGGAAAACGAGACATACTTCAATATTTGTACTTTGGGTGTGCAAATGTCTTCCCAGCAATGCTAACTTTTTTTTTCCCCCAATGGCACTACACTTTTATGCACGTTGTTGGAAAGAACTTTAAATTCTGAAAACAATGACGCAAAAATCCTTTAAATCGATCTGTTAAGCATTAAACATTTTTATTAACAATAATTGTTTAAAGGTTTCCCCATGGGATTACGTTGCTGAACATGTTGTGGAATACGTTGCTCCATTTGTTCAACGTACTATCACTCCTGTAAAGGGCGCGGCGGTGGCTCAGTGGTATGCGTGCTTGTCTTCTGAGCTCAAGATCGTGGGTTTGAAACCCGACCGAGGCCTTTAGTTTATTTTATCTGGGAGGTAAAATAAACTTAAGCACGCCGTCCTTCGGATGGGACGTTAAGCGATGGTCCCGAGCCTGTACGATGTCAGGTACTCGTTAAAGACCCCTACCCTAGGTGAATAAAAATTTAGGGTAGGCAAAATTTAGGACTTCCACAGTAGAGTCGGGCTCATGTCCACCAGAGTGACGAAAGAGCGCTCTGGTAGTAGGCGATATGACCTCGTAGCCCGGGAATGAGTCATAAAACCCAACCTACTCCTGTAAATCTCTTCTTTAAGGTGGCCTCACAGAAACAAATCCATTGGAGTTAGATCAGGTGATCGCACGTACCCTATCTTCCCATCCAACGTCAACCCTAACTATAACGAAAATACCTAACTTAAGGGTGAAAAGGTTTAATAAAACGTCCATTCGTTAGGTCACCACATAACTTTTTCTATTGATTTGTCTATGTTTCGTCATAAATTTACCACCTTAAGGACCAAAATAGCAAGTTGGTCTTAGTTAGAGAAAACCCATAATCCAAAGGTACTCTATAAAGAGTCTTAAACTATGCAAAAATAATTACTGCTGGTTATAATTGTTACTGATCTCCATTTATCCATAAAATTTGTGGAAAAAAATGTCTATAGTAATTTGTTTCATACCACTTAATTTTTTGATTTCTTTCATTTTGAACAGATAATGTGGAAAAATAGTTTCCTATTTTCGTGCAAAAAATGATATCTACCTGAAATAAATGAAACCAACTAAAATTTTTATGTAAAAGTTTTCGCATTGATTTCTCTCGTTATATAATATTTTTGGATTATAGTTTCTCTCTGAGACGCAACTTGCTATTTTGGTCCTGGTAAAATTATGCCAAATTGACCAATAAAGTTTACACATTTTATACGTTGGATCCTCCCGTTCAAAACTTTGCGATTCTACATAGCCTATATTTTAAGTTGAAGGAACCTAGAAAAGCTAAGGAAATGTAGATTAAATGTACGTGATGCTTTCCTGGAAGCTCAAACAAACAGATAGACAGAAAATGAACTAATGGTCTCTAAAGTATTTATATAACATGAAACGGTTTTCTGATCAAAGGAAAAAAAAACACTTCCAATCTTATATAAAATAAATAAGTTTTCTGTAGTAATTCAAACCAAAACAAATTATTCCTCTTATTAATTCTACATGGGGATGATAAGAAACAACAATGGATCTGCGCAACTGTGCCATTGCTTTTATAATCTCTCCAGCAGGGACCATGCGGAAGCAAGAGTCACTGAGATACTTCCCGTCTCTCCCCACTCCTTGACCCTGGGAAGGTGACACACAAACATAACGACAATACACTCACTAAACTCAAAAACTCATCTCTCAACATACCAACTAACTTATACTCAAATTTGTAATAATAAAGTTCACTACTGAACAAACTGCATCAACATTTTTATGAGAAAAAAATAAAAAAATATATAGTTATTGTGCCTCATGCCCGGGCTTTAACGAATACCTGACATTGTACAGGCTCGGGACCATCGCTTAACGTCCCATCCGAAGGAGAGCGTGCTCAAGGTTTTTTTTATCTCTGATCTACCAGCACCCTCCTACCTTATATATATATTTAACCCAGTTCTAGAGCTAAGGCTTTGACTGCTTTTTCTTCATCTTCTTTTCTATTGTTTTTTTTTTTTTTTTGTGTGTAGGTAAATGTAATTTTTGGTTTAAGGCTTATAAGGGGGAAGCCCAGAGCTTCCAGGGAAGGGATAAGAGCACTGGATGTAAAACACCAGCCCACTATATATATATATATATATATATATATATATATATATATATATATATATATAACGTCCCATTCGAAGAAAGGAGTGTTCAAGGTTTCTTCACCTCCCAGATAAAAAACCTAAGAGCTTCGATCGGGTTTCGAATCCCCGATCTTGAGCTTAGTTGGCAAGCACGTTATCTCTGAGCTACCGGCGCCCTCTATAAATATTGTTACTGACTAAATCCATTTATTTTTGGTAATTTCTTGTATTCATCGTTTAGTCATTTAGAATGACCTGGGACAAGATCATTTTTTTTAACCTTAATATCTGAATATTAGGGGCCATTGTTCATTTTGTTTTGATTCAAATCAGTTTACTTTCATTTAAATAACATGTTGCGGCTGTTTTGTGTTTAAAAGTACTTTTCATAATGTTATCCACTTATAGATCATCTAGACAGTTTCAGTTTAATATATATCTGACCAATAATATTTTATAGAACCTTCTAAACTTTTCTATATATATCGTATTAGAGGAAATAGAGGCAATCGGTCAGTCAGCTGATGAATTGACAAATTAGTAATAAGTAATAATTAAGGTTGACATTAATGCTTGGCATGTAACATGATGCAGGTCTGGCAAGAGGACAGTGTGCTGGAGGCAGGAAGCGGGTCTGGCAAGAGGACAGTGTGCTGGAGGCATGAAGCGGGTCTGGCAAGAGGACAGTGTGCTGGAGGCATGAAGCGGGTCTGGCAAGAGGACAGTGTGCTGGAGGCATGAAGCGGGTCTGGCAAGAGGACAGTGTGCTGGAGGCATGAAGCGGGTCTGGCAAGAGGACAGTGTGCTGGAGGCATGAAGCGGGTCTGGCAAGAGGACAGTGTGCTGGAGGCATGAAGCGGGTCTGGCAAGAGGACAGTGTGCTGGAGGCATGAAGCGGGTCTGGCAAGAGGACAGTGTGCTGGAGGCATGAAGCGGGTCTGGCAAGAGGACAGTGTGCTGGAGGCATGAAGCGGGTCTGGCAAGAGGACAGTGTGCTGGAGGCATGAAGCGGGTCTGGCAAGAGGACAGTGTGCTGGAGGCATGAAGCGGGTCTGGCAAGAGGACAGTGTGCTGGAGGCATGAAGCGGGTCTGGCAAGAGGACAGTGTGCTGGAGGCATGAAGCGGGTCTGGCAAGAGGACAGTGTGCTGGAGGCATGAAGCGGGTCTGGCAAGAGGACAGTGTGCTGGAGGCATGATGCAGGTCTGGCAAGAGGACAGTGTGCTGGAGGCATGAAGCGGGTCTGGCAAGAGGACAGTGTGCTGGAGGCATGAAGCGGGTCTGGCAAGAGGACAGTGTGCTGGAGGCATGAAGCGGGTCTGGCAAGAGGACAGTGTGCTGGAGGCATGAAGCGGGTCTGGCAAGAGGACAGTGTGCTGGAGGCATGATGCAGGTCTGGCAAGAGGACAGTGTGCTGGAGGCATGAAGCGGGTCTGGCAAGAGGACAGTGTGCTGGAGGCATGAAGCGGGTCTGGCAAGAGGACAGTGTGCTGGAGGCATGATGCAGGTCTGGCAAGAGGACAGTGTGCTGGAGGCAGGAAGCGGGTCTGGCAAGAGGACAGTGTGCTGGAGGCATGAAGCAGGTCTGGCAAGAGGACAGTGTGCTGGAGGCATGATGCAGGTCTGGCAAGAGGACAGTGTGCTGGAGGCATGAAGCAGGTCTGGCAAGAGGACAGTGTGCTGGAGGCATGAAGCGGGTCTGGCAAGAGGACAGTGTGCTGGAGGCATGAAGCGGGTCTGGCAAGAGGACAGTGTGCTGGAGGCATGAAGCGGGTCTGGCAAGAGGACAGTGTGCTGGAGGCATGATGCAGGTCTGGCAAGAGGACAGTGTGCTGGAGGCAGGAAGCGGGTCTGGCAAGAGGACAGTGTGCTGGAGGCAGGAAGCGGGTCTGGCAAGAGGACAGTGTGCTGGAGGCATGATGCAGGTCTGGCAAGAGGACAGTGTGCTGGAGGCATGAAGCGGGTCTGGCAAGAGGACAGTGTGCTGGAGGCATGAAGCGGGTCTGGCAAGAGGACAGTGTGCTGGAGGCATGAAGCGGGTCTGGCAAGAGGACAGTGTGCTGGAGGCATGAAGCGGGTCTGGCAAGAGGACAGTGTGCTGGAGGCATGATGCAGGTCTGGCAAGAGGACAGTGTGCTGGAGGCAGGAAGCGGGTCTGGCAAGAGGACAGTGTGCTGGAGGCAGGAAGCGGGTCTGGCAAGAGGACAGTGTGCTGGAGGCAGGAAGCGGGTCTGGCAAGAGGACAGTGTGCTGGAGGCATGAAGCGGGTCTGGCAAGAGGACAGTGTGCTGGAGGCATGATGCAGGTCTGGCAAGAGGACAGTGTGCTGGAGGCATGAAGCGGGTCTGGCAAGAGGACAGTGTGCTGGAGGCATGATGCAGGTCTGGCAAGAGGACAGTGTGCTGGAGGCATGAAGCGGGTCTGGCAAGAGGACAGTGTGCTGGAGGCATGAAGCGGGTCTGGCAAGAGGACAGTGTGCTGGAGGCATGATGCAGGTCTGGCAAGAGGACAGTGTGCTGGAGGCATGAAGCGGGTCTGGCAAGAGGACAGTGTGCTGGAGGCATGATGCAGGTCTGGCAAGAGGACAGTGTGCTGGAGGCATGAAGCGGGTCTGGCAAGAGGACAGTGTGCTGGAGGCATGAAGCGGGTCTGGCAAGAGGACAGTGTGCTGGAGGCATGATGCAGGTCTGGCAAGAGGACAGTGTGCTGGAGGCATGATGCAGGTCTGGCAAGAGGACAGTGTGCTGGAGGCATGAAGCGGGTCTGGCAAGAGGACAGTGTGCTGGAGGCATGATGCAGGTCTGGCAAGAGGACAGTGTGCTGGAGGCATGATGCAGGTCTGGCAAGAGGACAGTGTGCTGGAGGCATGATGCAGGTCTGGCAAGAGGACAGTGTGCTGGAGGCATGAAGCGGGTCTGGCAAGAGGACAGTGTGCTGGAGGCATGAAGCGGGTCTGGCAAGAGGACAGTGTGCTGGAGGCATGAAGCGGGTCTGGCAAGAGGACAGTGTGCTGGAGGCATGAAGCGGGTCTGGCAAGAGGACAGTGTGCTGGAGGCATGAAGCGGGTCTGGCAAGAGGACAGTGTGCTGGAGGCATGATGCAGGTCTGGCAAGAGGACAGTGTGCTGGAGGCATGATGCAGGTCTGGCAAGAGGACAGTGTGCTGGAGGCATGATGCAGGTCTGGCAAGAGGACAGTGTGCTGGAGGCATGAAGCGGGTCTGGCAAGAGGACAGTGTGCTGGAGGCATGATGCAGGTCTGGCAAGAGGACAGTGTGCTGGAGGCATGAAGCGGGTCTGGCAAGAGGACAGTGTGCTGGAGGCATGATGCAGGTCTGGCAAGAGGACAGTGTGCTGGAGGCATGAAGCGGGTCTGGCAAGAGGACAGTGTGCTGGAGGCAGGAAGCGGGTCTGGCAAGAGGACAGTGTGCTGGAGGCATGAAGCGGGTCTGGCAAGAGGACAGTGTGCTGGAGGCATGATGCAGGTCTGGCAAGAGGACAGTGTGCTGGAGGCATGAAGCGGGTCTGGCAAGAGGACAGTGTGCTGGAGGCATGATGCAGGTCTGGCAAGAGGACAGTGTGCTGGAGGCATGAAGCGGGTCTGGCAAGAGGACAGTGTGCTGGAGGCAGGAAGCGGGTCTGGCAAGAGGACAGTGTGCTGGAGGCAGGAAGCGGGTCTGGCAAGAGGACAGTGTGCTGGAGGCATGAAGCGGGTCTGGCAAGAGGACAGTGTGCTGGAGGCATGAAGCGGGTCTGGCAAGAGGACAGTGTGCTGGAGGCATGATGCAGGTCTGGCAAGAGGACAGTGTGCTGGAGGCATGAAGCGGGTCTGGCAAGAGGACAGTGTGCTGGAGGCATGATGCAGGTCTGGCAAGAGGACAGTGTGCTGGAGGCATGATGCAGGTCTGGCAAGAGGACAGTGTGCTGGAGGCATGAAGCGGGTCTGGCAAGAGGACAGTGTGCTGGAGGCATGATGCAGGTCTGGCAAGAGGACAGTGTGCTGGAGGCATGAAGCGGGTCTGGCAAGAGGACAGTGTGCTGGAGGCATGATGCAGGTCTGGCAAGAGGACAGTGTGCTGGAGGCATGAAGCGGGTCTGGCAAGAGGACAGTGTGCTGGAGGCAGGAAGCGGGTCTGGCAAGAGGACAGTGTGCTGGAGGCATGAAGCGGGTCTGGCAAGAGGACAGTGTGCTGGAGGCATGATGCAGGTCTGGCAAGAGGACAGTGTGCTGGAGGCATGAAGCGGGTCTGGCAAGAGGACAGTGTGCTGGAGGCATGATGCAGGTCTGGCAAGAGGACAGTGTGCTGGAGGCATGAAGCGGGTCTGGCAAGAGGACAGTGTGCTGGAGGCAGGAAGCGGGTCTGGCAAGAGGACAGTGTGCTGGAGGCATGAAGCGGGTCTGGCAAGAGGACAGTGTGCTGGAGGCATGATGCAGGTCTGGCAAGAGGACAGTGTGCTGGAGGCATGATGCAGGTCTGGCAAGAGGACAGTGTGCTGGAGGCATGAAGCGGGTCTGGCAAGAGGACAGTGTGCTGGAGGCAGGAAGCGGGTCTGGCAAGAGGACAGTGTGCTGGAGGCATGAAGCGGGTCTGGCAAGAGGACAGTGTGCTGGAGGCAGGAAGCGGGTCTGGCAAGAGGACAGTGTGCTGGAGGCAGGAAGCGGGTCTGGCAAGAGGACAGTGTGCTGGAGGCAGGAAGCGGGTCTGGCAAGAGGACAGTGTGCTGGAGGCATGAAGCGGGTCTGGCAAGAGGACAGTGTGCTGGAGGCATGAAGCGGGTCTGGCAAGAGGACAGTGTGCTGGAGGCATGAAGCGGGTCTGGCAAGAGGACAGTGTGCTGGAGGCATGATGCAGGTCTGGCAAGAGGACAGTGTGCTGGAGGCATGAAGCGGGTCTGGCAAGAGGACAGTGTGCTGGAGGCATGAAGTGGGTCTGGCAAGAGGACAGTGTGCTGGAGGCATGAAGCGGGTCTGGCAAGAGGACAGTGTGCTGGAGGCATGAAGCGGGTCTGGCAAGAGGACAGTGTGCTGGAGGCAGGAAGCGGGTCTGGCAAGAGGACAGTGTGCTGGAGGCATGAAGCGGGTCTGGCAAGAGGACAGTGTGCTGGAGGCAGGAAGCGGGTCTGGCAAGAGGACAGTGTGCTGGAGGCAGGAAGCGGGTCTGGCAAGAGGACAGTGTGCTGGAGGCATGAAGTGGGGTCTGGCAAGAGGACAGTGTGCTGGAGGCAGGAAGCGGGTCTGGCAAGAGGACAGTGTGCTGGAGGCAGGAAGCGGGTCTGGCAAGAGGACAGTGTACTGGAGGCATGAAGTGGGTCTGGCAAGAGGACAGTGTGCTGGAGGCAGGAAGCGGGTCTGGCAAGAGGACAGTGTGCTGGAGGCAGGAAGCGGGTCTGGCAAGAGGACAGTGTGCTGGAGGCATGAAGCGGGTCTGGCAAGAGGACAGTGTGCTGGAGGCATGAAGCGGGTCTGGCAAGAGGACAGTGTGCTGGAGGCATGAAGTGGGTCTGGCAAGAGGACAGTGTGCTGGAGGCAGGAAGCGGGTCTGGCAAGAGGACAGTGTGCTGGAGGCATGCAGCGGGTCTGGCAAGAGGACAGTGTGCTGGAGGCATGAAGCGGGTCTGGCAAGAGGACAGTGTGCTGGAGGCATGAAGTGGGTCTGGCAAGAGGACAGTGTGCTGGAGGCAGGAAGCGGGTCTGGCAAGAGGACAGTGTGCTGGAGGCATGAAGCGGGTCTGGCAAGAGGACAGTGTGCTGGAGGCAGGAAGCGGGTCTGGCAAGAGGACAGTGTGCTGGAGGCAGGAAGCGGGTCTGGCAAGAGGACAGTGTGCTGGAGGCATGAAGCGGGTCTGGCAAGAGGACAGTGTGCTGGAGGCATGAAGCGGGTCTGGCAAGAGGACAGTGTGCTGGAGGCATGAAGTGGGTCTGGCAAGAGGACAGTGTGCTGGAGGCAGGAAGCGGGTCTGGCAAGAGGACAGTGTGCTGGAGGCAGGAAGCGGGTCTGGCAAGAGGACAGTGTGCTGGAGGCATGAAGCGGGTCTGGCAAGAGGACAGTGTGCTGGAGGCATGAAGCGGGTCTGGCAAGAGGACAGTGTGCTGGAGGCATGAAGTGGGTCTGGCAAGAGGACAGTGTGCTGGAGGCAGGAAGCGGGTCTGGCAAGAGGACAGTGTGCTGGAGGCATGCAGCGGGTCTGGCAAGAGGACAGTGTGCTGGAGGCATGAAGCGGGTCTGGCAAGAGGACAGTGTGCTGGAGGCATGAAGTGGGTCTGGCAAGAGGACAGTGTGCTGGAGGCAGGAAGCGGGTCTGGCAAGAGGACAGTGTGCTGGAGGCATGAAGCGGGTCTGGCAAGAGGACAGTGTGCTGGAGGCATGATGCAGGTCTGGCAAGAGGACAGTGTGCTGGAGGCAGGAAGCGGGTCTGGCAAGAGGACAGTGTGCTGGAGGCAGGAAGCGGGTCTGGCAAGAGGACAGTGTGCTGGAGGCATGAAGCGGGTCTGGCAAGAGGACAGTGTGCTGGAGGCATGAAGCGGGTCTGGCAAGAGGACAGTGTGCTGGAGGCATGAAGTGGGTCTGGCAAGAGGACAGTGTGCTGGAGGCAGGAAGCGGGTCTGGCAAGAGGACAGTGTGCTGGAGGCATGCAGCGGGTCTGGCAAGAGGACAGTGTGCTGGAGGCATGAAGCGGGTCTGGCAAGAGGACAGTGTGCTGGAGGCATGATGCAGGTCTGGCAAGAGGACAGTGTGCTGGAGGCAGGAAGCGGGTCTGGCAAGAGGACAGTGTGCTGGAGGCAGGAAGCGGGTCTGGCAAGAGGACAGTGTGCTGGAGGCAGGAAGCGGGTCTGGCAAGAGGACAGTGTGCTGGAGGCATGAAGCGGGTCTGGCAAGAGGACAGTGTGCTGGAGGCATGAAGCGGGTCTGGCAAGAGGACAGTGTGCTGGAGGCATGAAGTGGGTCTGGCAAGAGGACAGTGTGCTGGAGGCAGGAAGCGGGTCTGGCAAGAGGACAGTGTGCTGGAGGCATGCAGCGGGTCTGGCAAGAGGACAGTGTGCTGGAGGCATGAAGCGGGTCTGGCAAGAGGACAGTGTGCTGGAGGCAGGAAGCGGGTCTGGCAAGAGGACAGTGTGCTGGAGGCATGATGCAGGTCTGGCAAGAGGACAGTGTGCTGGAGGCATGAAGCGGGTCTGGCAAGAGGACAGTGTGCTGGAGGCAGGAAGCGGGTCTGGCAAGAGGACAGTGTGCTGGAGGCATGAAGCTGGTCTGGCAAGAGGACAGTGTGCTGGAGGCATGAAGCGGGTCTGGCAAGAGGACAGTGTGCTGGAGGCATGATGCAGGTCTGGCAAGAGGACAGTGTGCTGGAGGCATGCAGCGGGTCTGGCAAGAGGACAGTGTGCTGGAGGCATGAAGCGGGTCTGGCAAGAGGACAGTGTGCTGGAGGCATGATGCAGGTCTGGCAAGAGGACAGTGTGCTGGAGGCATGCAGCGGGTCTGGCAAGAGGACAGTGTGCTGGAGGCATGAAGCGGGTCTGGCAAGAGGACAGTGTGCTGGAGGCATGAAGCGGGTCTGGCAAGAGGACAGTGTGCTGGAGGCATGAAGCGGGTCTGGCAAGAGGACAGTGTGCTGGAGGCATGAAGCGGGTCTGGCAAGAGGACAGTGTGCTGGAGGCATGAAGCGGGTCTGGCAAGAGGACAGTGTGCTGGAGGCATGATGCAGGTCTGGCAAGAGGACAGTGTGCTGGAGGCATGATGCGGGTCTGGCAAGAGGACAGTGTGCTGGAGGCATGAAGCGGGTCTGGCAAGAGGACAGTGTGCTGGAGGCATGAAGCGGGTCTGGCAAGAGGACAGTGTGCTGGAGGCATGAAGCGGGTCTGGCAAGAGGACAGTGTGCTGGAGGCATGAAGCGGGTCTGGCAAGAGGACAGTGTGCTGGAGGCATGAAGCGGGTCTGGCAAGAGGACAGTGTGCTGGAGGCATGAAGCGGGTCTGGCAAGAGGACAGTGTGCTGGAGGCATGAAGTGGGTCTGGCAAGAGGACAGTGTGCTGGAGGCATGAAGTGGGTCTGGCAAGAGGACAGTGTGCTGGAGGCATGAAGCGGGTCTGGCAAGAGGACAGTGTGCTGGAGGCATGAAGCGGGTCTGGCAAGAGGACAGTGTGCTGGAGGCATGAAGCGGGTCTGGCAAGAGGACAGTGTGCTGGAGGCATGAAGCGGGTCTGGCAAGAGGACAGTGTGCTGGAGGCATGAAGCGGGTCTGGCAAGAGGACAGTGTGCTGGAGGCATGAAGCGGGTCTGGCAAGAGGACAGTGTGCTGGAGGCATGAAGCGGGTCTGGCAAGAGGACAGTGTGCTGGAGGCATGAAGCGGGTCTGGCAAGAGGACAGTGTGCTGGAGGCATGAAGCGGGTCTGGCAAGAGGACAGTGTGCTGGAGGCATGAAGCGGGTCTGGCAAGAGGACAGTGTGCTGGAGGCATGAAGCGGGTCTGGCAAGAGGACAGTGTGCTGGAGGCATGAAGTGGGTCTGGCAAGAGGACAGTGTGCTGGAGGCATGAAGTGGGTCTGGCAAGAGGACAGTGTGCTGGAGGCATGAAGCGGGTCTGGCAAGAGGACAGTGTGCTGGAGGCATGAAGCGGGTCTGGCAAGAGGACAGTGTGCTGGAGGCATGAAGCGGGTCTGGCAAGAGGACAGTGTGCTGGAGGCATGAAGCGGGTCTGGCAAGAGGACAGTGTGCTGGAGGCATGAAGCGGGTCTGGCAAGAGGACAGTGTGCTGGAGGCATGAAGCGGGTCTGGCAAGAGGACAGTGTGCTGGAGGCATGAAGCGGGTCTGGCAAGAGGACAGTGTGCTGGAGGCATGAAGTGGGTCTGGCAAGAGGACAGTGTGCTGGAGGCAGGAAGCGGGTCTGGCAAGAGGACAGTGTGCTGGAGGCATGCAGCGGGTCTGGCAAGAGGACAGTGTGCTGGAGGCATGAAGCGGGTCTGGCAAGAGGACAGTGTGCTGGAGGCATGATGCAGGTCTGGCAAGAGGACAGTGTGCTGGAGGCAGGAAGCGGGTCTGGCAAGAGGACAGTGTGCTGGAGGCAGGAAGCGGGTCTGGCAAGAGGACAGTGTGCTGGAGGCAGGAAGCGGGTCTGGCAAGAGGACAGTGTGCTGGAGGCATGAAGCGGGTCTGGCAAGAGGACAGTGTGCTGGAGGCATGAAGCGGGTCTGGCAAGAGGACAGTGTGCTGGAGGCATGAAGTGGGTCTGGCAAGAGGACAGTGTGCTGGAGGCAGGAAGCGGGTCTGGCAAGAGGACAGTGTGCTGGAGGCATGCAGCGGGTCTGGCAAGAGGACAGTGTGCTGGAGGCATGAAGCGGGTCTGGCAAGAGGACAGTGTGCTGGAGGCAGGAAGCGGGTCTGGCAAGAGGACAGTGTGCTGGAGGCATGATGCAGGTCTGGCAAGAGGACAGTGTGCTGGAGGCATGAAGCGGGTCTGGCAAGAGGACAGTGTGCTGGAGGCAGGAAGCGGGTCTGGCAAGAGGACAGTGTGCTGGAGGCATGAAGCTGGTCTGGCAAGAGGACAGTGTGCTGGAGGCATGAAGCGGGTCTGGCAAGAGGACAGTGTGCTGGAGGCATGATGCAGGTCTGGCAAGAGGACAGTGTGCTGGAGGCATGCAGCGGGTCTGGCAAGAGGACAGTGTGCTGGAGGCATGAAGCGGGTCTGGCAAGAGGACAGTGTGCTGGAGGCATGATGCAGGTCTGGCAAGAGGACAGTGTGCTGGAGGCATGCAGCGGGTCTGGCAAGAGGACAGTGTGCTGGAGGCATGAAGCGGGTCTGGCAAGAGGACAGTGTGCTGGAGGCATGAAGCGGGTCTGGCAAGAGGACAGTGTGCTGGAGGCATGAAGCGGGTCTGGCAAGAGGACAGTGTGCTGGAGGCATGAAGCGGGTCTGGCAAGAGGACAGTGTGCTGGAGGCATGAAGCGGGTCTGGCAAGAGGACAGTGTGCTGGAGGCATGATGCAGGTCTGGCAAGAGGACAGTGTGCTGGAGGCATGATGCGGGTCTGGCAAGAGGACAGTGTGCTGGAGGCATGAAGCGGGTCTGGCAAGAGGACAGTGTGCTGGAGGCATGAAGCGGGTCTGGCAAGAGGACAGTGTGCTGGAGGCATGAAGCGGGTCTGGCAAGAGGACAGTGTGCTGGAGGCATGAAGCGGGTCTGGCAAGAGGACAGTGTGCTGGAGGCATGAAGCGGGTCTGGCAAGAGGACAGTGTGCTGGAGGCATGAAGCGGGTCTGGCAAGAGGACAGTGTGCTGGAGGCATGAAGTGGGTCTGGCAAGAGGACAGTGTGCTGGAGGCATGAAGTGGGTCTGGCAAGAGGACAGTGTGCTGGAGGCATGAAGCGGGTCTGGCAAGAGGACAGTGTGCTGGAGGCATGAAGCGGGTCTGGCAAGAGGACAGTGTGCTGGAGGCATGAAGCGGGTCTGGCAAGAGGACAGTGTGCTGGAGGCATGAAGCGGGTCTGGCAAGAGGACAGTGTGCTGGAGGCATGAAGCGGGTCTGGCAAGAGGACAGTGTGCTGGAGGCATGAAGCGGGTCTGGCAAGAGGACAGTGTGCTGGAGGCATGAAGCGGGTCTGGCAAGAGGACAGTGTGCTGGAGGCATGAAGCGGGTCTGGCAAGAGGACAGTGTGCTGGAGGCATGAAGCGGGTCTGGCAAGAGGACAGTGTGCTGGAGGCATGAAGCGGGTCTGGCAAGAGGACAGTGTGCTGGAGGCATGAAGTGGGTCTGGCAAGAGGACAGTGTGCTGGAGGCATGAAGTGGGTCTGGCAAGAGGACAGTGTGCTGGAGGCATGAAGCGGGTCTGGCAAGAGGACAGTGTGCTGGAGGCATGAAGCGGGTCTGGCAAGAGGACAGTGTGCTGGAGGCATGAAGCGGGTCTGGCAAGAGGACAGTGTGCTGGAGGCATGAAGCGGGTCTGGCAAGAGGACAGTGTGCTGGAGGCATGAAGCGGGTCTGGCAAGAGGACAGTGTGCTGGAGGCATGAAGCGGGTCTGGCAAGAGGACAGTGTGCTGGAGGCATGAAGCGGGTCTGGCAAGAGGACAGTGTGCTGGAGGCATGAAGCGGGTCTGGCAAGAGGACAGTGTGCTGGAGGCATGAAGCGGGTCTGGCAAGAGGACAGTGTGCTGGAGGCATGAAGCGGGTCTGGCAAGAGGACAGTGTGCTGGAGGCATGAAGCGGGTCTGGCAAGAGGACAGTGTGCTGGAGGCATGAAGCGGGTCTGGCAAGAGGACAGTGTGCTGGAGGCATGAAGCGGGTCTGGCAAGAGGACAGTGTGCTGGAGGCAGGAAGCGGGTCTGGCAAGAGGATAGTGTGCTGGAGGCATGCAGCGGGTCTGGCAAGAGGACAGTGTGCTGGAGGCATGAAGCGGGTCTGGCAAGAGGGCAGTGTGCTGGAGGCATGAAGTGGGTCTGGCAAGAGGACAGTGTGCTGGAGGCAGGAAGCGGGTCTGGCAAGAGGACAGTGTGCTGGAGGCATGAAGGGGGTCTGGCAAGAGGGCAGTTTGCTGGAGGCATGAAGCGGGTCTGGCAAGAGGACAGTGTGCTGGAGGCATGAAGCGGGTCTGGCAAGAGGACAGTGTGCTGGAGGCATGAAGCGGGTCTGGCAAGAGGACAGTGTGCTGGAGGCATGAAGCGGGTCTGGCAAGAGGACAGTGTGCTGGAGGCATGAAGCGGGTCTGGCAAGAGGACAGTGTGCTGGAGGCATGAAGTGGGTCTGGCAAGAGGACAGTGTGCTGGAGGCATGAAGTGGGTCTGGCAAGAGGACAGTGTGCTGGAGGCATGAAGCGGGTCTGGCAAGAGGACAGTGTGCTGGAGGCATGAAGCGGGTCTGGCAAGAGGACAGTGTGCTGGAGGCATGAAGCGGGTCTGGCAAGAGGACAGTGTGCTGGAGGCATGAAGCGGGTCTGGCAAGAGGACAGTGTGCTGGAGGCATGAAGCGGGTCTGGCAAGAGGACAGTGTGCTGGAGGCATGAAGCGGGTCTGGCAAGAGGACAGTGTGCTGGAGGCATGAAGCGGGTCTGGCAAGAGGACAGTGTGCTGGAGGCATGAAGCGGGTCTGGCAAGAGGACAGTGTGCTGGAGGCATGAAGCGGGTCTGGCAAGAGGACAGTGTGCTGGAGGCATGAAGCGGGTCTGGCAAGAGGACAGTGTGCTGGAGGCATGAAGCGGGTCTGGCAAGAGGACAGTGTGCTGGAGGCATGAAGCGGGTCTGGCAAGAGGACAGTGTGCTGGAGGCATGAAGCGGGTCTGGCAAGAGGACAGTGTGCTGGAGGCAGGAAGCGGGTCTGGCAAGAGGATAGTGTGCTGGAGGCATGCAGCGGGTCTGGCAAGAGGACAGTGTGCTGGAGGCATGAAGCGGGTCTGGCAAGAGGGCAGTGTGCTGGAGGCATGAAGTGGGTCTGGCAAGAGGACAGTGTGCTGGAGGCAGGAAGCGGGTCTGGCAAGAGGACAGTGTGCTGGAGGCATGAAGGGGGTCTGGCAAGAGGGCAGTTTGCTGGAGGCATGAAGCGGGTCTGGCAAGAGGACAGTGTGCTGGAGGCATGAAGCGGGTCTGGCAAGAGGACAGTGTGCTGGAGGCATGAAGCGGGTCTGGCAAGAGGACAGTGTGCTGGAGGCAGGAAGCGGGTCTGGCAAGAGGACAGTGTGCTGGAGGCATGAAGGGGGTCTGGCAAGAGGGCAGTTTGCTGGAGGCATGAAGCGGGTCTGGCAAGAGGACAGTGTGCTGGAGGCATGAAGCGGGTCTGGCAAGAGGACAGTGTGCTGGAGGCATGAAGCGGGTCTGGCAAGAGGACAGTGTGCTGGAGGCATGAAGCGGGTCTGGCAAGAGGACAGTGTGCTGGAGGCATGAAGCGGGTCTGGCAAGAGGACAGTGTGCTGGAGGCATGAAGGGGGTCTGGCAAGAGGGCAGTTTGCTGGAGGCATGAAGCGGGTCTGGCAAGAGGACAGTGTGCTGGAGGCATGAAGCGGGTCTGGCAAGAGGACAGTGTGCTGGAGGCATGAAGCGGGTCTGGCAAGAGGACAGTGTGCTGGAGGCATGAAGCGGGTCTGGCAAGAGGACAGTGTGCTGGAGGCATGAAGCGGGTCTGGCAAGAGGACAGTGTGCTGGAGGCATGAAGCGGGTCTGGCAAGAGGACAGTGTGCTGGAGGCATGAAGTGGGTCTGGCAAGAGGACAGTGTGCTGGAGGCATGAAGCGGGTCTGGCAAGAGGACAGTGTGCTGGAGGCAGGAAGCGGGTCTGGCAAGAGGACAGTGTGCTGGAGGCATGAAGTGGGTCTGGCAAGAGGACAGTGTGCTGGAGGCATGAAGCGGGTCTGGCAAGAGGACAGTGTGCTGGAGGCATGAAGCGGGTCTGGCAAGAGGACAGTGTGCTGGAGGCATGAAGCGGGTCTGGCAAGAGGACAGTGTGCTGGAGGCATGAAGCGGGTCTGGCAAGAGGACAGTGTGCATGCAGTCAAATTAGGTAATTAAAAAAAATAACTACATCTATAATAAATAAGATGAAAGTTGGTCCTCACTGGGTGGCACTATACATATTGTTTCAAAAACATGTGTCACTCTCTCACATAAGAACCATGTGTAGTCGAGTGATCAGTGTTTTGAAAGTGGTTAGTACACCTCTCACTCAAGGTCCAAAGTTCACCTTAGCCACTGAACACATAACCTAATATAACTTATAATAATACAGAGAAGCAGTAAACAACGTGTCCTTACTTCATTGGCCACATCAACAACTAGTTCCTGATCGCTTTTCTCTCCGTCACTTTCCTGAAAATTACACAAATATTAACTAATTAATATTATAAATATTAATTAAATTATTATTATGAAGATTTTAGTTAGAATATTAGTTAATTATTTATTGAAAATATGAATAATTGAGCTAACATTGCATCGTTGTGGTGATATAGAAATGAATGTGTTGAGGGTTCATTGTGTGCTGGGCGCAAAACTACTGAATTTTTCTTGTAGTTCGTGGCAGGGCCGGACGGGGGGTAAAATTCAGCCCTGGAATTTAATGGAAACCGGCCCCGAAATTTCATTCAAACCGGCCTTCTTTTAATGAAAAAAAAATATATATATATGTATATAAATGGGAAAGTAAATAAATTCAATATGATTGAAATTGTTCCATTTGCTGACTTTTTTCTGCTACAATGTCAATGACTTGATCAGTATCGAGATTTTCCAAAATTTCTTTTTCCGTAGCCATTAGCATAAAAGCCTCCAAGTGATCTTGTGACATGCTGCTCCTAATTCGGCTTAATTGTCCGATGGTCGGTTTTATTCCATATTATGCGCAAGTTTAAATTTTCAACACTTCCAGAAATGTTTAATGATGAGGTAGGTAAACGATTGTTAGATAAAAATGTGATATTTTTCTATGGACCGGCCCCTCTGGCATTTGCCAGAATTGTCAGATGGCCAGTCCGGCCCTGGTTCGTGGCATATTAATCGTATTTAAAAACCAACTATAATCCGCATTCGAGTGCAGTGCTCGAATCGAAGTAGTCAGGTTAGTATGTCACATAATGTTAAACTTACACAGTACCGTAGTCAATCAAAACGATCACTAACTCTACACAAATTTGTAATCAATAAATTGCATTATTACAATGTTGAAAAAGGCGTCCTAAAATTATTATTACAAATATTATAGCTTTCTAATGCATGCAATGCGTCCATATTGTCAAGAGGGCGCCGGTAGCTCAGACGTAGCGTGCTAGCCTACTGAGCCCAAGAACGCAGGTTCAAAACCCAGTCCAGGCCCATAAAAGTTTTTTATCTGGGAGATGAAAAAACCTTGATCACGCCGTCCTTTAACCGACCTTAAAGACTCCCTACCCTAGGTGAATAAACCTAGATAGGCAAAATTTAGGACTCTAACTGTAGAGCCCGGGCATGAGTCCTATTACTAACTAAGAGAGGCACTCCCCCACCTCCTAGCCCAATTTTATTTTTTTGGCCGAACTAATTTACAAAATATAAACATTCAGCCGATTATATGAAGTAGAGTTAGTTATTGGGACTCATACCCGGCCTTTTACTATTATATTTTACTATAATAATAATATAACTAAGAAAACATCAAAATATAAAAAGCCCGAATCTACAATAGGAGTCCCATATTTTGAGTACCCAGGTAAACCAAACTATCTGAGATATGTGTTACTAAACATTTTCGCACAGATATTATGAAACACTTAATAAAAATAGAAAGAAAAACTAATGTTTATTAAAAATATTGTCTATTTCACAAGATATATAAAATATATGGGAGTACTTTCGGTATTGCTACCATCTTCAGCCACGACTTAACAAATACTATCTATCTTTAATGAGTACCTGACATCGTACAAACTCGGGATCATCGCTTAGTGTCCCATCCGATGAACGGCATGCTCAGGTATTTCTTTTCATCTAAGATAAGAAACCTAAGGGCCTCGCCCGGTTTCCGAACCGTGATCTTGAGCTCAGTAAGCAAGTATGCTACCACTGAGCTACCGGCGCTCTCTATAGCTGGAACCAGCAATGCTGAACAGCTCCTGAAGAAGGAAGGCTTCACGATGTGTGTGATGTGATGTTGTGAACGGGTTGACGTCACAGCGGGGCCCCCCTCTCCTTCATCCAACTTGGATTACTTGGATGTCGACCCACTTGCATGAGCCTCTGTAGCCGACTTTAGATTCAAGACATGTCCGTTCTCCCAGGATCCCCCCCCCTCGACCTTCTCTAACCTCATTATCTCAAACTGACGTAACGAAAATCTAGTTAGAGAGAGGTCTACTCCTCATAGACAGTAGGTCTCTACCAGGGTCCCCAAATCCCCGAACATCTTTTCAGAAAAGTACTTGCACAGCGCGAATTGATTATCTAATCGATCTTCATCAAAAACCGATCAATCGATTTAGTTGAAATCAACAGTTATCTTATTCAAGGACTTCTGAATCCTCACTAAATTGTGTTTACTGAAAACACTTACTAAATCTCATGGCAACACATACGAGGTGTGTTCAAAAAGTAACGGAAATTTTTTTATTTCGCGGGTTGTATTAGTCCGATTCGCGCCATTGTTTCGTTGTTGTGTTGGTAAACATGTCTGAAAAGTATATGTACAGCTGTCAAAGAGGTTACATGTGTTTTGGTACGATCCGCGATTATTTATTTGTTTACAAAATGGATCAGAGAATTTGCATTAAATTTTGCTATAAGAAAGGAATAAAGTGCACCAAAGTTTAAGAAATGTTAAATATTTTTAAACTTTTGGTGAGTCTGCTATGAGTAAAACTAGGGTTTAAAAGCTCGACAAGTGCGGTCGAATATGAAGGCCATGCTCACTGTGTTTTTCGATTTTAACGGCATAGTGCAACATGAGTTCTTGCCGCAAGGTGAAACGATCAATAAGGAGTACTACCGACAAGTGCAACACCGTTTGCGTAAAGAAACAAACGCCCGGATTTGTGGTGAAACAATTCATGGCTTTTGCACCTGCTCACACTTCATTGCTTGTTCGTGAATTCTTGGCTAAAAACACTATAATGATGCCCCAGCCTCCATATTCGCCAGACATGGCTCCGTGTGATTATTTTCTGTTCCCCACAATAAAGAGAACCTTAAAGGGCCGTCGTTTCACAAGCATAGATGAGATTAAAAGCGCATCGCTAAGAGAGCTAAATGCTATCCCAAAGATCGAGTTCCAGAAGTGTTTCGGGGATTGGAAGAAGCGCTGGCATAAGTGTATAATATCTAATGGGGACTATTTTGAAGGGGATAACATTGATGTAGACAAATAAATAAAATTCTTTTCAAAAACCGAAAATTTCTGTTATTTTTGGAACACACCTCGTACACAAACGTTTCCTGTTTATTTAATTGGTATCAGGAGATCTCAACATAGAACTTGTGGTCAATTATATAACTGACTTTATATTTCGTTTAGCCGGGGAAGTAATAATACACACACAAATACCTGTCTATATGTTCAGTATATGTATATAGGTCAACAGTTGCACGATTATAGTTTCATCTCTTACAACATGATCTAGTGTACTGAACAGTCAAACCAAACACAAGACAGTAGAACAAGGTCAAAAATATAGTATGAGGCATTACAATGATCGTCCATAAAGTACATGAAATTAACAAACAACAAACCTAATACTAAAGACAAACAATAAATGGTACAAAAACAAAATAACAAAAAGGTGTTACTTTGCCGCTTGGTATTTATTGTTCATCATTAGGTATATTGTTTGTTAATGTCAACTTTTTTTGTGTCCATGTTTGTGATGCATTCTATTTGATTTGGACCACGGATGGACCGGGGCGTAGCCAGGAGAGGGCAGGGGGGGGGGCGTGCGTTGTTTTTATTAAAAATGGATTGCTTGCAAGTTACCAATAGGATCTTCAAATTTCCCGTGCGTCTGATTCCTAAATCAGCAATCAGCTGTTACATAAATGTACATGTACAAAACAAGTCATATTACATTTATTTAAATATATATGAATTTCATCATTTCATTTTCTCGCCCAAAATCGTCATTTATGTTATACTTTAAACTTCTTAAAGCTGATTTTATATGCGGACTAAAAATGCAAATGCACGCTATTGGATGTGAATCATTTAATTCTAAAAGCACAGAAACCACAGCGTGCATTTGCTGTTGCTGCGCTTTGCATTTTTGCTGCTCATGTAAAGTCAATTTAAGTATTACAGTCAATGGTTATTTCAGGGGGAGCTTCTAGAGGTCCGAGTCTCCCAAATTAATAACAAAAAGTCTGCAACGTTAAGAACGGAAACTGCGGGATGTGCCCCCGGGAGTCTATGCCCGCCACCCTCGTAGCCTAACTTCCCCCCCTGCTCAAAATCCTGGCTATGCTCCTGCGGATGGATAATCTACTACCCGGGGTACCGATAAGATCCACCAGGTGACCCAATGCGACTCGCGCAAGTATTCGAAAACCTGCAAGCTTTTTTTTCTTTCGATTAATTAATAGAGAGAATAAAGACGCAGCTATACGCTGTAAAGGTTCGATATAAATAAGGAATCGTCTTTGAATTAATCGCGGGCTATGGTAGCAGTTAAGCGTTCATAAAATATACACTTATTAAATTTCAATCCTCGATTTCTTTTATTAGACTGAAAATTTCATTATTCATAATTCTATAAGAATCCATAGTTGTATATTTTCATGAGATAATGTAAAACTTTTAGTCAACAAAACTATAATTTTGAGAAACTCTTGACACTTTTGATTTGTTTCTTTGATTTTCGTAACCGCGAAAAGTTGCATTTTATCGGCCCATTGCTAAAAAGTGTTATCCTTGTTAACCTGATAACAATGTTTTGTTTCATTGTACTATACACGAATATGTTCGGCGTAAATCAGCTATAAACAAAAAAAATTATGTTTGTTGATCGTAAATGTGTAACAATATTAATTATTTTCAAATAATCCGGAAAAAAAGTTCAGTTTTTTTTTTATTAAACTAGTCTGGCCCGCTAAATACTGATTTAAAATACTACGAGTATATAAATATAGTTATGTACAGATCAAATTCAACGTCTAGCTCCACTTTTAGGGACTGTTGGTAAAAACGGAACCCTTATACAATCACTCAGTTGTCTGTCCGTCACAGAGGTTTATATCGGAAACTATAAGGCTAAAAATCTGAGAACAGGTACTCTATATGTTTTGATTACTGTATTGTTATCCCTCTTTTGAAGGGATATTCAAATTTCTAGGGCCACTAGAAGTACCCTATAGGTCTGGATTATTGGTCGTTTAAACGTTTTCAAGTTAAAAAGTCTTGCCTTTCTGTGTCTGTTGAACGATATTGATTATAACTACTGGTGGATCCTGAACCCCTCAAGAAGGACATCTACTCGTATTGACTTCATGACAAATCCGCCAAAGATAACCACTAAAGAGGGGTTAAATAACTGCCAATGTAATGAATGTTTCAACACGTTATTTCATTAAAGTATTGAGAAGTGCTTATTAAGACACGTATTGGTTTTCAGTCAAGTTGACCGAAGAGATGATTTAGAGGGAGCGAGAAAGCGGGTTGATGATATCAGGTGTTTTGAACTGGAGAAACATTGTCAGGGATTAATCGACCTTTTTTTCAGAGGGTCTCAAAACGTGAAATTCCGTTGAAAAATTACATAACTTCTCCTATACAACTGGGAAATGAAAGTTGTACTTCCCCACATTGCTTGGACTGTGACTATTGGGGTGTTTTTCCTATATAATCCTCACTTCATCTCTCATCGGGAACATTCAGCCAAATTGTTCGTAAAGGAAGTTTGAGTGAAGAGGGAAAATTGAACATCAAAATGTGGATGGTTTTTAGCATCTTGTGCACTTGTGGAAGGCGTTGTTGAAACTCTTATAAGGCACAATGGCCACACAGAGATCATCAATACACTGATGTGTGTGTGTGTGTGTGTGTGACTCTAGCATCTCCCAGGGCTGAGATGAATGCCAGTGCTGCACCCCTGCGGTCTGCCTCCCAACTAAGGATCCATCCAAGTGCACATTTAATCCGTGCACCCTGCACCCTGTCCCCTCCCATAATGAAGAGGGTGGAAGGTCTTTACACTCTAACCCTCTTTCGACGCCCCCTTCTCAATTTTTTTTTCTTTTTAACCAACCCCTCTCTCTAAATTAGAACACGTCTCTTCTCTGCCTTTTGACAGGGTCGCTTGCAGATTCGAGTGCTTTTTTTTTTTTTTTTTTTTCTTTTTTTCCATTTTCATCAAAACACGAAACAGCGGGAGATGAAAGAGACCAAACGAGAGTGAGAATGACAGGTAAGATTCAAAAATTAACATGTCAAATATTTTTTTCATAACCGCCATAAGGCAAAGAAAATGTTAACATTGAAATATGAAGCCCTGTACTTTTAATTATCATAATTATATGTAAGTATAACATCTTATAATAATTCTACTGATTGTAAAAAAAATGAAAATGAGCGAATAAATAAATTGCTTTGCAGTTTTTCCCTGGTGTTATATTAATTCCCTGATTTTTCCTTGTTTTCCCCACCCTATCAATCAATTACTTCAACTGGGCAAGTTGGTACCTATCACAGTATGAAGCCGCCGGTGGCATAGAGGTAAGCAGGCTTGTCTAATTTGCTCAAGTTTTTCATCTGAGAGAACGTTAAATGGCGGTTTCGAGCCCTGTACAGAGTAGTGAAACATTTAAGAGTCGCCACAGTATAACTTCCAAGGAAGGGATAAGAGTGAGTGGATGCTTAGGTCCCTAGGTGTCCATCCAGTATATCTACGTAACTACTCCTGCTCTACTTACATGTGCCTGAAGTTTGTCGTGTTTCCTCCTTTTCGGTTCTGGATCAGGAGATCTGGGCCTATATTTTTCACCAGGAGATATTGGACTTCGCTGAAAAAAAAAAAAAAAATTAATAAATTTTAAAAAAATAATAAATTTTTGAAATGAAAAATGAATAATAGGTAGGTAGAAATTACGAAATGTAAAATATTTCTTTCGGAACTTCTGGTAAAATTAAAGTCATTCATTAAAATACAAGATACGGTGTTATTGTTCAGCTATGTCAGTAGAATTTACCAGAAAGCCTTTATATGTTACTGTACGGTACAAAATGTATGCAAAATTGTATACATTTCCAAAACCACTAGTCCGACTGACACTTCAAGAGTGAAATTTTAAATGTATGCATGGTTCCTTCATTTCACGGATCGATTTTGGCGAAATTTAATGTATTCTACTATGTGGACCTCTTTTGGGATGGCAAGAAAAATGCTCAGTTTGGAAATTAAACAACATTTTAATGCTGTTGTAATTAAAATTTTAACGCTCATCGAGATATAAAATAATAATAATAATAATAATAATGAAATAAAAATTGGATGAATAGAAGAGACATTCGCTCTTCCAAATGTTAACCATTTAGTAGTTAAGAGGTCTTTTGGTCTAAGCATATCAGCCCTTTCTCAATGCCATCCTGTTTAAATAAATTATTTAACTGAAAATGGCCTGATGATGTGCTCAGGCTCAAAACGATCCCTTGAATAATAAATGTTTAAAATTTAAACGAATGGGGGATCGGAAAACATAAATTTGCGGTGAAAACTGACTTTCTAACAGATTACATAACTTCCCCTATACTTGGTTTGTCTGGGGAAGTAGAAGTGGGGATGACAACTTGGAGAGGGGCGTGACTCAAGGCCCTTTTATCCTCTCTCTCCCGGCCCTTTTGTAACTGTTGCTCCATTCTGCTCTGTTAAGGAACAGGTTAGATACAAAACCTGCTCCTCTTTTAATGAACTTTAAAATTTAAGTATAAATTGACTCTCATTCCATTCAAGATTTTAAAGTTAGTGCGCGCAGAGCGCTCCTAGTGATGGGTAGAGACAATTGTGTGACAAATGTTTAGGTTAGAGGGAAATCCTTTACACGGAAACGGAATTTTATTCTCACTGTTCAAAAAGAATAATATAATCACAATAAAGACTCGTTTTTCATATCCAAAAACATTATTTGATACAAAGCTTCCATTTTTTATTGGGCTGAGTTCCTCCACACCTTAAAAGTCAGTCGAATACAAGGACGTTATTGTTTTATTTATTAATTTATAATGGACTAATATATATATATATATATTTATTTATTTTTATATATTGTTATAGTTACATTGTTTTCTTTTTCTTTTCTACATCTCGCACATTGGGACCTGAGGAAGGGACATAAGAAAGTCCCGAAACATCGTTGGGGTAAAGAAACTTCCAAAGAGTCTTTTGAATAGTTATCTTAATTTTTATTAAATTTAAAAATGTGTCTACTTATTATAAATGTAATTTTTTTATATACTCATATATTTTTAAGTATTTATTTGTTCAGTTTTTATTAATTTCTTTTACTAATAGTTTTGTTATTACTACTAACCATAGGTGTGTTAGACTCAAGTAGTTATAAATCTAATTTATAAGCTATCTTAATGTATACATTTTTTTGACGTATCCTATTACCACGTGTTGGTTTAACGGAAATAAATGTATTATTATTATATTACGTTCGACGTCATAAGAAAGGGTAGATGACTAGCTTTCCAAAGAGTCCTCCTTCAACTCTTAGTTATAGTGACATACCCTGGCTTTAAATATGAGGTCATATCGCCTACTAACAGAGCACTACTCTCTTTTGTCACTGGTGGACATGATCCAGACTCTACAGTGGGAATCCTAAATGTCTTCCCAGGAAAGGAGGGGTCTTTAACGAGTATCTGACATCGTACAAGCTAGGGATCATCGCTTAACGTCCCATTCGAAGGACGGCATGCTCAAGGTTGTTTCCCCTCCCAGATTAAAAAACATTCTGAACCTCCGATGTTGAGCTCGATAGGCAATCACGCTACCTCTTAGCTATCGGCGCCTCTTTCCCGTTGTTCTTAGTTTAGAAGTAAGAGTGAACAGCTATAGGGAATGAAATTTTGTCCACTATATAGAAGTGTTCACAATTTTGGAAATAAATATAAAGAAAAGATAGTTCAAATTTTATAAATAAAATTGCAATAATTTATGAGTGTTTGTCCGAGTGAAAATATACTATCCATCCCAGATGAAGGATCTAGTAATAAATAAATAAAACAAACTTATTTTTGAAATATTGTCTATTCCACTAAAGATATATATACATATATAACTACCGGTTTCGGCCTTACACCATCGTCAGGTCTAGTTATGAACTAACTCAGTTTGCAGAGTGCGACCCTTCTAAACCTTTTTTCGTTTTACATAAAACAATATCCTTCGGCTAATAAGTAAAAAATAAAACTAAGATAACATAAAACATATATGTGGAAACAGAACTGGTTCAGGGTGTTAGCAAAGGGGAATAGTTAAAATAAATTTGGTCATTCATACAAATGTTCTTCTTGGTAGCTTTATTTATTTCTAATTGTTCTAAGCTATCAAGTAGCCTGCTTTTTGAGCAATAATGAAGATATTTGATGCCTGTAGATGGGTCGAAAGTGTTGCTATTGTCAATAATGTGAGTCGCGAATGTATAACGGTTGCCTCGGTCCTTTATTTCGGCTGGTTTTTGTTAAAATATTTCATGATGTAACTGACGGTACAGCCGAGGGATTCCCAAGTTGAAATAGCACCCTTTCACCTGAGATGTATTAGCAGGGTCGCACTCTGAAAACTGACTTAGTTCATAACTAGACCTGACGAGGGTGAAAGGCCGAAACCGGTAGTTTTGTAAATATCTTTGGTGGAATAGACAATATTTCAAAAATAAGTTTGTTTTATTTATTTATTACAAGTTTCACAATATTTCTGCGTTCCTCAACTTAGATCTAATTGACGTCACTAGGGAGTTACAAGACTTTTTAACAAATGTTATCATTTTGTTCGTAAACAAAAAGTACAATATTTATTTCTCGCTTATTTCTCCGAATATGACATCATTTATACAAATGGCATAACTATCAGAATTTTGCATTATTTTATTTTCAATATAGTCCGTTGTGAACTTACCAATCTGTCCTCAGGTTTGGCGCTATGTTCCGGAGGTGGGTGGAGGTCTTTGATTAGGGGGTGTGGAGGAGGGTTGGCCCCTGGAAACCCCAACAGGCCCCCTGGGTGGGGACCAAGGGGAAGGGGGCCGTGAGGAACCTGCTGGGCGTGGATCTGCTGCTGCAATCAAACAATAACAGATTAACATAACAAAAACACAACATAACCAGTTATTAAATCCAAATAGAAAAAAAATTATAGAATTAGTTATTATTAATCATGCCCGGGCTTTAACTACGAGGTCATATCGCCTACTACCAGAGCGCTCTTTCGTTGCTTTGGTGGACATGAGCCCGACTCTTCTGTGTGAGTCTTAAATTTTGCCTACCCTAAATTTTTATTCACCTAGGGTAGGGGTCCTTTAACGAGTACCTCACATCGTACAGGCTCAGGACCATCGCTTAACATCCCATCCGAAGGACGGCACCTCCCAGATAAAATAAACTAAGGGTCTCGGCCGGGTTAACAATAATAGATATTTTTATTCAAATATAAACAAGAGAACGCGGGGTAGCACTTCCCTTGGGCCGACTTGGCTAAAAATCAATACGTGTTGTCCTTATGAGTGTTCTGGAAAAGCTGGGAAAATTAAAAAAAAAGTGGTGACTCCTGCAGGTAACGCTGTTTTGAGAAAACACACATTTAAATGTAGAAGTAGTATGGCGCTTAACGACGCTTTAACTCCACAAAAATTATTAGAGACATTCACGGCGGATCCCAGACAGGCATTTAGTTTATTTCTTTTATATGGGGACGTGAAGGGATCAGAAAGAAAACAAAAGTAGGAACCAATTTCAGTTAGTGCACTTTGTAGAATGACATCTCAGGGGGTGAATGCCAATCACAAAATATCGAAAAAACATTCATGCAATAAAAAAAATATATAATAATAATAACATAAAAATAAAAGTTGAAAGTTGAGGTAGAAACGAACAATGAGCCATGCAATCGTATGACTCAAGTCTAATTTTCTAGAAAAATAATAATATCGTGGAAATTTGTAATTAAATAAAAAAATACTCATTATGAAAATATTGTCTATTCTATAAAAATATAAATAAAACTACCTGTTCCTCTCCTTAAAATAAACCTTAAGATTGCAATAATGTATTTTGTCGTATTTTTGTGATATTGTCAACATTTTCAAAAGAAGTATTTAATAAATTGAAAGGAGTCTTAGAATAGTGGACTATCTTTAGGACTCATTTACTCTAAGTTATTAACAAATTTATTAAATTATTGAAATGTTAATATATATATTATCTTACCAATAACTGCTGAAGTCCTTGCTGCTGTTGTTGCTGAAAATAAAAATGTATATATATAAATTAACTTACAGGATATTCATAGATTGAGATACATGAATAAAGCAGAAGGTGCTCTATCTACAATCACTATAGATTTATTGAAATCTAGGTTCAGCTATGCCCTTATTAGTAGATTTTTTTTTTTTCTTAACCGTATTTACCCGACTTGAAAAACATTTTGTGAATTGTTGATTTTCTGGTTTCTCAACCTCTTCCTTCGATATACAACATATGGTAATTTTCCAAGGATTTTTGCCTTTTCGCCGATTTTTTCGAGCCCCCTCAAAGAGTTCTTCAAGAGATATTAGGTAAAGTGTAATTAGTGCAAGAAATAATTCGTAGCATATAAAAAATGGATTGCTTACAAGTTATCAATAGGATTTTCAAAGTTCCCGTGCGTCTGATTCCTAAATCAGCAATCAGCTGTTACATATATGTACATGTACAAAACAAGTCATATTACATTTATTTAAATATATATGAAATAGATCATTTCATTTCCTCGCTCAAAATCTTCATTTAAGTTATACTTTATACTCTTGAAGCTGATTTTACATGCGCACTAAAAATGCAAAGCGCATCAGCAGCAAATGCACGCTATTGGATGTGATTCATTTAATTCTAAAAGCACAGAAACCAACAAGAGATATTAGGTAAAGTGTTAATTAGTGCAAGATATAATTCGTAACTTCCCAAAGGAGATAGCCGTGGTATCAGGGGCGTAGCCAGGATTTTGAGCAGGGGGGGGGGGGCAAAGTTAGGCTACAGGGGTTGGGGGTATACACTTGCGGGGGCACAGCCCGCAGTTTCCGTGGTAAGCGCTGCAGACTTTTTGTTATTCATTTGGGAGACTCGGACCTCTAGAAGCCCCCACTGAGGTAACCATTGACTGTAATACTTAAGTTGACTTTACATGAGCAGCAAAAATGCAAAGCGCAGCAGCAGCAAATGCACGCTGTGGTTTCTGTGCTTTTAGAATTAAATGATTCACATCCAATAGCGTGCATTTGCATTTTTAGTGCGCATGTAAAATCAGCTTTAAGAGTATAAAGTATAACATAAATGACGATTTTGAGCGAGGAAATTAAATGATCGAATTCATATATATTTAAATAAATGTAATATGACTTGTTTTGTACATGTACATTTATGTAACAGCTGATTGCTGATTTAGGAATCAGACGCACGGGAACTTTGAAAATCCTATTGGTAACTTGCAAGCAATCCATTTTTTATAAAAACTATTTTTTGAGTTTATTTATTTTTTATCTTGGTTTTTTGCACGTGCCCCCTCCCCCCCCCCTGGCTACGCCCCTGGGTGGTATTGTGGCTAAGGTATATTAAGCGGTCATTTGATAGTTCAGGAACCACAAAAATACAAGCATAATGTCAGCCTTAACAAAATTATAAATAATGGCTTTAGAAATATTGGCCGGACTGAAGCCAATGGCTTCCGAAAATGACAATCCTAGTAATATTTCGAAGAAGGAGGTTGAGGAAGCAACGAATGGGCTTCTTGATGAGTGTAGCACCGCAATGGACCAGACTGAAGCGAAGAGCTTCCGACAATCCTGATAATATTTAGATAAAATAAACTAAGGGCCTCAGCCGGGTTTCGAACCGGAGATCCTCTTTTTCACGGATCAATAGTAACTAAGAAAACATAAAATACTTTTTTCTGATTCCAAATAACCCCCCCCCCCCCCCCCCCCCCCCACCACCCAGGGTTTGGCTGAAAGTTTAACCTGAAATAAAAGCATAATAGTTCTCAAAAATATCCAACATACAAACAGACACTCCCTGTTAATTTTACTTATAAAGATAAATCTAATTTAAAGAGATGTGAACCGGAGAGTGAACGAGTTAGTGGAGAGATCGTTCATGTCAACATTTAACGAATCGTTCAATTAAGGAACACAACTGGACACGACAATAGCTGGCCTAGGTTAGATAAAATCAATAACAGCCAATAGACACCTGGCATATAACTGCTCTGGATCTTATGTCATTAAAACGGGTAACTAAATATCAATAGATTATCCAAATAACAGGTAAATAATTAATTTGTTAAAATCAATAACAACTGTTACAGATCCCTCACAAGATAAGTAAGACGTCTGTCAACACTATAACTATCGATAGAATGAATATATCGACAAGAAATTTCATATGTGAATGCAGAAGTTTTCAGTCAAATCAGTGAAAGGGAAGGAGGGAGATTAGAGGGATGCTTAACACAAACTCTCCAATAACTACAGTTGTAATCAATGTATCGATATGAAATTAAATTTCATATTGAAATTCAAAATCCCAAATGAACACGACACCTATTAATTTTCCTCGTAATCTCCTCAAGAGAAGAGGCGGGATCAGAGGAGTTATCAACAAAACAATTAGTATGAGGATTCAGCGCTTATCTATCAAGTCAAATATTGATTTTTAGACCAAATAATCGATTGGTTTTTGAGGGAGAGCGAAAACTAAATTGTTTAATTATGTGAAGGAAGTACAAGTACATTGCCGATAAAACCTTGAGCACACCGTCCTTCAGAGAGAACGTTGGAAGGCAAAATTTAGCACTCTAAGAGTAGACCTTCGAGTAAAAGATGTATCGAACACACCAGTCTTAGTATATAAGGGCAGGAGTCCGAATATAATATCTAAAAGTTTAGTCTCCCAGACGAAGTATAGGGGAAGTTATGTAATCAGTCAAAAATTAGACGTTAAAAAGTTTTCAACGGAATTTCATGTTTTTCGACCCCCCAGATTCCAAATATGAAAAACTACCAATGAAATGAATGTATCGATTTGAATTTTATATGTGAATCCAGAACCCTCTAACGACGATACCTATCGATTTTCAGCCAAATCTGCCAAAGAGAAAAAGAGATTAGAGCTTAACTCAAAAACCCCAATAACTGCCGAAGTAATGAATTTACACACAATTTAGTATATGAGGATTTTAAGGAGCCCCTCAGTAAGTTAACTGTTGAATATTAGCGAAAAGCTAATTGATTAATTTGATCTGGGGAAGTTTTTATATTGCCGGTGATTCATAGATACTTTTTTTTTTTTTCTGACAACATTGTTTTTTGAGGTAGCATTCACAGGAACTTTCTAATTGAAAACAAAATTTCCTTTAAGGTCTGAAGTTTATCTTCTGTGATGGGGGGGTTACCCAGGGTACTTGTGGGAGTGCGCAGTCCCAATATGGAGGCCCCCTTTATCTAACTAAATATTACATATCACAGTGCTATCAATATAACAAACTTATCCTCCTATATAATTCTAGTTAAATATTTAAACAAACAGTTCAATAAATCAATGAGGGTCAAGGAGAGAGGGGGGGGGGGGGGGGGGGGGGGGTGCCAAATATAAATAAGGTTATATTATCGACCGAGCGAAGCGAAGTCCTTCCTTCTGTGTTAGCAGTGTTGAGTTCGTTTGTTTGTTTGTTTGCTACAATATATCTGTTACATCTGGTCTCAGATGTACACCAAATTGTTGTGTAAATGTTGATTAGCTCACCGAACCCTGTAGTTTTTGGTTACGATCCAACAAGTAACAGCTTCTATCAGCCAGATCTGTTGTTAGTCAATTTGTTTTTCATGAGGAAGATGCGTTTCACTAAAAAGATTTTCTTGGAATTGTTAGGTTAGGTTTTGACTCATGCCCGGGCTTTAACTACGAGGTCATATCGCCTACTACCAGAGCGCTCTTTCGTCACTCTGGTGGACATGAGCCCGACTATACTGTGGGAGTCCTAAATTTTTATTCACCTAGGGTAGGGGTCTTTAACGAGTACATGACATCGTACAGGTTCGGGACCATCGCTTAACGTCCCATCCGAAGGACGGCGTGCTTAAGTTTATTTTACCTCCCTGATAAAATAAACTAAGGGCCTACTAAGGGGTTTCGAACCCACGACCTTGAGGTCAGAAGGCAAGTACGTATACCACTGAGTTACCGGCGCCCTCTTGGAATATGTTTGACTAATAAATAAAATGAACGCTGTGCATACAAACAAAATAAAAAAGTCGTCGGTGTATCACTGAATATGTACTTCCCCAGCAAGAATTAATCAATTAGGTTTTCGCTCTCCCTCCAAAGCCAGTCGACCGATTGTGATGAGGCTCAATATTTGACTTACACAATGGCTTCTGAATCCTCACACTAAATGTTATGCTGATATATTCATTATATCGGCAGTTATTGCGATTTTTAAGTTGAGTCCCCTTCTCATCCCCCCCTTCCCCTTTGGCTGATTCCGCTGAAAATCAATAGATGTCGTCCTTAGAGAGTTCTGTATACACATATACAATTTCGTGTCAATACATTCAATAGAACTGCAGTTATTACAGTTTTTGTGTTGCCTCTCCCCCCCTCCCCCTTTGGCTGATTCCGCTGAAAAACAATAGGTGTCGACCTTAGAGAGTTCTGTACACAAATATACAATTTCGTGTCAATATACATCATTCTATCGGGAGTTATGGTGTTCAAAGTTATACACAAGGACAGAAATTGTTTTGTTTTCTCATTTTTGGACTCAGGACGACTTCCTGATTTTCCGACCAAAACATGAAGTTCTAACTGATTACATTACTTCCCCTATATATTGTAACGTTCTATATTGTCCATTACATGTAATATTTAAGAAATGGAAAATAAAATAAGTAAATATAATCAGTTAGTAGACCTAAGGAAGGTTACTGGGGGTTATCTAATCGATTTGTACCAGGGTCGATATAGTTTCAAAATATATCAAATCATTTATTTCAATTATGTCATAAAATGAAATGTTAGGCTAATAATTAGTTAACTATAAATATAAGCAACTAGGATTGTATACGGGAATATGAAAGTGATATAAAAAAACCCAGATGTTTAATGCTAAAGGCTGTAAAAATTGTGGGCCAATGACGGAGCTGAATCCAAAACAGGGGAGAAGTGGTCTGTCCCCGCGTGGAGAGAGTCGTTGTTCAGAGTGAGATGTGAGAGGGTGTCTGTGGAAAGGAGTCGTTGTTCAGAGTGAGATGTGATAGGGTGTCTGTGGAGGGATCTGTGGAAAGATGTGCAGTGGAGTAAGTGTGATTGTCTGAGGACATAGAAGAAAAAGTGTGTGTGTATCCCGTAATAATGAAGATCAACTGGTAAAGACATCCAGAGGCGAATAATTAGGAAATGAGGAATGGCTGTTTCATGATGGAATGACTAACAAAAATCAGGAGAGGACATCAGAGGTCTACCAACAATCCCATCTCATCAGTGGTACAAAACGAAATCATCGATCATCAACTCAATACAGCATGCAAGCCCCGCAGGTTTAGTTGAATGTGTGTTTAAAAAAGAAAAATCTCTATGTCTGTAAAATTTATGTGATACTAACCCATAAAAAATGTCATGATGAAATTTAAAATAAAAGAAAAATGTAACAAATTATTTTAAAGTCTTTATTTTTATTTATAAATTATACATAACCAGGTTCTCTCATAATCGTTATTGCATATAATTATTATTAAATTATATAATTAAATTAAAATATCAAGTAGCACTAAATACAAGCGTTACAAATGGCTTCGAACAGGGACTTGAAAAATTAAGGACTTGAAAAATTAAGGACTTGAAACATTAAGGACTTGAAATATTAAATTTGTATATGGCGCCCGAAAAGAAAATTATAAGAGGACCTTATGTATGATTTTGTAAAAAAAAAGAAATATTTGTAAAAATTAATTTTAAAACTGTATAAAAAGTTAGCGTCCAAAATGGCCGACTATAATAGAAGTTCTCAGAGAACGAATCCGAACAATAATGGCGGACAAAATAGAATAACTTATGATAATTGCCTTCAGCCGGAGAGTGAGACAAATGTAAATTTAAACACCATGATGGAAATGTTAATAAAAAATATGAACACAAATCATTCGGAAATGAATTCAAAATTTGAGCAACAGTCAAAACATTTTAATGAAATGCAATCAAAAAATTTAAATGAAATGAATTCAAAATTCGAGCAACAATCAAAACATTTTAATGAAATGAATTCAAAAATTGATGAATTAAAAGAAGACGTAAGCATAAAATTTGAAAATTTAAATAAAGATTTAAACAAACGTTTCGATCAATTTAATAAAATTGTTGATCTGAAATTTAGTGATCAAAGTTTAGAAATAAATCATAAATGTGAACAATTAAATAATATGATTGTAGATAGACAGGAAAATGGAGAAATAAAGGAAAATAATGAAACACAGAAGAAAATAAAATTCAATAAGAAGATAGACAAATGTAAATTTATTAAAACCATAATAGCTAATGGTATTGTTATAAAGAAACATAATAATAAGATAGAGAAACTAAAAAAACATAAGATAAATAAAATTAAAAGTCCTAGAAAAATCGGATATCGAAAAACAAATTTTCATAGATGTGTAAATGAACATAACTATAACAAGTGTAAAAAACTTGAGTTCAAAAATAATCATAATAAAAATAATTTGGAAAATTCGAAAACAAAATATCTACGTCAAAGAAATAAACGAATAAAGAAAAAGATAAGTTTAAACATTAGTAACAAATTTAGAAAAATAGATAATCGTAAACTAAATTATAAATATAAAAGAAAGAAAATAATAAGTGTTTAACCGATGAAATTTTGGATATTAAAAATTGCTTGTCTAGGATTATGATCTGGAACTATAAAATGTAACATTGAGATTAATAAAATTAATAAAAAAAATTAAACATAGAAAGTATCAGTTAATATGTTGAATTTTGTCGAAATGAATAATTGCAAAATAAAATGATATAATTAATTAATGAAAAATGTACCTGAGATTTGATATCACAATTTTATCTGTCAAGAATTGTTTGCATGTAAAATTTGAGTTAATAAAAATCAATAAAATGAATGAAATTAATGTAAACAAAGAAGTTGTCACTCGAGATGTAAATAGGGTCTAATTAATAAATAATTGTAAATAAAGAATAAATTAAACTAAAGTTAGAAATAAAAATATGGAGCGTAAGAGAAATGATATGGCAACTAAGTCTTTGCAAGTTGAACTGATAAATGGAGAAAGGATGGAACAGCTGTTAGAGTCTTTTATGATAAACAACTGAAGTTTGTAAACACGTCAAATAATGTTAATATTGATTGTGTATTTGTTTATGGTATGTCTTGTTATTTTTAATATGATGTATGCTATTTTTTTTATTAGAGTGGTGGTATTATAAAAGAGGTAATAATGACCAATGTTGGGTCTGAGACTGATTAAAAATATGAGAGTGGGTGATGTTCTGACATAGAATAAAAAAAAAATTATATAATTAAAATTAGATGTAAATAATGTTTAGTGAACTCTGCATTCTGTACAGAATATTTTTGATTTTAAATGTTTTTAAATAAAAACATATTTATTTATTGTAATATTATATTTATGGTGGTTATTTTTATGGGAAATTTTATAATAAGGGTTAGTCTCGAATTGAACTATTTATTGGTATTTATGCATGCATTTTTTTTATGGTATTGGTGATAAAATAAAAATATTTATATTTATAAAAAAAAAAAAAAAAAATATATTAGTTTAAAGGGTTTGTTAGTGTTATTTAACCGTAATTGTCAACAACGTGGGCCATGTTGATTTAAGGAGTTTAGCGTCCTTACGGAAACGAGTTATATTAACCCACAAATGGTTTTTGAGAGCGATAATCGCTCGTAGGTTCAGAATAATAGATTGATAAAAGGAATTATCCTAAAATGGATAATAAAAAAATAAAAACATATAATATTGAAATATAACCTTGAAAGTAATTCCGTATAATAATAATAATAATAATAAATAAAAAAAAATTTTGTAAGTGAAACGGGGAAAATGTTATAAGAATATTTTTTTTAAGAATATCATCTTAAGAACATTATATAAAAATTAGTGCAGTAAATCAATAGGGAAAGTAAGTCGAGATAGCATAAATAAAAGTAGTAAAATATAAATAATTATCTGAGTTATGTCTAATTGTGACAGTGATGTTATTAATAAATGGAATATTAAATAATAAATAAATATGGTAATGAAGGAAGTAAATAAAAAAAAAAATATAGATAATTGAAAGGAGAGAGGGAATTGTACTTTTAAATAGAAGGAAGGATTAAAGAATGATTATTAAAAATTTTTAGGCTTAGCCTATAGGTGGGAAGGAATTGGATTATGAGTATTTTATGGTAGTAGGCGAAGATCCAAGGAGATCAGGATGGTTAAGAGATACCAGGGAGATTATTTAAGAATTTTAGATTATATTAAGGAGTGTGGGTAAATTGTATGGCAAATTAATGATTAGTGTTGGAATTTTGAATGTAGAATTTGCGTATGGAGAATAGAGTAGTGGTAAATAGAAGAAATGAGAAAATAAAGTAAAATAAGAAAATAAATCTAATATAACATTATGATAAGACGTAAATAAATTAATTGAATTGGATTTGTTACCTAATTGTTGTATAATATTATTAAAAAGAGTTACCTTGAAGAATGTATTCCATAATAGGCAAAAAATTTGTGTGTAATTAATTAAGTATAGAAACTGGGTCACCATGTTATTTTTAGTCGCCAAGTGATACATATAACCATAAGGTTATGAAATAGTTTGGTACTAAACACGTATGTAGGCAAATGAATGATATATTTTGATATTTTAGCAGAGGGCAATGTAACGTTCTATATTGTCCATTACATGTAATATTTAAGAAATGGAAAATAAAATAAGTAAATATAATCAGTTAGTAGACCTAAGGAAGGTTACTGGGGGTTATCTAATCGATTTGTACCAGGGTCGATATAGTTTCAAAATATATCAAATCATTTATTTCAATTATGTCATAAAATGAAATGTTAGGCTAATAATTAGTTAACTATAAATATAAGCAACTAGGATTGTATACGGGAATATGAAAGTGATATAAAAAAACCCAGATGTTTAATGCTAAAGGCTGTAAAAATTGTGGGCCAATGACGGAGCTGAATCCAAAACAGGGGAGAAGTGGTCTGTCCCCGCGTGGAGAGAGTCGTTGTTCAGAGTGAGATGTGAGAGGGTGTCTGTGGAAAGGAGTCGTTGTTCAGAGTGAGATGTGATAGGGTGTCTGTGGAGGGATCTGTGGAAAGATGTGCAGTGGAGTAAGTGTGATTGTCTGAGGACATAGAAGAAAAAGTGTGTGTGTATCCCGTAATAATGAAGATCAACTGGTAAAGACATCCAGAGGCGAATAATTAGGAAATGAGGAATGGCTGTTTCATGATGGAATGACTAACAAAAATCAGGAGAGGACATCAGAGGTCTACCAACAATCCCATCTCATCAGTGGTACAAAACGAAATCATCGATCATCAACTCAATACAGCATGCAAGCCCCGCAGGTTTAGTTGAATGTGTGTTTAAAAAAGAAAAATCTCTATGTCTGTAAAATTTATGTGATACTAACCCATAAAAAATGTCATGATGAAATTTAAAATAAAAGAAAAATGTAACAAATTATTTTAAAGTCTTTATTTTTATTTATAAATTATACATAACCAGGTTCTCTCATAATCGTTATTGCATATAATTATTATTAAATTATATAATTAAATTAAAATATCAAGTAGCACTAAATACAAGCGTTACAAATGGCTTCGAACAGGGACTTGAAAAATTAAGGACTTGAAAAATTAAGGACTTGAAACATTAAGGACTTGAAATATTAAATTTGTATATGGCGCCCGAAAAGAAAATTATAAGAGGACCTTATGTATGATTTTGTAAAAAAAAAGAAATATTTGTAAAAATTAATTTTAAAACTGTATAAAAAGTTAGCGTCCAAAATGGCCGACTATAATAGAAGTTCTCAGAGAACGAATCCGAACAATAATGGCGGACAAAATAGAATAACTTATGATAATTGCCTTCAGCCGGAGAGTGAGACAAATGTAAATTTAAACACCATGATGGAAATGTTAATAAAAAATATGAACACAAATCATTCGGAAATGAATTCAAAATTTGAGCAACAGTCAAAACATTTTAATGAAATGCAATCAAAAAATTTAAATGAAATGAATTCAAAATTCGAGCAACAATCAAAACATTTTAATGAAATGAATTCAAAAATTGATGAATTAAAAGAAGACGTAAGCATAAAATTTGAAAATTTAAATAAAGATTTAAACAAACGTTTCGATCAATTTAATAAAATTGTTGATCTGAAATTTAGTGATCAAAGTTTAGAAATAAATCATAAATGTGAACAATTAAATAATATGATTGTAGATAGACAGGAAAATGGAGAAATAAAGGAAAATAATGAAACACAGAAGAAAATAAAATTCAATAAGAAGATAGACAAATGTAAATTTATTAAAACCATAATAGCTAATGGTATTGTTATAAAGAAACATAATAATAAGATAGAGAAACTAAAAAAACATAAGATAAATAAAATTAAAAGTCCTAGAAAAATCGGATATCGAAAAACAAATTTTCATAGATGTGTAAATGAACATAACTATAACAAGTGTAAAAAACTTGAGTTCAAAAATAATCATAATAAAAATAATTTGGAAAATTCGAAAACAAAATATCTACGTCAAAGAAATAAACGAATAAAGAAAAAGATAAGTTTAAACATTAGTAACAAATTTAGAAAAATAGATAATCGTAAACTAAATTATAAATATAAAAGAAAGAAAATAATAAGTGTTTAACCGATGAAATTTTGGATATTAAAAATTGCTTGTCTAGGATTATGATCTGGAACTATAAAATGTAACATTGAGATTAATAAAATTAATAAAAAAAATTAAACATAGAAAGTATCAGTTAATATGTTGAATTTTGTCGAAATGAATAATTGCAAAATAAAATGATATAATTAATTAATGAAAAATGTACCTGAGATTTGATATCACAATTTTATCTGTCAAGAATTGTTTGCATGTAAAATTTGAGTTAATAAAAATCAATAAAATGAATGAAATTAATGTAAACAAAGAAGTTGTCACTCGAGATGTAAATAGGGTCTAATTAATAAATAATTGTAAATAAAGAATAAATTAAACTAAAGTTAGAAATAAAAATATGGAGCGTAAGAGAAATGATATGGCAACTAAGTCTTTGCAAGTTGAACTGATAAATGGAGAAAGGATGGAACAGCTGTTAGAGTCTTTTATGATAAACAACTGAAGTTTGTAAACACGTCAAATAATGTTAATATTGATTGTGTATTTGTTTATGGTATGTCTTGTTATTTTTAATATGATGTATGCTATTTTTTTTATTAGAGTGGTGGTATTATAAAAGAGGTAATAATGACCAATGTTGGGTCTGAGACTGATTAAAAATATGAGAGTGGGTGATGTTCTGACATAGAATAAAAAAAAAATTATATAATTAAAATTAGATGTAAATAATGTTTAGTGAACTCTGCATTCTGTACAGAATATTTTTGATTTTAAATGTTTTTAAATAAAAACATATTTATTTATTGTAATATTATATTTATGGTGGTTATTTTTATGGGAAATTTTATAATAAGGGTTAGTCTCGAATTGAACTATTTATTGGTATTTATGCATGCATTTTTTTTATGGTATTGGTGATAAAATAAAAATATTTATATTTATAAAAAAAAAAAAAAAAAATATATTAGTTTAAAGGGTTTGTTAGTGTTATTTAACCGTAATTGTCAACAACGTGGGCCATGTTGATTTAAGGAGTTTAGCGTCCTTACGGAAACGAGTTATATTAACCCACAAATGGTTTTTGAGAGCGATAATCGCTCGTAGGTTCAGAATAATAGATTGATAAAAGGAATTATCCTAAAATGGATAATAAAAAAATAAAAACATATAATATTGAAATATAACCTTGAAAGTAATTCCGTATAATAATAATAATAATAATAAATAAAAAAAAATTTTGTAAGTGAAACGGGGAAAATGTTATAAGAATATTTTTTTTAAGAATATCATCTTAAGAACATTATATAAAAATTAGTGCAGTAAATCAATAGGGAAAGTAAGTCGAGATAGCATAAATAAAAGTAGTAAAATATAAATAATTATCTGAGTTATGTCTAATTGTGACAGTGATGTTATTAATAAATGGAATATTAAATAATAAATAAATATGGTAATGAAGGAAGTAAATAAAAAAAAAAATATAGATAATTGAAAGGAGAGAGGGAATTGTACTTTTAAATAGAAGGAAGGATTAAAGAATGATTATTAAAAATTTTTAGGCTTAGCCTATAGGTGGGAAGGAATTGGATTATGAGTATTTTATGGTAGTAGGCGAAGATCCAAGGAGATCAGGATGGTTAAGAGATACCAGGGAGATTATTTAAGAATTTTAGATTATATTAAGGAGTGTGGGTAAATTGTATGGCAAATTAATGATTAGTGTTGGAATTTTGAATGTAGAATTTGCGTATGGAGAATAGAGTAGTGGTAAATAGAAGAAATGAGAAAATAAAGTAAAATAAGAAAATAAATCTAATATAACATTATGATAAGACGTAAATAAATTAATTGAATTGGATTTGTTACCTAATTGTTGTATAATATTATTAAAAAGAGTTACCTTGAAGAATGTATTCCATAATAGGCAAAAAATTTGTGTGTAATTAATTAAGTATAGAAACTGGGTCACCATGTTATTTTTAGTCGCCAAGTGATACATATAACCATAAGGTTATGAAATAGTTTGGTACTAAACACGTATGTAGGCAAATGAATGATATATTTTGATATTTTAGCAGAGGGCAATGTAACGTTCTATATTGTCCATTACATGTAATATTTAAGAAATGGAAAATAAAATAAGTAAATATAATCAGTTAGTAGACCTAAGGAAGGTTACTGGGGGTTATCTAATCGATTTGTACCAGGGTCGATATAGTTTCAAAATATATCAAATCATTTATTTCAATTATGTCATAAAATGAAATGTTAGGCTAATAATTAGTTAACTATAAATATAAGCAACTAGGATTGTATACGGGAATATGAAAGTGATATAAAAAAACCCAGATGTTTAATGCTAAAGGCTGTAAAAATTGTGGGCCAATGACGGAGCTGAATCCAAAACAGGGGAGAAGTGGTCTGTCCCCGCGTGGAGAGAGTCGTTGTTCAGAGTGAGATGTGAGAGGGTGTCTGTGGAAAGGAGTCGTTGTTCAGAGTGAGATGTGATAGGGTGTCTGTGGAGGGATCTGTGGAAAGATGTGCAGTGGAGTAAGTGTGATTGTCTGAGGACATAGAAGAAAAAGTGTGTGTGTATCCCGTAATAATGAAGATCAACTGGTAAAGACATCCAGAGGCGAATAATTAGGAAATGAGGAATGGCTGTTTCATGATGGAATGACTAACAAAAATCAGGAGAGGACATCAGAGGTCTACCAACAATCCCATCTCATCAGTGGTACAAAACGAAATCATCGATCATCAACTCAATACAGCATGCAAGCCCCGCAGGTTTAGTTGAATGTGTGTTTAAAAAAGAAAAATCTCTATGTCTGTAAAATTTATGTGATACTAACCCATAAAAAATGTCATGATGAAATTTAAAATAAAAGAAAAATGTAACAAATTATTTTAAAGTCTTTATTTTTATTTATAAATTATACATAACCAGGTTCTCTCATAATCGTTATTGCATATAATTATTATTAAATTATATAATTAAATTAAAATATCAAGTAGCACTAAATACAAGCGTTACAATATATACATCTATACTCTACTGATACTTACTCCAATGATAGCGTTAAGTTCCGTCATTGTGACCTGTTTCGCTCTCTCTACAGCTGTGGCTACTTGTTGTTGATGCTAGACAAATAATAATAACACATGAGTATATATTGTTAATACAAATAGCAAATGTTAATACAAAAATACATCAACAAGATAAGATGTTATTTTTGGATTTTTTTTTTTTTTTTTTCGAAGTTTTTAATGAATACAGTCTTGACCCTTGGGCAAGCTAGATTACAAAATTCCAAAAATTGGCAAAGTTTGAGCGAAATATAAATAGGAGGTGGTCGGACGCCCACTATTCCTCCAAAAGTACAGATCCGGTTCAAATTTGGAGGGAATACATAACAATACACGATATACAATACATTTTAGCATTTACTCTGGTATCTCAATTATAAAATACCTACATAAAATTGAATTTTTGGAGTGAAACTTTTTTCTTCTTCAAATCTTTAGTATTTCAATAATTTATTAATAGTTAGTTATTGTGACTCATCCTCAAGCTTTCAACTTCGAGGTCATATCGCCTACTACCAGAGTGCTCTGGTGGACATGAGCCCGACTCTACTTTGGGAGTCATAAATTTTGCCTCTTAATTTTTATTCGCCTAGGGTAAGGGTCTTTTAATGAGTATCTGATATGGTACAGGCTCGGGACCATTGCTCAATGCCCCATCCGAAGCAAGGCGCGCTCATGGTTTATTCACTTCCCCGTGTGTTGTACCCGAGATCTTGAGCTCAGTAAGCAAGCACGCTACATTAGTATATAATCTTTTCAAGGGTCCTATAAATCTGAAGAGAATCGGACGTTTTGCTGGAGGAACAATCGGGACCAGATTGAAAAACATGCTTTGGAGAAGACGAATTCAGAAGAAGATTGTGGGTCTGCGCGACTCCAGCGAACACCTCTCTCTACATCGCTTCTAGCTTGGCCAACGTTTGGAATGTTGACATCCAGTCTCACGTTAACCATTCTTAATACATGATTTAACAATGAATAGAAAGGCACTGGAGCCATGACAACTGAATATATGCAGGTCTGAGCTGCACTAAACATGGTCTAATACTAATTGACTATAAAAGCCCACATGCAGGCCTATGGGAAAGTGCTGTGCATATTTTAATTAACATTTAAGAAATTAATCATGGGAAAGGTTGACAAACCAAAATTATAAAAATTTTCTTATGATGAGCCAACATTCAATCAGTGAGAGAGATATATATGCTGTGAGAAAAGCTCCCTTCGGAAGCGATGATTGGTCGCCTGATTGAACGTTTCCAGCAGGAGGGTTCCGTAAGTGACTTGTAACGATCCGGGAAATCAAGGCGCTACACCCCCCCCCCCCCCCCCCCCCCCCACATCCAATTATTTATAATCAACTAAGTTTTCACTCTCACTCTAAACCATTTTCCTGTTGGGCCAATTTGGCTGAAAACAATTAGGTGTCTTACTCAGGAAAAACCTCATTTTTGAGATCAGTTCAAAAAACTTGAAATTCTAGTGAAATCTCAAAATCGAATTTCTGACTGATTGAATAACTACCCCTATACTTTGTAGAGCTGCGGGGGTGAAAAATCACGGTCACATCACCCTCAACGTTATAATCAAATAACTGTGATGTGGATTCAACCTTTTTTGTTAATTATTACAAACATTTTGTCTGTATATAATATAATATATTTCGGTGAATTATTTTAATAATTACCTCTTGGGCTAGGAACGGTAGAACCTGGGCGATTATAGTGTTCAACCTTTTGGCGATTTCAGTCTAGAAAAAATAAAATATAATATAATACAAACAAAATAAAATAAAAAAAAGAAACACGATTAAAAAATACAACATTATTAGACATGTCCATAGGCATCTCCACTCATTTATCTCTCATGCCCGGGCTATAATTATGAGGTCATATCACCTACTACCAGAGTGGACATGAGCCCGACTACTATGGGAATACTAAATTTTGCCTACCCTGGTTTATTTATCTTTAACCTGATGTTGTACAGACTCAGGAACATGGCTTAACGTCCCATCCGAAGGACAGCGTTCTCTAGATTTTTTCACCTCCCAAATAACATAGCGATCTTGAGGCAAATATGCGCTCAACATTTTAAACAATACATAAAATGTGCATGAATTAATACACAAATGAAATGTTGGCCTATATTTTAAATGTTCAACATTGTTTTCCACGTAAATCCAGATATATTTATAAATTAGAATTATTATTAAAGTACTTTTGGCTTAAAACAAAGTTAAAGTACTAATTAATATATATATAATTGTCCTACTGCTCATTCAAATATTCCAGAGAAGTGAAGAGGCGTGGTCTAAAAGTAAATGCCACAATATTTTTCGTATCCGAATAAACGATATTTTGCATTCTCCAATCAGGAAGAAAACTAAGGCCGGATAAGTGACACTTTCCCCTCTATCATTTTCCAATAACAAAACCATCAAAAATTCCCTTCTAAAGAGACTTACTTCAATAAAAATTATTTTTATAATTACAGTTCATACATGCTTACTGTTATTTTTATAAAGATATGCGAAGATATGTGCGAAAATAGTAAAATTATAAACAATAATAAGAAGGTATGTAATTATTATAAGTAAAACACCCCCATTGTAATCAATCATATTGTATATTATCAATTATTGATTATCGCACCTTACAATGCAGTAATAATGTATTATGCTCTGGATTATAGATAGATAACTAGGTGTGCAATATATTCTGCTATTTGCAAAAACTGAGCTGAGTCAGGCATATCTGTATAAAAAACTCAGTTAATGTTTTAATAATTATCAGTAACTTCTCACCTTGTATGTTCTTTATGAATATATTAATACTTTAAATAGATTTCAATTGAATTCAATAGATTTTTTCTAGCCTTTTTGTAGACAACAACAGCTGTGAATATTTTTATCGAAAAAAAGTTGAAGTTTGTACGTTAAAACACAAAATTCTATTTTGCGCGAGAATTTTGTCTCAATTGATTTCAACAAGGATTTCGTTTTTCGGTGATTATTCCTCCGTGGTATGTTCGATTTCAGATTTTTTTAGTAGTAAACCATCGTCACCGTGTCCACTACCATCGTGGCAAATTTCAATGTGATCGGTAAAGGGGTTTAGGAGGAGTACGAATACAACGAAATACATGAGCCGCCTAAGAAAGAGCTTCGTAAACTCAGCGCAATAAATATAAATATAATAAATATATATATACTGGACACATTTTCAAATGCCACAAGTACCAAATTACGTTTAAATCATGGTGAGCAGACATATTTTATTGGCACAATTGTTATTGTTGACATGACTTTTTTAAGAATTTAAGTGTGTTTATTAGGATTGACTGATGGATTTTTTTAAGAAGTTTATCTTTAATTTTTTCAATTAATTTCTCTGTAAAATAAAGGGAAAATTTGTCAGTGAATCACTCAATAATGTACTTCCCCAGTGCGAATTAATAAACTAAGGTTTCACTCTCCCTCTTAAAATCAATCTACCATTTGATTGAAAGTCAATAGGTGTCTTACTAAGTCTTCCACTGATTTTGACTTCATTATTGGAACCTGGGGTGGGGGGGGGGGGGGGGGGGGGGCACGCAAAAAACACAGAATTTCTCACAGATTTCATAACTTGCCTTATACATAGTACAGCTGGGGGGTAAAAATAAGAATGTCAAACCTTCAACACCTCTCCACCCCCCTCCATAAACCTTCAGTTTATGATTTGTAAGAAATTTGGTAAATTTGCCATTTCAAAAAAAATAGAGTAGAACAAAAATGTAGCTTACCTGTTTGTGCATTTCAACGTTTAACCCGTATGACATTTCATAATACTGAAAAAAATAAATTAATAAAATAAACAAAAGTATATAAAGTGGAAGTTAATAAACTATTCAATATTAAATCTATCTAATAATAATTATTAAATTAATAAGAAATAAGACAATTAATTTAATTTCTTCAATCAATTATTGTAATAATTTTAGGGCTCAATTGATAGTCTCATAATCATATTTGACAGCATTTTATATGGAAAGAAAATTGAACAAAATAAACGTCTAAATTATGAATTAACAAATTAAAATTGAATTTGATTACTTTTGGAGTTGGCACAAAATCAGGAACACAACTTACCAAATAAAGTTTAGAGTTAGAACATTTTCAAAGAGCTGTTGGCAACTATTGAAATTAGAAAACTATCAAATTTTCAGATGTTATCCTCAAGACAGCAACAATTTATTATTTAATATATAATTTTTTTAATAAAATAAATATAAAAATTAAAATACATACAATTAAAAAATAAATAAATACATTTTATACAATATTTTCTATAATGTTATAATAATGAAGAAAAAACTCACCATCACATAATGCCTTTGCATTTCAGTCTTATCACTTGCTAATTTTTCACACTCTAATTTTAATCTGAAAAAAAAATATATTTATAAAAAAATACAATAAATAAACGAAAATAAATAATAAAAATTTAAATAAATAAATTACTATGCTCATTGGTGTTATTTTTGAGTAATGTTTGCAAATAATCTGCAGTTGATATGTGAATAAGTGTTTAAAAATCATTAATTCAAACAAGAACAAAACTACATATATATTTTCACATATGGTTTTTGTTAGAGGATTTTGTACATAAAAGGAAGATACAAGATCACGAGTTCGAATCCGGCCGAGATCCTTACTTTTTTCTTTTTTTATCTCCCAGAAAAGTGGTGGTCCCCTACACTACCTATAGGCAAAATTTAGAACCGTCTGGGGGGTCGGGACTTGACAAAAGAGCGCTTTGGTAGTAGGCGATTTGACCTCGAAGTTAAAGCTCAGGCTTGAGTCGCATACAATGAAAGTACAATTATTGTAGAAGAAACAGGCATATGGCAAAGTTCCGTGTTGTCCTGAACTACATTTTGTTTCATGATATTATCCTCAATAAACATTTTAAAAGAATATCGTGACACTATTGGTATCGTGTTTTCATTTTTTTATTATCATGTTTTAGTCCCAATCAATATCAACTTATGTCGTTAAATCGACAAAAAAAAAAACAGTGAAATTCTTTAAGATGCACTTTGAATACTGAAAAGCGATTAACCAAAACGGAGAAATTCAAGCAAAATCAGTTTTGAAAAATGCACAAAGAGAAACTATTAAATATTTAAATAGATGGTTGCAACCAAACAATCTAACAGGAACAAGAGCAGAAATATCCAGAAAAACATAGAACGCATCCCTATTTCTTTTTCATTTTTCAGTGCAAAATCAAGAGGCATGCTGAACATAAATACGCTGAAAATTACTGTTGTAATTAATGTATCGACATGATATATTATATGTAATTTCAACATCCCATAAGGACGACACTCATTAATTCATTAATGTTGTACGAAATAAGTGGATCAGGAGGGGATCGACTCAAAAAACCTAAACCTGTCCATGTAATCAATTTATCGACACAAAATTCAGTTTAAGGTTTCACAAGCCCCGATGTAAGTCAACTATTAATTTTTGGCAAAAACCGTCGATTGGTGTTTATTTATGACTCATCCCAGGAATTTAACTATGAGATCATATCGCCTACTACCAGTGCGCTCTTTCACAACTCTAGTGAGCCCAACTCCTCTGTGCGAGTCCTAAATGTTGCCTACCTAAAGCCCGGGCTTTAACTGCGAGGTCATATCGCCTACTACCAGAGCGCTCTTTCGTCAATCTGGTGGACATAAGCCCGACTCTACTCTGGGAGCCCTAAATGTTGCCTACCCTAAATTTATATTCATCTAGGGCAGGGGTCTTTAAACGAGTACCTGACATCGCACAGACTCAGGAGCATCGCTTAACGTCCCATCCGAAGGAGGTCATATCGCCTACTATCAAAGCGCTCTCTCACAACTCTAGTGAGCCCGACTCCTCTGTGCGAGTCCTAAATGTTGCCTACCTAGGGTAGAGGGGTCCCTAACGAGCAGCTGACATCGCACACACTCAGGAGCATCGCTTAACGTCCCATCCGAAGGAGGTTTCAACTATCTTATTTTGTTATAACCTTCCACCTAACGAAATGCACCTAAGGAGCACAAAAACATTAACAATTGCATCTCAACAATAAATAATGCCATTTTCCATAATACAAACATTTTTCTCACTAGTTCTCAATTTTCACTAAAGAGAGAGACAACAGCGCCGTAATAACAGTTACTTTGAAAACGGGATATTCCTGTTCTTTGTTGTTTTATTAATTTATTTTCTTTTAAACAATCAAAGGGGAAATTGTTGAAAAAATGCCTCTGTAATTGTTAAATTAAAATTGTTCTTCTTCTCCAACTGGAGTAGAAGTCATTTTAATTAATTACCCTGTATAAAAAAATATATATTACAAAATGCGTGATCACACATTGGAAGGGTTCCGTAGGTGACAGTCATCCATCATTGAGCTGAAATGTTTATGGCTTCGTGTTTTTTACTTTCTCAGCTATACCAAGTATAAGGGAAGTTATGTAATCGGTCGAAAATTCGATGCCGAGTTTTCAACGGAATTTCAAGTTTTCCGAACTTTGGATCCCAAATATGAAAAAAAAAAATATATGTTTGTCAATGCGTATGTGTGTCTGTGGACGCGATAACCTCCGATAGAATTCATCGACAAGAAATTGTGAATCCAAAACCCTCTAATGATCCAAAACCCTCACTTATTCATTTTCAGCCAAATCGACCAAAGAGAAGGGGGATTAAGAGGGAGGAAACTCTAATAACTAACGATAGAATGAATTTGTCGACATGAAAATTTTATATTTAAGTCAAAAACCCATTGAGGACATAATCTGACAAATTTCAGCGATATCGGCAGAAGGGAAGGAGGGGGTCTGTTTACTGCCTAATAACTGCCGATGTAATGAACGTATCGACATGAAATTTAGTATGAGGACTTAGAAGCCCCGATAAGTCAACTGTTGACTATTAGTACAAAGGAACGACTGCTATGTTCTCATCGGAATTTCACACCGTTACTGCAAAAATGGAAAAAATGCTGTCTGTCTGACTTTGAACACGATGACTCCCGATAGAATGAATGTATCGACTTGAAATTTTATATGTTATTCCAAAACCCTCTAACGACGACAACTATAGATTTTCAGTCAAATCGACCAAAGGGAAGGGGGAGATTAGGGGGGGGGGGGGGGGGGGGGGATAAACTCAAAACTCTAATAACTGCCATTGTAATGATTGTATCCACACAACATTTCATATGTGAATTCAAAACCCCATATGGACGACACTTATCAATTTTCAGCGGAACTGGCAGAAGGGAAGTGGGATCAGAGAGGGCTTAACTCATAAACCCGAGAGTATTTTTTAAGATTCCGTAGATCAAAGAAGGCAAATGAAACTATATTAACGGTGTTTGTTTGACGTCATAGAGGTGTTTATCTTTTGTGACGATATTATAAGATTTCAACTAACCCTCCCCCCCCCCCCATTGATAAGAAATTTTCGTAAGAAATGATCGTATTGATAAAATAAAAGAGTTTGAAATAATAGTGGATGTAAATATCCAGACATGTCAGGTATAATAAATAAATGATACTAAAATGATAATTATTTTTCAAAATTCAAGCAATAGGGAAATCCCTAGTCAGCGAGACAAGAGAATAAAAAAATGTCTAGAAGTACTGAGACCATATGATTTGTGTAGGATTCAATACTGTATTTGAGAACTAAGTATAGATGGCGCTATCCAATAGCGCCATTATCTTAGCGCGAAAGTAGTAGATTTTAAATTCAAAAACTTACATAAGATCAAATTCTTTACCCCCCTCTCCTATAGTAAGAATTAGTAATATTAAGCTTATACCCCCCCCCCCCCCCCCCCCTAAATGCCTTACGTAATTTATGAATGACCCCTATAAAATTGTTTTATCATTTTTGGATTCTCAACATAGAATTTTTGACCGATTGAAAAACTTCCTTCATACTACGTACAGCTGAGGAAGTGAAGTGTTTGCCAGTTGGGAAGTGGTTGGCTGTTCTGGTAGGAGTATGTCTATCTTCAAAACATTGATCAGCTCGACTAAGAGCTGTACAGTTTGTTCTGTTATAATAAGAAAGGTGCTGATGTTTTTGCAACAGACACCGTCCATACTTCCTTTCTACTATACAAGTTTAACATTTAGTACAACCACAGATGCTATTCTACTTACGTGTGATATTGGGCCTGTAAGAAGTTGAATTCTTCTTTGATCCTCTCGCAGGTCTCTGCTATCGTAAACTTAAGTTGGCCCCCCTGTCCAGCACCGCCCTGAGAAAAAAAAAAACATTACATTAGAAAAAATTCCCAAAAAATATTTTTTTCTAAATATAAAAGCTGCAAGGGGATGGGATCTGGACTTTTTAATATACATTACACTAATTCTCGCTTTGGTGACGTCAATCTGTTTCATACCGATCGCCTTTTCAGCCACTTCTAATAAAGATTGAAGACTGAAATTTCGTACATACTTATGACAATAACTGAAGAAAATTTAAAAAAATAATATAAAAACAAATTTTTCAAAAAAATCTGTTATACTTCAATTATAGGACACTTAAAAGAAGAAAATAAACATTTATTTTTCCGCAGGCCATCGATGTTGGTTATAAAATACATTACAAACATAAATTCCAATAAATAAAATGTGACACCTTATATAATGTCAGAATTTATTTTTTTAATGTCTATTATTCATATTCCCACCCAACATCGACCTCGCGAAAAAAAAAAAAAAAACATATTTTATACTTTTCAGTCTACCATAATTGAAATATATGTTTTCATGAAAAAAAAACAACAACTTGATATTAGGTTAGGTTTTATGACTCATGCCCGGGCTTTAACTACGAGGTCATATCGCCTACTACCAGAGCGCTCTTTCATCACTGTGGTGGACATAAGCCCGACTCTACTCTGGGAGCCCTAAATATTGCCTACCCTAAATTTTTATTCACCTAGGGCAGGGGTCTTTAAACGAGTACCTAACATCGTACAGGCTCGGGACCATCGCCGAAGGACGGCGTTCTTAAGTTTATTTTACCTCCCAGATAAAATAAACTAAGGGCCTCGGTCGGGTTACGAACCCACGACCTTGAGCTCAGAAGTCAAGCACGCATACCAATGAGCTACTGGCGCCCTCCAACTTGATATTATATTTTTATTGGCTCTAATAATTTGACAATACGATACGTCGGTTGTCAGTAAGAAACTAAGTTCTGTTTGCTTTCTACATCGTTACCTTTAACAAAGACGTAGTCTGATCTATTCAGATTTCACCCTAGCCGGCTTTCGAGCTGTGCTACTAATGTTTATCATATTGGATCTGGGGAAGTACACTGTCAGTGATCCTCCGAGTACTATCCTGGAGAAGGGTCTCTGTCGCCCCGCCCTCTTACTGTTTTAGAACACACCACTCTTACAATTAATAACCTCCTTCAGCTTCATCATTCTTACTCTTCCCAGAAGACATTTATTTCTACCTAATGGATCCTCCTCCTTTCTGGCTTCCATATAACGTAAAACGCAACTAGACCAAGTAGAGACAACATTTTTATTATATATATATTATAGTTATAGTAGGTTATATACATATAAATAAAGGTATTTCTACTATAACACTCTATTTATTTGAGCATTATTATTTTAAGAGTTGGTGAATTTATTTCCATTTATACTTTTTTTTTCTCTCGTTTGGCACCATATACTGTGCACAGGGGCGTAGCCAGGATTTTGAGCAGGGGGGAAAGTTAGGCTGCGAGGGTGCAGGGTATAGACTCCCGGGAGCATAGCCGGCAGTTTCCGTGGTTTGCAGACTTTTTGTTATTCATTTGGGAGACTCGGACCTCTAGAAGCTCCCCCTGAGGTAACCAATGACTGTAATACTTAAGTTGACTTAACAAGAGCAGCAAAAATGCAAAGCGCAGCAGCAGCAAATGCACGCTGTGGTTTCTGTGCTTTTAGAATTAAATGACTCACATCCAATAGCGTGCATTTGCTGCAGCTGCGCTTTGTATTTTTATTGCGCATGTAAAATCAGCTTTAAGTGTATAAAGTATAACATAAATGACGATTTTGGGGGCGGAAATGAAATGATCGAATTCATGTATATATTTAAATAAATGTAATATGACTTGTTTTGTACATGTACATTTATGTAACAGCTGATTGCTGATTTAGGAATCAGACGCACGGGAAATTTGAAGATCCTATTGGTAACTTGCAAGCAATCCATTTTAAATAAAAACTATTCTTTTATTTAATTTTATCTTAGTTTTTTGCTCTGGCCAGGGAGGGGGGGGGGGCACGCGCACTTCCTTGACCTCAAGCACGCCGTCCTTCGGATGGAACGTTAAGAAATGGTCCAGAGTCTCTACGATGTTAGATACTCGTTAAAGTAATACCCGGTTATTCTGGTTGCTGGAAACACCCGTGTGTATGCATGTTAAGTTGATTGTTTATTATTGTCTCATGCCCGGGCTTTATCAAAGAGGTCATATCACCCACTACCAGAGTGCTCTTTCGTCGCTCTGGTGGATATGAGCCGACCCTAAGAGTAGGGGGTCCGTCGTCGCAGAGGCTCGGGACCATCGATAACGTCCCTTCCGAAGGACGGCATGCTCAAGTTTCTTTATGTTTGGAACTGGGGATGTTGAGGTGAGTAGGGAGAAGGCTGTTATGTTGTCTCTCCGCTAGACACTAGTTCAGGTAGGTGGATCGATACCAGACCTAACCTCTACCTACAGTGACTGTCTTGTCTTGCTTCTCTCCCACCACCTCACACCTGACACCAGACCCCCCCTTACACCTCTAGCCTATCTCCACTCTCCAGTCGAGGCTTCAACAAACTTTTCACCTATTCAGCATAGGTATAGGGGAAATTACGAAACCGATCAGAAATTTTTTGTTCCGTTTTCACCAGAAATTCATAATTTCCGATTTCTCCCTGAATAATACTACACTTCACAGTCAGCAAAACGGCTTCAAATAATGTGCCACTCATCACTTTCGTAAACTAGTACAGATAAAGGGATGCCGGTTCTACCGAGATACTATGAATGTTTACCGTGCTCAAAACCGCTGCTTCAAAACTTATCAAAACACCTTAGGTTTGTAATCTAGAGCACGCCGTCCTCTACGGGAGTGTGGTTCCATCTGGTATTCGTTAAATATCCCTACCCTAATTAAATTTTAGTAGCCAAAATTTGAGACTCCAACAGTAGTCGGTTTATGTCCGACAGAGTGGCGAAAACCCTCTGGTAGTAGGCTAAATAAATAAGTTATGTGATCAACAAAAATAGTTAGTAATTGTGATTCATGTCCGGGTCAACTAACAGAGCGCTCTTTCATTGCTTTGGTGGCAAAGGTTTTTTTTCACATCCCAGATAAAAGAAAACCAAGGGCCTCGCCCGGGTTTCGAACCCGCGATCTTGAGCTCAGTAGGCTCACATGCTACTAAAACAAAAGTGTACTCCCCCAGCGCGATTTACTCAACTAAGATTTCGCTCTCTCTCTAGACCCAATCTTACTGATTTATTGGTATCTTACTGAGAGATTTCTGAATCCGCGTACACAGATGGATTTTTTTTTTTTTTTTTTTTTTAATTTTGGAATTTGCGGTTCTGAAAACATGAAATTTCGATGAAAACTCAATATAGAATTTCTGATCGATACCATAACTTCCCCTATACTTCGTGGAGCTCGGGGATTAAAACGACTACAGAGCAGTTGGCTAATGGATGGCATGCACTAACGGTAAAGAGATCCCTGAAACTATTAGGAAACATAATGGTTCCACAAGAGGGGACCTTTCGATACAACAGGAAAAGTATAGAAGGGGGAGATGGTATCGAAGATGAAAGGAAGCTAAAGTGAAGGAAAATGTGTGGAAAGGAAAGGAAAGGGGGGGGAGACGGGTCAAATGCAATAAGGACTCAGTGAATAGCAGGCAGTGCCAATGAAGGACCAGACCTCGTCCTTCTTAGCAGGACTTCTGAATTTACATTTAAACTAGCAGGTTGTCCGGCGTTGCCCCGTTTATACATATATCCGAGGATTCTACATGTGAACTTTTATAAAATTATTATCAACCGTTGAAAAGCTATAAGTCAATTTGAAGTCTCGGGCCTTCTTCGCGACAAAGAAGGTACATTGACAGTCAGAAAAGCACACTGGTACTCACACTCCACCTCACCTGTGATTATCAAAGGAGAGCACACCCCAGAATGTTGAGGTGTCACAAAGCCTATATCCTACGTTAGGCCGTCCTTGAAATACCCTACGAGTTGTCTGGGGCTGGTGCGTGCATCTAGGAATGTTATGACCCCTAACCTGGTCATGTCATCTTGTCTCACATGGATCCCAAGATACCAAGTTCTCTATGAGCATATCCCAGGTATATCTACCCAAGATGTGTTGCCGTCTCGCCTTCTTCTCCACATCTCTCATAGCAGGGTGTCCTTTACTCCTTTCTATCTATTGAACGGACCGTATCCTGTGATGATGTTAGTTACTGAAGCTCGCTCCTGTAGTAGGTTCAGGATCCCATCCCAAAACATCCAGGAACATCTTCCACTATCTGCATGTGATTCTTTCTCTGCATGACTTCTCATTTCACTTTAAAATGTAATGTATTTTCTTAAAACCGTGAGAAATTGACTTAAAGAAAGTTATATCAGTCAACCATCGAAATATAAAAATAACAAAAATGTATTTATGTTAAACCATAACATGGTCATTGGATAGGTCATACAATTTGGTGCAATAGCTTATAAATTATATGGATCAACCAATATTAAATCTTAGAATACAAACATATATATTAGATAAATAAATATTAGAAGCTACATGAATATCAAATGCCTAATACAATGGGTGCATTTATATTACCTCCCAACCCAGGGGCGTACCGGGGGGGAGGGGGGGGGATATGGGGGAATTAATCCCCCCGAAATTTAACAAAAAATTGTCCTTTTTGTAAATAATAAAACTATTTCTACTTGCACGGAATAATTTATTGACATAAAACATTTTCCCAACAATTCACAGGTTTATGAAAATTGGAGATACATTTCCAGTTTCTATAGTAACAAGTGAACGATCTTTCTCAACTCTTAGACGTATGAAAAGCTATATCAGAAATAGTACTAGTACTAGCCACTATGCAATTCAACAATTCATTTTTAGCCCAAACGTTCAAAATCGTTGTGGTGAAGTACATTGCCGGTGTGATTTACCGACGACGTTTTATAATTATAAATATTTTATATTTCTATATATATATATTTTATATAGGCTCACTGAGTTGGTAAGAAACTACCACCATATTCTCAAGAAACACGATATATCGATATAAATACATAATAATTTAAGGAGCGGATTCTATATGAACATTGCTGATGGCTTGAGTGGGTCTCATGGACCGGATTCTATATGAACATTAGTTCATTTATACAGAACCAAGAGGCCCCCCTACTCTGACATAACAGGAACAACAGTTGCCATTTTATCTTCACTACACAGGATATTGATAACAGTGGTTATTCATTTAAACTTTAATTTGTTGTTATCTTTAAGAAATGCTCTCCAGTGAGACACTCAACAAAACTTGAGTACAATGTAGACAGTTAAGTATCAATAAACAAACAGTCTTCTTATCCTTCTCATATATATTGTGATGTATAAAATTATACACATTCAAATGATTAATATTATAAAAATTAATTATTTATGATCCTAGTCTTAGTTTTTAATTTTATAATGTAGATTTAAGTAAATAAACCCAATTATTTGTTATCGTATTCTATGCTATTCATTTTCCCTGTTAACCCAGTAAAATAATTGATACCTTTGGATTGGATTTTTCGCATTTTCGCAAAAATTTAGAAAAACAATATGGCATCTCTTTAAAATCCAAATGAAAAGTTGGTTAAATGAATTTTTTTTTTAATTACGCCCACTTTCTTCAAAAGTGCATGTCTTGAATTTTTGGGGCCCTTTTCGGAAACTACTGTAGAAGAAAAAATTTAGTAAAAGACCAGAGATATAATTTCTACAGAAAATGTGGTAATTTCATTTAATTATTTATTATTTTTGTTTTAATTATTATTAAACATTTATTAACATTTCTAATTTAACAGTCTAATGTTTGTTTTCTTATATTTAATCTTCAACTAAAATGGCAATACGACCACAATGGAAGTCTTTATTAGACTCTGAATATCAATACATTTTATTATCCGTTATTTACTACTAATACTAAGGAGCTGAATATCCGTAAATAACGTAACGCAGTTTTAGAAAATTGTTCAACAGAAAGTCTCACTTCTCCTGACCTTCCTTCCCTTAAAGTAACTTTTTTTTTTCTTACTAAAATATAAAAGAAATATGAAAAAATCGTCGGTTGAATCACCAGAAATGTACTTCCCGAGCTCGAAACAATCAAATACGTTTTTGCTCTCCCTCCAAACTAAAACGATTTTTTGAGCTAAAAATCAATATAGTTCTTTGTTTTTATTAGCATTCCACTATTTAGTTATTGTGACTCATACCCAGACTTTAAGGTCATATCGCCTACTACCAGACTGTTCTTTCGTCACTCTGGTGGACATGGGCACGACTCTACTATGGGAGTTCTAAATTTTTTCTACCCTACATATTTATACACCTAGGGTAGGAGGAGTCTTTAACAAGTATCTAACATCGTACAGGCTCAGGACCATCGCTTAACATCCTATCCGAAGTTTACCTCCCAGACACAATAAACTAAGAGCCTCGGCCGGGTTTCGAACCCACGATCTTGAGCTCAGAAGACAAACACGCATACCACTGAGCTACTGGCGCCCTAAAAATATTTTTTTTTTATTTTTTCCACTACGTAGGAAACGACACAGATCGCAGAAATGTATTCAGACATTAAAAATCAACAGCTGACTGATAAATGCACTTTCATATTGGCCTTGAGTACAATGCATATTTAGCCATGTCTCTATAACGGTGTTAAAAAACAAATTGCATACATTCGTAATAATGCATTATTGTCATTAATAAGGAACCTAACTCACTTCATTTGCATTATACTCCTACTTAAAATTTTAGAGTTTTAGAGTAGTTATGACTCATGCCCGGGCTTTAACTACTACTAGCGCGCTTTTTCGTCACTCTGGTGGACATGAGCCCGACTCTACTTTGGAAGTCCTAAATTTTGCCCACCCTAAATTTTTATTCACCTAGGATAGGAGTCTCTAACGAGTACCTGACATCGCACAGGCATGAGAACATCATTCAACGTCCCATCCGAAGGACGGCGTGCTTAAGTTTATTTTATCTCCCAGATAAAGTAAACTAAGGGCCTCGGTCGGGTTACGAACCCACGTTCTTGAGCTCAGACAGAAGTCAAGAACGTATACCACTGAGCTACCAGCGCCCTCAACAACTGTTCATGTAATGAATATATTGACAGAAAATGTAGACAGCGAAAAGCCTATTAAATAATTCGATATGGGGAAGTACTTTGCCGGTGATTCACCAACAACTTTATTACTTACTTATTTTTTGAATTAAAATTGGGGAAGAAAGCTCTAGAGAATGTCACGTGACCCAACTGATTGTCCGTTCGGTCTACATATCACCCTATATTCTGGCCACGCTGCCACATGGAACCCTACCATGGCTGGGCCTGGGGGCTGGGGGCGGCACAGATATATAAAGTTTTCATGATTGACTAACCACCCCTTACGTTCCACCTCTCTCTTTCGTCTCTTCCCAATCAATACTCACCCCTAAATACTACTCTACATTTTTCTTAACACACTTCAGTTGGGCAATAACACATTTATGAATAAAAAAAAAATTAATCACCGGCAATGTACTTCCCCAGCACGAATAATCAAACTAAGTTTTCGCTCTTCCTCAAAAAAACAATCGATCGTTAAGGCTAAAAATCAATAGTTGATTTACATTAAAATTTAGTTTCCATACATTCATTACATCGGCAGTTATTAGAGTTTTTGTGTTAAGCCTTCCCCCTAATCTCACCCTTCTCTTTGGCCGATTTAGCGGAAAATCAATAGGTGTCATCCTTATGGGGTTCTAAATACATATACAAAATTTCTTGTCGATACATTCATTCTACCGGGTTTATTGCCGCCCATCGGATGGGACCTTAAGCGATGAATCCTAGATGAATAGATCAGGGCAGGCAAAATGTAGGTCACCTCCAGATCGACGTAAGAGCGCTCGTAGTAGGCGATATGACCTCGTAGTAAAACCCCGGGCATGTCACAATAACTAAGTCAGGTATGGAACCGGTATTATTCTTAAAATTGAAATTAAAAAGCAATATTCCCTTGATTTAAAATCATTTACAAAGAGATATTTACAAGTGAATAAAGAATATATACATCAAGCAAATGAGCTAAGGGAGGAAAATGGCAAGAGGGGAGAAACCACCCCTAAGGACTCTGACTGACTGATCTGAGGTCTCTAGGCCAATGGCGCTTAAGGCGGCGTTCGGGATGTGTGGCAAAAGGAAGGGCACAGACTAAAGGATTAATGTGGATACTAAAGTAGGAAAATAATTTTTTGTAGCTGGATAAAGCTAATTTGGTGACTAATGGAATATTATAATGTAATAAGGAACATTGGCTACTGCAAGAAGGATTTTGGATTGCAAGGATTGAATGGGCTGAACATTGGAAGAATTTTTAAACGATAAATGATGTACTAGATATAGTCACATATAAAATTGGAGTCTGAAAGTTGAGATGAGACAAAGTTTTGTATAGAACTCGGACTGAACCATAGAGCTATAAAATAGTTTACGACAAACATCATAACTCGGGCCCCCAATACATAAAGTGTGCACAGTAGAGGACCTAGTACATATCCCTGAGTCACCCCTTCTTTTATATAAAACAGCTATCAACTAATTAGTTGGAGGAGGGGGGGTTACCTTATTATGAAACTTTTCAAAAACTAGAAAGTTTAATTAGAAAATTTTAATAATGATATAGTTAGTTATTGTGACTCATGCCCGGGCTTTAACTACGAGGTCATACCATGACAACATGAATACCTGATTGATTGATTCGTGATTTTACCTCCCAGATAAAAAAAACTTAAGGGTATTGCCTGGGTTTCGAACCCGCGATCTTGAACTCAATAGGCAAGCACCAAGATTTACACCATACCTCAATTATGGTGGGGTAGTGTGAGAAAGAGGCTAGAATGGTGGTGCCATCTGCATATGTGGCTGTTGGTCGAAACTGTACATGGAGTATAAGAGAGGTGCTAATATTGAGCCCTGAGGCACGCCGGCCAGTATGGTGGGCTGAGTCCTGACCGACAGCCAAATACCGAGCCGTTAAGTATGACTGAAGGGAAGGGGTTTACGCGCATGCTCTATCAAAAGCCTGAGATACTCGTATATGCATGAATGCGCTCATGTATCCAAACGGAATTTTTAATTATTTCTAGGGACCTAAGCATCCAATGCTTTTACCCTTTCCATGTTCGCTCAACTGTGGGAGTGCTAAATTTTGCCTACCCATGTTTAGTTACCCAAAGTAAGAAGGGGTCTTTAGAAGTACCTGACATCGCTCAGGATCGGGACCATCGCTTAACGTCCCATCTGAAGGACGGCGTGCTCCTTACTTTTTACCTCCACAAGCACCCTCAGTTACTGAGCAAGACACCACTAAATTAGCCGAAGAGGAAAATAATTTACTGAGAGACTGATAACACAATTGATTATAAATATTTTCAGCTGGGAAAGTAGTACATTGGTGACTCATGCGCGGGGTTTTAACTACTTCAACTTTCATACTTCACTTGTATCGATTGAACCCTATTCATGATTAGTAGTCAGTGATGAGGTTAGTAGTGAAGGAGGTAAGGAGTGAGTGAGTGAGAGAGAGAGAGGGTGAGGGAGGTACACGAGTCAAGTGTTGATCCATTTAGGGTCCTGTTTGGAGAGGGGGTAGGGGTAGGGGGAAGGGGGGATCCCGAGGGAATATAACTGGAGGGGAGAAGGGGGTGGGGGTGTGTAGAATCAATAAGAAGTAGGCCACAATGCAGCCAACAGTTGTGTGACTCTCACAACTCGGCAAGTTGAGCCCCCTCCCTCTTATCATCATGTCCTAGTCAATAACATTAATTCAACAGTCTATCAACTATTTGCTAATATTGTCAATGCATTTTATGTAAATTCTAGAAATTCAACAATAAAACAACCCAAACAACTGGATAACTTAAAAAAAAATGTGGTAGAGGGTCGGTCGTTTAGTTCCATCCCCTGATCTGGTAGAGGGCCGGCCGTTTGGTTCCATCTCCTGATCTGGTAGAGGGCCGGCCGTTTAGTTCCATCCCCTGTTCTGATGGAGGGCCGGCCGTTAAGTTCCATCCCCTGATCTGGTAGAGGGCCGGCCAGTTCCATCCCCTGCTCTGGTAGAGGGCCGGCCGTTTAGTTCCATCCCCTGATCTGGTAGAGGGCCGGCCGTTTAGTTCCATCCCCTGTTCTGATGGAGGGCCGGCCGTTAAGTTCCATCCCCTGATCTGGTAGAGGGCCGGCCAGTTCCATCCCCTGCTCTGGTAGAGGGCCGGCCAGTTCCATCCCCTGCTCTGGTAGAGGGTCGGTCGTTTAGTTCCATCCCCTGATCTGGTAGAGGGCCGGCCGTTTAGTTCCATCCCCTGATCTGGTAGAGGGCCGGCAGTTTGGTTCCATCCCCTGATCTGGTAGAGGGCCGGCCGTTTAGTTCCATCCCCTGATCTGGTAGAGGGCCGGCCGTTTAGTTCCATCCCCTGATCTGGTAGAGGGCCGGCAGTTTGGTTCGATCCCCTGATCTGGTAGAGGGCCGGCCGTTTGGTTCCATCCCCTGCTCTGGTAGAGGGTCAGCCGTTTGGTTCCATCCCCTGCTCTGGTAGAGGGCCGGCCGTTTGGTTCCATCCCCTGATCTGGTAGAGGGCCGGCCGTTTGGTTCCATCTCCTGCTCTGGTAGAGGGCCGGCCGTTTGGTTCCATCCCCTAATCTCGTAGAGGGCCGGCCGTTTGGTTCCATCCCCTGCTCTGGTAAATTTTAATCTCTCTCCCCCCCCTTCCAACTCCAACCTTTTATTTGTGGCCAAGGTTTTTCGGTGTTGTTGGCCTATGTGGAGGCGAGACAAGGTGGTTCCTCTGTGAAATTACCCAACCTAATTTGAGGATAGTGGAGTCCTGGGGGGGGGGGGCATTAACAGAATCTATCATTATATAGAGACAGAGCAACCTCAACCTCAACATCACACCACACTTCACTATGTTAATATCTATCTCCTCCTATTATCTGTCTGTTTGGAACAACAACACAAAAAAGTCGTGAATCACCGGCTTTGTACTTCCCCAACAAGAATTAATCAATTATGTTTTCGCTCTCCCTCCAAAGCTAATCGACTGTTTGACCTAAAACTCAATACATGTAAAACATTCATTACATCGGCTGCTATTAAGGTTTTTCAACTCAGCCCATTCTCCATCGGCAATTGATGAGACGTCCTAGAGTTTTGAACTCACATATCGTCGGCCTAATGTGCAAAGGTCGTAACTCCACTTTTTGCTAATTCCTGGTTTTTTTTTTAGTCAAACAGCTGATGGTTCATTGCACAAGCATAGAAAATGTCGAAACACCAAAAAAATTCTTTCTAGCTCAAAATTTAAATTGGAAAAAAGAAAAATTAGAAATTATTTGTAATTAGTTGCTATAGAAACAGTCTTATAGCTCTCCTGTAAAAAAACGTATTTTGGAGTTAAGACCTTTGCACTTAGGCCGACGATATGACATTTTGTGTCGATACATTCATTCTATCGGCAGTTATTGTTTTAAGCCCCACTCAATTTGGTCCTTGTTAGGGGGTTCTGGATTCACATATAAAATTTCGTGATGATACATTGATTCGGAGAATTGAAAAAAATGTACTTCCTCCGCACGAATGCTTACGAGTTAAGCCCCCTCTCACCCCCTTTTCCCTAGCCCGATTTGGTTCAAATTGAATAGCTGTCGTTCTTATGGGGTTGTGAATAGACACATAAAATTTCTTGTCCATACATTCGTGTTCACACACTAACACTTAGAAACATAGGAAATTTTGTTTTCATTTTTCAATTTTGGAATCAAGGGCCCAAAAACATGAAATTCTGGTGTGAAATTTCTGACAGATTACATAACTTCCCCTATGTGTATAGCTTAGCTAAGCTGGAAGAGCCCACATAATGATGACCATCACCCACAGCCCGCATATGACCCACATCACACGGCACGACTAATAGAGCATCAATCTCTCTTTGTACGTCATAGCTCAGTGAGTTTAACTAATGGAGAACGCGGGTTCAAATCCCCAGATCCAACTATCTGACAAGTTGTAATAACAGTGACACGATTCAACAGATATATTCACCTCATATGTGATGGTAAGATGTTGCGGGACGAGATTTCTCATAAAAATAAAAGACATTGTCTTCCCACTGTTTTATTTTAGACCTGAACCGGTTTTCGACGTAACAGCGTCATCATCAGTGGTTCATCTATGATAGAATAATATAATATACAAATAATGAAAAGTATAAATAATTTTTAGAGCATATCAAGTCTGTGATAATAAATTTTTAAAATTTATTTATTTATATTTTATTTTATTTATTCTATTTTATGACAACAAACAATTCCTTTTGCTGTACATGTGCTGTATATGGTGAATTTTATATTATGTTACTTTTTTGTAGAGACTTGTTTAAGTTATTGTATATATTAGAATGAATGGTTTTGTATGTAGAGAGAGTGAGTGAACCTAGCTGTCCCCACCCCTTAGAGCTACGCTAGTTGTCCTTTAACCGCTGTGCTGTGTGGGTGGGGTAAGTAAGTTTATAATTTTTATCTTGTTACTCTGTACCCTGATGCTTTAAGAGTTATTTATACTTTTCATTATTGGTATATTTTATTATCTATCATAGATGAACCACTGATGATGATGCTGTTGCGTCGAAAACCGGTTCTGGTCTAAAATAAAAGAGTGGGAAGACAACGTCTTTTATTTCTAAGATATTCACCTATTCACAATTTTATACTAATGCCTTCTGAACTGAAGATCGCGGGTTCGAGACCCAGCATAGGTTTTTAATCCTGGAGATGATGATGTCCTCCTTTGGATGAGACGTTAACCGAAGGTCCGGAGTACGATCTCAAGTACTCGTTAAAGACCCCTAACCCCTACTCTAGATGAATAAAAATTTAGAATAGGCATTCCCATAGTAGAGTCGAGCTCAAGTCCACGAGGGCGACAAAAGAGCGCTCTGCTAGTAGGCGATATGACCTCGATGTTAAAAGCCCGGGCATGAGTCACAATAACTAATTATCGAAAGGATTTATTATAGCATGTAAAATTAAATCAATCTTGTTTCTTTTGACAGAGCTAAAATGTTTTTTGTGTTATTTTTTTCAGTTTCCCTGTTCGATTCCTCACCTACATATATCGACTACGGTTTCAGATATTTAATATTCCCCTTTTTATGAGGGACTACCATAAAGAGAGTCAGGGAACAGGGAGGGAGGGGGAAGGGGAGAACACCAGGAATACAATTTATTTTATTTTTTCTTTCCCTACCATTAATCCTCAGCGGGAGGAGCTCGTGAAAAGGTTTATATTGAAAAAAATAAATATTAAAAAAAATAAATAAAATAAAGTAAAATAGAAGAGAGAGGAGAGAGAGAGAGAGTGGAGGGGTGGGTAGGGGGGGGGAGGTTTTTCATAAACCCTAAAGTCGTACGTGTATCACCGGTTATTTACTTCCCCAGCACAAATTAATCAATTAAGTACTCGCTCTCCCTCTGAAACCAATTTATCCCGATTTGGTAGAAAATTTATAAGTGACTTCCTTAAGGACTACGGTTTCATCATACTACATTTCTTGTTGATATACTAGGTGTGCAATACATTCTACTGTTGAGGGCGCCGGTAGCTCAGTGGAATGCGTGCTTGTCTTCTGAGCTCAAGATCGTGGGTTCGAAACCCGACCGAGGCCTTTAGTTTATTTTATCTGGGAGGTAAAATAAACTTAAGCACGCCGTCCTTCGGATGGGACGTTAAGCGATGGTCCCGAGCCTGTACGATGTCAGGTACTCGTTAAAGACCCCTGCCCTAGATGAATAAAAATTTAGGGTAGGCAAAATGTAGGACTCCCACAGTAGAGTCGGGTTCATGTCCACCAGAGTGACGAAAGAGCGCTCTGGTAGTAGGCGATATGACCTCGTAGTTAAAGCCCGGGCATGATTCATAAAACCTAACCTAACCATTCTGCTGTTTGCAAAAATTGAGCTGAGTCAGGCATATCTGTATAAAAAACTCAGTTAATGTTTTAATAATTATCAGTAACTTCTCACCTTGTATGTTCTTTATGAATATATTAATACTTTAAATAGATTTCAATTGAATTCAATAGATTTGTTCTAGCCTTTTTGTAGACAACAACGAACAGCTGTGAATATTTTTATCGAAAAAAAGTCGAAGTTTGTACATTAGAACACTGAAAAAAACGGCTCAAAAAAAGTGGTGTCCGATGGTAAACCGAAAAGGGCTTCGCCCGGATTTTTACATTTGAAATAGAAAAATTCTATTTTGCGCGAGAATTTTTTCTCTCAATTGATTTCAATGGGGATTTCAGTTTTCGGTGATTATTCCTCCGTGGTATGTTCGATTTCTGATTTTTTTACTAGTAAACCATCGTCACCGTGTCCACTAGCATCATGGCAAATTTCAATGTGATCGGTAAAGGGGTTTAGGAGGAGTACGAGTACAACGAAATACATGAGTCGCCTAAGAAAGAGCTTCGTAAACTCAGCTCAATCAACTGTCATTAGAGTTCCTGAGTTTACCCTGCTCCTCTCACCCCCCGTGTCTCCTTAGCCCTAAAACTCTAAGGCCAACCTCACATTAGGCAATTCCGAAGAGACGCGACTGATACTCAAGTATCTTGAGGGTATCTTAGAAGGTGGGGAGACGCGTATCCTACCAGTCTCACGCTACCTGCCAGGAACGTCGCCCGTCCCTTCAGTCTCCTGCGTCGCGCCTTGAAATGGCTGGTGAACACGTGTTCAATATAAAATTTGTTGTTTAAATTGAAAAACGCCCTGAATTTTACAATTTTAATTTTAATCAAGTATAGGAATGATTCTTTCGTCATTCGGTAGAATGCTACGAACTTGGAATCCGACTTTTCCAGCTCTTTAGCAGCAACAAATAATCTGCAGTTAACATTCCTTTCGATGTAAGGATGGCACCACAATCTTCATATTTTCCTTTTTCTATAATAATAATAATAAGACACAACGACATATTCATCACTTGAAGAATCTTCACTTGACATGGTGAACAACTCAGCTTCTCGCCACGGCTAGATGGAGACTGAAGAGATCCTAGTCGCTGCCCCAGAGGAAAAAAGTTTCCTACAGGTACCTATCATACCCACAGGCAATTCAAATTGATGATACTTGAGTATGAGTCGCGTCTCTTTGGAATTGCCTAATGTGAGGATGGCCTAACAGCTGCCAATGTAAACACGACATTTAGTGGGATACAGAAGCCTCTATGTAGGTGTATTGATTGTTAGCCCGAACGGTCCATTGGTTTTGAAGGGAGAGCGAAAACTTACTTGGGGAAATACATTGCTGGTCATTCGTCGAAACACATGAAATTACGGTAAAAACGCAACGTTGAATTTGTGACAGTTAAACAGAAGTGACAAGGAAGAAGAGAGACGTTAGGTCTTAGTTACTGGCTGAGAAAAAAGAAAGCACTCTCTCCTGCGCCGGGGACGACTGCAGGCACGCCAGTGGTCGCCCTCGCCGTCCCATTTTAGTCAGCATGCCCCCACATTTATCTCGAGCTCTCTGGGCGCGCCAAGCAGCGCCGCCAATGGTCTTGGCCTTCTGGCTGGCCTTCTGGCTGACCATAGCACCAGATAATTATTTTTATTAATAAATAAACTTGTTAGGCCCTCTTCCCCAACGACTCGGTGATTGGGTGTCGTGGCCTCAACCGGAAGTCAGTAACTCAAAAAAAAAATCTTATTTACCGCGGCCCTTATAGGAATTGAAGCAATGAAAGAGGGGAGGAAAAGGCCTACCACCCCCTCCCATCCCCACCCCACCCCACATTGTGGATTGAGGATAATTAGAAAACAAAAAAAAAGATGAGGAATGGAGGGGAGAAGTTGGGTGGATCCGAATGAGAAGGGTTGCCAACAGATACACAATGAGAAAAAAGGTGCAGAAAACAGACCGTGTCTTGACCACATTTATCGATCTTCCATCTTTTAACATCTCCCTCCCCTCCCCTCCCCTTCCCCTCCATTCATTTTCCAGAACCGTACTTTTTCTTCTACTTTAAATCTAACCAATCACTCCCAAAGGCGGATTTAGGATGTTCATCAGAGGGGGGTAAAATTTCGTTGGTTCAAGATTTGGATGTTATACGCTATTCTCAAGAGTTTGAAGGATTAAAGACAAGGAGGCTAATATTTTGGCTGGTTTAATGAAGCGCATGAATTAATAATCAAGACTGAAATATTACTGTAATAGTAACTGTGCGCAAGATCGCAAGAGGTCCTTCGCGCATCACTGGGATGTATTTCCCAATTCAACGTACATATTTCTTCATCCTTAACGGAACTGACTTATGTATAATAATATATTATAGCAAGTATGTAGGCTTGCACATACAACTGGGTTAGATCCTCCCAATATATTATAGCAAGTATGTAGGCTTGCACATACAACTGGGTTAGATCCTCCCAATATATTATAGCAAGTATGTAGGCTTGCACATACAACTGGGTTAGATCCTCCCAATAATATATTATAGCAAGTATGTAGGCTTGCACATACAACTGGGTTAGATCCTCCCAATAATATATTATAGCAAGTATGTAGGCTTGCACATACAACTGGGTTAGATCCTCCCAATAATATATTATAGCAAGTATGTAGGCTTGCACATACAACTGGGTTAGATCCTCCCAATAATATATTATAGCAAGTATGTAGGCTTGCACATACAACTGGGTTAGATCCTCCCAATAATATATTATAGCAAGTATGTAGGCTTGCACATACAACTGGGTTAGATCCTCCCAATATATTATAGCAAGTATGTAGGCTTGCACATACAACTGGGTTAGATCCTCCCAATAATATATTATAGCAAGTATGTAGGCTTGCACATACAACTGGGTTAGATCCTCCCAATAATATATTATAGCAAGTATGTAGGCTTGCACATACAACTGGGTTAGATCCTCCCAATATATTATAGCAAGTATGTAGGCTTGCACATACAACTGGGTTAGATCCTCCCAATATATTATAGCAAGTATGTAGGCTTGCACATACAACTGGGTTAGATCCTCCCAATATATTATAGCAAGTATGTAGGCTTGCACATACAACTGGGTTAGATCCTCCCAATAATATATTATAGCAAGTATGTAGGCTTGCACATACAACTGGGTTAGATCCTCCCAATAATATATTATAGCAAGTATGTAGGCTTGCACATACAACTGGGTTAGATCCTCCCAATATATTATAGCAAGTATGTAGGCTTGCACATACAACTGGGTTAGATCCTCCCAATATATTATAGCAAGTATGTAGGCTTGCACATACAACTGGGTTAGATCCTCCCAATATATTATAGCAAGTATGTAGGCTTGCACATACAACTGGGTTAGATCCTCCCAATATATTATAGCAAGTATGTAGGCTTGCACATACAACTGGGTTAGATCCTCCCAATAATATATTATAGCAAGTATGTAGGCTTGCACACACAACTGGGTTAGATCCTCCCAATAATATATTATAGCAAGTATGTAGGCTTGCACATACAACTGGGTTAGATCCTCCCAATATATTATAGCAAGTATGTAGGCTTGCACATACAACTGGGTTAGATCCTCCCAATATATTATAGCAAGTATGTAGGCTTGCACATACAACTGGGTTAGATCCTCCCAATATATTATAGCAAGTATGTAGGCTTGCACATACAACTGGGTTAGATCCTCCCAATAATATATTATAGCAAGTATGTAGGCTTGCACATACAACTGGGTTAGATCCTCCCAATAATATATTATAGCAAGTATGTAGGCTTGCACATACAACTGGGTTAGATCCTCCCAATAAATCACAGCCAATGTACTTCCCCCCTTCCAAAACCTAACGACAGTTTGGGCTAAACATCAAGGTCTAATAATATATTATAGCAAGTATGTAGGCTTGCACATACAACTGGGTTAGATCCTCCCAATAAATCACAGCCAATGTACTTCCCCCCTTCCAAAACCTAACGACAGTTTGGGCTAAACATCAAGGTATAATAATATATTATAGCAAGTATGTAGGCTTGCACATACAACTGGGTTAGATCCTCCCAATAAATCACAGCCAATGTACTTCCCCCCTTCCAAAACCTAACGACAGTTTGGGCTAAACATCAAGGTATAATAATATATTATAGCAAGTATGTAGGCTTGCACATACAACTGGGTTAGATCCTCCCAATAAATCACAGCCAATGTACTTCCCCCCTTCCAAAACCTAACGACAGTTTGGGCTAAACATCAAGGTATAATAATATATTATAGCAAGTATGTAGGCTTGCACATACAACTGGGTTAGATCCTCCCAATAAATCACAGCCAATGTACTTCCCCCCTTCCAAAACCTAACGACAGTTTGGGCTAAACATCAAGGTATAATAATATATTATAGCAAGTATGTAGGCTTGCACATACAACTGGGTTAGATCCTCCCAATAAATCACAGCCAATGTACTTCCCCCCTTCCAAAACCTAACGACATTTTGGGCTAAACATCAAGGTATAATAATATATTATAGCAAGTATGTAGGCTTGCACATACAACTGGGTTAGATCCTCCCAATAAATCACAGCCAATGTACTTCCCCCCTTCCAAAACCTAACGACAGTTTGGGCTAAACATCAAGGTATAATAATATATTATAGCAAGTATGTAGGCTTGCACATACAACTGGGTTAGATCCTCCCAATAAATCACAGCCAATGTACTTCCCCCCTTCCAAAACCTAACGACAGTTTGGGCTAAACATCAAGGTATAATAATATATTATAGCAAGTATGTAGGCTTGCACATACAACTGGGTTAGATCCTCCCAATAAATCACAGCCAATGTACTTCCCCCCTTCCAAAACCTAACGACAGTTTGGGCTAAACATCAAGGTATAATAATATATTATAGCAAGTATGTAGGCTTGCACATACAACTGGGTTAGATCCTCCCAATAAATCACAGCCAATGTACTTCCCCCCTTCCAAAACCTAACGACAGTTTGGGCTAAACATCAAGGTATAATAATATATTATAGCAAGTATGTAGGCTTGCACATACAACTGGGTTAGATCCTCCCAATATATTATAGCAAGTATGTAGGCTTGCACATACAACTGGGTTAGATCCTCCCAATATATTATAGCAAGTATGTAGGCTTGCACATACAACTGGGTTAGATCCTCCCAATATATTATAGCAAGTATGTAGGCTTGCACATACAACTGGGTTAGATCCTCCCAATATATTATAGCAAGTATGTAGGCTTGCACATACAACTGGGTTAGATCCTCCCAATAATATATTATAGCAAGTATGTAGGCTTGCACATACAACTGGGTTAGATCCTCCCAATAAATCACAGCCAATGTACTTCCCCCCTTCCAAAACCTAACGACAGTTTGGGCTAAACATCAAGGTATAATAATATATTATAGCAAGTATGTAGGCTTGCACATACAACTGGGTTAGATCCTCCCAATATATTATAGCAAGTATGTAGGCTTGCACATACAACTGGGTTAGATCCTCCCAATATATTATAGCAAGTATGTAGGCTTGCACATACAACTGGGTTAGATCCTCCCAATATATTATAGCAAGTATGTAGGCTTGCACATACAACTGGGTTAGATCCTCCCAATATATTATAGCAAGTATGTAGGCTTGCACATACAACTGGGTTAGATCCTCCCAATAAATCACAGCCAATGTACTTCCCCCCTCCCAAAACCTAACGACAGTTTGGGCTAAACATCAAGGTATAATAATATATTATAGCAAGTATGTAGGCTTGCACATACAACTGGGTTAGATCCTCCCAATAAATCACAGCCAATGTACTTCCCCCCTTCCAAAACCTAACGACAGTTTGGGCTAAACATCAAGGTATAATAATATATTATAGCAAGTATGTAGGCTTGCACATACAACTGGGTTAGATCCTCCCAATAAATCACAGCCAATGTACTTCCCCCCTTCCAAAACCTAACGACAGTTTGGGCTAAACATCAAGGTATAATAATATATTATAGCAAGTATGTAGGCTTGCACATACAACTGGGTTAGATCCTCCCAATAAATCACAGCCAATGTACTTCCCCCCTTCCAAAACCTAACGACAGTTTGGGCTAAACATCAAGGTATAATAATATATTATAGCAAGTATGTAGGCTTGCACATACAACTGGGTTAGATCCTCCCAATAAATCACAGCCAATGTACTTCCCCCCTTCCAAAACCTAACGACAGTTTGGGCTAAACATCAAGGTATAATAATATATTATAGCAAGTATGTAGGCTTGCACATACAACTGGGTTAGATCCTCCCAATAAATCACAGCCAATGTACTTCCCCCCTTCCAAAACCTAACGACAGTTTGGGCTAAACATCAAGGTATAATAATATATTATAGCAAGTATGTAGGCTTGCACATACAACTGGGTTAGATCCTCCCAATAAATCACAGCCAATGTACTTCCCCCCTTCCAAAACCTAACGACAGTTTGGGCTAAACATCAAGGTATAATAATATATTATAGCAAGTATGTAGGCTTGCACGTACAACTGGGTTAGATCCTCCCAATAAATCACAGCCAATGTACTTCCCCCCTTCCAAAACCTAACGACAGTTTGGGCTAAACATCAAGGTATAATAATATATTATAGCAAGTATGTAGGCTTGCACATACAACTGGGTTAGATCCTCCCAATATATTATAGCAAGTATGTAGGCTTGCACATACAACTGGGTTAGATCCTCCCAATATATTATAGCAAGTATGTAGGCTTGCACATACAACTGGGTTAGATCCTCCCAATATATTATAGCAAGTATGTAGGCTTGCACATACAACTGGGTTAGATCCTCCCAATATATTATAGCAAGTATGTAGGCTTGCACATACAACTGGGTTAGATCCTCCCAATAATATATTATAGCAAGTATGTAGGCTTGCACATACAACTGGGTTAGATCCTCCCAATAAATCACAGCCAATGTACTTCCCCCCTTCCAAAACCTAACGACAGTTTGGGCTAAACATCAAGGTATAATAATATATTATAGCAAGTATGTAGGCTTGCACATACAACTGGGTTAGATCCTCCCAATATATTATAGCAAGTATGTAGGCTTGCACATACAACTGGGTTAGATCCTCCCAATATATTATAGCAAGTATGTAGGCTTGCACATACAACTGGGTTAGATCCTCCCAATATATTATAGCAAGTATGTAGGCTTGCACATACAACTGGGTTAGATCCTCCCAATATATTATAGCAAGTATGTAGGCTTGCACATACAACTGGGTTAGATCCTCCCAATAAATCACAGCCAATGTACTTCCCCCCTCCCAAAACCTAACGACAGTTTGGGCTAAACATCAAGGTATAATAATATATTATAGCAAGTATGTAGGCTTGCACATACAACTGGGTTAGATCCTCCCAATAAATCACAGCCAATGTACTTCCCCCCTTCCAAAACCTAACGACAGTTTGGGCTAAACATCAAGGTATAATAATATATTATAGCAAGTATGTAGGCTTGCACATACAACTGGGTTAGATCCTCCCAATAAATCACAGCCAATGTACTTCCCCCCTCCCAAAACCTAACGACAGTTTGGGCTAAACATCAAGGTATAATAATATATTATAGCAAGTATGTAGGCTTGCACATACAACTGGGTTAGATCCTCCCAATAAATCACAGCCAATGTACTTCCCCCCTTCCAAAACCTAACGACAGTTTGGGCTAAACATCAAGGTATAATAATATATTATAGCAAGTATGTAGGCTTGCACATACAACTGGGTTAGATCCTCCCAATAAATCACAGCCAATGTACTTCCCCCCTCCCAAAACCTAACGACAGTTTGGGCTAAACATCAAGGTATAATAATATATTATAGCAAGTATGTAGGCTTGCACATACAACTGGGTTAGATCCTCCCAATATATTATAGCAAGTATGTAGGCTTGCACATACAACTGGGTTAGATCCTCCCAATAAATCACAGCCAATGTACTTCCCCCCTCCCAAAACCTAACGACAGTTTGGGCTAAACATCAAGGTATAATAATATATTATAGCAAGTATGTAGGCTTGCACATACAACTGGGTTAGATCCTCCCAATATATTATAGCAAGTATGTAGGCTTGCACATACAACTGGGTTAGATCCTCCCAATATATTATAGCAAGTATGTAGGCTTGCACATACAACTGGGTTAGATCCTCCCAATATATTATAGCAAGTATGTAGGCTTGCACATACAACTGGGTTAGATCCTCCCAATATATTATAGCAAGTATGTAGGCTTGCACATACAACTGGGTTAGATCCTCCCAATAAATCACAGCCAATGTACTTCCCCCCTCCCAAAACCTAACGACAGTTTGGGCTAAACATCAAGGTATAATAATATATTATAGCAAGTATGTAGGCTTGCACATACAACTGGGTTAGATCCTCCCAATAAATCACAGCCAATGTACTTCCCCCCTCCCAAAACCTAACGACAGTTTGGGCTAAACATCAAGGTATAATAATATATTATAGCAAGTATGTAGGCTTGCACATACAACTGGGTTAGATCCTCCCAATATATTATAGCAAGTATGTAGGCTTGCACATACAACTGGGTTAGATCCTCCCAATAAATCACAGCCAATGTACTTCCCCCCTCCCAAAACCTAACGACAGTTTGGGCTAAACATCAAGGTATAATAATATATTATAGCAAGTATGTAGGCTTGCACATACAACTGGGTTAGATCCTCCCAATAAATCACAGCCAATGTACTTCCCCCCTCCCAAAACCTAACGACAGTTTGGGCTAAACATCAAGGTATAATAATATATTATAGCAAGTATGTAGGCTTGCACATACAACTGGGTTAGATCCTCCCAATATATTATAGCAAGTATGTAGGCTTGCACATACAACTGGGTTAGATCCTCCCAATATATTATAGCAAGTATGTAGGCTTGCACATACAACTGGGTTAGATCCTCCCAATAATATATTATAACAAGTATGTAGGCTTGCACATACAACTGGGTTAGATCCTCCCAATATATTATAGCAAGTATGTAGGCTTGCACATACAACTGGGTTAGATCCTCCCAATAAATCACAGCCAATGTACTTCCCCCCTTCCAAAACCTAACGACAGTTTGGGCTAAACATCAAGGTATAATAATATATTATAGCAAGTATGTAGGCTTGCACATACAACTGGGTTAGATCCTCCCAATATATTATAGCAAGTATGTAGGCTTGCACATACAACTGGGTTAGATCCTCCCAATATATTATAGCAAGTATGTAGGCTTGCACATACAACTGGGTTAGATCCTCCCAATATATTATAGCAAGTATGTAGGCTTGCACATACAACTGGGTTAGATCCTCCCAATAATATATTATAGCAAGTATGTAGGCTTGCACATACAACTGGGTTAGATCCTCCCAATATATTATAGCAAGTATGTAGGCTTGCACATACAACTGGGTTAGATCCTCCCAATAATATATTATAGCAAGTATGTAGGCTTGCACATACAACTGGGTTAGATCCTCCCAATAAATCACAGCCAATGTACTTCCCCCCTTCCAAAACCTAACGACAGTTTGGGCTAAACATCAAGGTATAATAATATATTATAGCAAGTATGTAGGCTTGCACATACAACTGGGTTAGATCCTCCCAATATATTATAGCAAGTATGTAGGCTTGCACATACAACTGGGTTAGATCCTCCCAATAATATATTATAGCAAGTATGTAGGCTTGCACATACAACTGGGTTAGATCCTCCCAATAATATATTATAGCAAGTATGTAGGCTTGCACATACAACTGGGTTAGATCCTCCCAATATATTATAGCAAGTATGTAGGCTTGCACATACAACTGGGTTAGATCCTCCCAATATATTATAGCAAGTATGTAGGCTTGCACATACAACTGGGTTAGATCCTCCCAATATATTATAGCAAGTATGTAGGCTTGCACATACAACTGGGTTAGATCATCCCAATAATATATTATAGCAAGTATGTAGGCTTGCACATACAACTGGGTTAGATCCTCCCAATATATTATAGCAAGTATGTAGGCTTGCACATACAACTGGGTTAGATCCTCCCAATATATTATAGCAAGTATGTAGGCTTGCACATACAACTGGGTTAGATCCTCCCAATATATTATAGCAAGTATGTAGGCTTGCACATACAACTGGGTTAGATCCTCCCAATATATTATAGCAAGTATGTAGGCTTGCACATACAACTGGGTTAGATCCTCCCAATATATTATAGCAAGTATGTAGGCTTGCACATACAACTGGGTTAGATCCTCCCAATATATTATAGCAAGTATGTAGGCTTGCACATACAACTGGGTTAGATCCTCCCAATATATTATAGCAAGTATGTAGGCTTGCACATACAACTGGGTTAGATCCTCCCAATATATTATAGCAAGTATGTAGGCTTGCACATACAACTGGGTTAGATCCTCCCAATAATATATTATAGCAAGTATGTAGGCTTGCACATACAACTGGGTTAGATCCTCCCAATAAATCACAGCCAATGTACTTCCCCCCTTCCAAAACCTAACGACAGTTTGGGCTAAACATCAAGGTATAATAATATATTATAGCAAGTATGTAGGCTTGCACATACAACTGGGTTAGATCCTCCCAATATATTATAGCAAGTATGTAGGCTTGCACATACAACTGGGTTAGATCCTCCCAATATATTATAGCAAGTATGTAGGCTTGAACATACAACTGGGTTAGATCCTCCCAATATATTATAGCAAGTATGTAGGCTTGCACATACAACTGGGTTAGATCCTCCCAATATATTATAGCAAGTATGTAGGCTTGCACATACAACTGGGTTAGATCCTCCCAATAATATATTATAGCAAGTATGTAGGCTTGCACATACAACTGGGTTAGATCCTCCCAATATATTATAGCAAGTATGTAGGCTTGCACATACAACTGGGTTAGATCCTCCCAATATATTATAGCAAGTATGTAGGCTTGCACATACAACTGGGTTAGATCCTCCCAATATATTATAGCAAGTATGTAGGCTTGCACATACAACTGGGTTAGATCCTCCCAATATATTATAGCAAGTATGTAGGCTTGCACATACAACTGGGTTAGATCCTCCCAATAAATCACAGCCAATGTACTTCCCCCCTTCCAAAACCTAACGACAGTTTGGGCTAAACATCAAGGTATAATAATATATTATAGCAAGTATGTAGGCTTGCACATACAACTGGGTTAGATCCTCCCAATATATTATAGCAAGTATGTAGGCTTGCACATACAACTGGGTTAGATCCTCCCAATATATTATAGCAAGTATGTAGGCTTGCACATACAACTGGGTTAGATCCTCCCAATATATTATAGCAAGTATGTAGGCTTGCACATACAACTGGGTTAGATCCTCCCAATATATTATAGCAAGTATGTAGGCTTGCACATACAACTGGGTTAGATCCTCCCAATAATATATTATAGCAAGTATGTAGGCTTGCACATACAACTGGGTTAGATCCTCCCAATAATATATTATAGCAAGTATGTAGGCTTGCACATACAACTGGGTTAGATCCTCCCAATAATATATTATAGCAAGTATGTAGGCTTGCACATACAACTGGGTTAGATCCTCCCAATATATTATAGCAAGTATGTAGGCTTGCACATACAACTGGGTTAGATCCTCCCAATAATATATTATAGCAAGTATGTAGGCTTGCACATACAACTGGGTTAGATCCTCCCAATATATTATAGCAAGTATGTAGGCTTGCACATACAACTGGGTTAGATCCTCCCAATAATATATTATAGCAAGTATGTAGGCTTGCACATACAACTGGGTTAGATCCTCCCAATATATTATAGCAAGTATGTAGGCTTGCACATACAACTGGGTTAGATCCTCCCAATATATTATAGCAAGTATGTAGGCTTGCACATACAACTGGGTTAGATCCTCCCAATAATATATTATAGCAAGTATGTAGGCTTGCACATACAACTGGGTTAGATCCTCCCAATAATATATTATAGCAAGTATGTAGGCTTGCACATACAACTGGGTTAGATCCTCCCAATATATTATAGCAAGTATGTAGGCTTGCACATACAACTGGGTTAGATCCTCCCAATAATATATTATAGCAAGTATGTAGGCTTGCACATACAACTGGGTTAGATCCTCCCAATAATATATTATAGCAAGTATGTAGGCTTGCACATACAACTGGGTTAGATCCTCCCAATAATATATTATAGCAAGTATGTAGGCTTGCACATACAACTGGGTTAGATCCTCCCAATAATATATTATAGCAAGTATGTAGGCTTGCACATACAACTGGGTTAGATCCTCCCAATATATTATAGCAAGTATGTAGGCTTGCACATACAACTGGGTTAGATCCTCCCAATAATATATTATAGCAAGTATGTAGGCTTGCACATACAACTGGGTTAGATCCTCCCAATATATTATAGCAAGTATGTAGGCTTGCACATACAACTGGGTTAGATCCTCCCAATAATATATTATAGCAAGTATGTAGGCTTGCACATACAACTGGGTTAGATCCTCCCAATATATTATAGCAAGTATGTAGGCTTGCACATACAACTGGGTTAGATCCTCCCAATAATATATTATAGCAAGTATGTAGGCTTGCACATACAACTGGGTTAGATCCTCCCAATATATTATAGCAAGTATGTAGGCTTGCACATACAACTGGGTTAGATCCTCCCAATATATTATAGCAAGTATGTAGGCTTGCACATACAACTGGGTTAGATCCTCCCAATATATTATAGCAAGTATGTAGGCTTGCACATACAACTGGGTTAGATCCTCCCAATAAATCACAGCCAATGTACTTCCCCCCTCCCAAAACCTAACGACAGTTTGGGCTAAACATCAAGGTATAATAATATATTATAGCAAGTATGTAGGCTTGCACATACAACTGGGTTAGATCCTCCCAATAAATCACAGCCAATGTACTTCCCCCCTTCCAAAACCTAACGACAGTTTGGGCTAAACATCAAGGTATAATAATATATTATAGCAAGTATGTAGGCTTGCACATACAACTGGGTTAGATCCTCCCAATAAATCACAGCCAATGTACTTCCCCCCTTCCAAAACCTAACGACAGTTTGGGCTAAACATCAAGGTATAATAATATATTATAGCAAGTATGTAGGCTTGCACATACAACTGGGTTAGATCCTCCCAATAAATCACAGCCAATGTACTTCCCCCCTTCCAAAACCTAACGACAGTTTGGGCTAAACATCAAGGTATAATAATATATTATAGCAAGTATGTAGGCTTGCACATACAACTGGGTTAGATCCTCCCAATAAATCACAGCCAATGTACTTCCCCCCTCCAAAACCTAACGACAAGGTTTTAGAGTCGGGGCCCCCTCATCTTATGTCCCTTTTTGAGTCGGAGCCACCTCATCTTATGTCCCTTTTTGAGTCGGAGCCACCTCATATTTTGAGTCGGAGCCACCTCATATTATGCCCCTTTTATTCCCTTGTGTCATCCTTATGGGGTTTTGTGTCGATAAATTCGTTACAACAGCAGTTATTAGACTTTTTGTGCTAAGCCCTTCCCCCCTCATCCTACCCTTCTCCTTCTGTTTTGCCGATTTGGCTGACAATTATTTCCTTTTATGTAATCAGGCGGTCGAAAAACATGAAAAGGTTGTACTAACCTTTCTTAAAACATTGATGCCTGTCGTCCTTTTTGCTTCGTTCGAATGCCCTTTGCTCTTCACTAGCTATAATATAAACTCCTCTGCAACGGCATTCTTATAACGTTATTTAGTCATGATGTAATGTAATGGGGATCCTGTTAGCAGGGGGGGGGGGGGGGGGGGGGGGGGCAACGACGTATGTTGACGTACGAACATTTCAATAATGCGTACAACGTAGCTAAGGTTTGGTACCCTGCAAGTTAGAGCTGTTGTAATGAAGGGGGCCATGGTTTGCGGGTTCGAATCCCGTCCGGGAATGAATTTATTTCGTAGATAGAACTCCCTCCAGGGACCTTGGATGTCGTGACACATTGACTTGGCTAATATGCACATAAAGAAAAAAAAAAAAAAAAAGTGACCCCCAAATATCATATATATAAAGCTGAAAATGTCTGTACCTTGTACCGCTATAACTCACGAACGGCTTGATGGATTTGATTAATTTTTTTTTTTAATTTGTTCGTCATCGTCTGTGGAAGGTTATAGGCGTATTAGTACCTCAATATCTGGTCCATCCCAGCATCCACCCACGCAATCTTTGTAACTCGAAAACCATTGCAACGATTAATGAGAAATCTTTTTGAATAAATTAGTTTTAGCTCCAAAGCTAGCGTTACTACAGTTGAAGGACTATAAGCCTTATTCCGTATGAATAATTGAAAATTATAACATCATGAATGTACTGTCGAGGAACTGAATAGCCTTATAGGAGATATTGGGAGAAAAGTCAAAGTTCCCCGGGCAACGCCGGGTATTACTGCTAGTTATATCTAAAGCAGGAATTTCAACGTCTCTTCTGTTCTGAAACTTGACCCATTTGTCCATTTGTCCATAAGTGGATGCCAGGATGGTCCCCCCAACAGTCAGTCAGCTAGCAGAGCTAGTGGCTATAATGAGAGAGGACATAAATCCGCTCATTGGTACTTGGACGACCAATAATAGGAGGGATTAGAAAGCAAAGTAAAGACACCGTCTAAAAGGAAATACTAAAAACGACTCCATAACGGCAGGAGTCAACCCGGCATTAGAGCCCAGTCTCAGTCTCTTTTATGAGTTATCAACCTTCTCTCTTCTCTCCTCTCACTATCTTCTTCTCTTTTCAACTTCTTTCTTTAAGTCTTCTTTTTTATTTTATTTTTCATTTTTTTTTTCCTACTTTTTCCGGGGTGAACGTTCAAAACGAACAAAAGAAGAAGAAAAAAAAAAAAGTTGACTATTAGGGATCATTTTTTTTCTCTCAATAATAACTGAAAGAAAGACCACATTTAGTATTAACGTTGTTGAAAACTCGTGAAAATTGGAAAATATTGCAAAATGAAATTTCTGAAATTTTGAAGATTGGAAAAATAGAATTAAATTGTTCTATGTGTGAGTCTCAGTTTTATGGTCAATTCAGAGGGAGGGACTCTTCTAATATCAGACCATTTATAGTGATCTATGTTTTGAGAATGGTTAGTACACCTTTTGTTGGCCAACCTCAATGACATTATCAAACTATGTCAACATAGCGCCGTTTCTCCTCCCCTCTGCCATTACATTATGACTAAATAACGTCAGAAATGCCGAGTCGATATTAGAGCATGTAAAGGACAGAAAGAGGCACTCCTCAGTCGCCAGAAAGGAAACCGGAGCAATGTTTTGAGAATGGTTAGTACACCCGTTGTTGGCCAACCTCAAGGACATGCTTCTTAACTGTATATTTCAAGTTGACGCTGGTAAATGGCTTCTAGATGATGTCAACATAGCGCCGTTTCCCCTCCCCTCTGCTAACTGATGCACCCCCCCCCCCCCCCCCCCCCCCCCCCCCTTACATTATGCACCCCTCTCCCCCCTCCCGGCCAACTTAGCACGATGACAGTTCCAAGCCTCGCCTTCCTACTTGGAAGGTAATTTATGATACTGACCAACTAGTTCCATTGTAGCCAGTCCTCAGTTAGACCTCATGTTGTACTTTTTCTTCTACAAGAAATGTTGGCATACAATTCTTCCTAAATATGCCAATGCCATATCAACTTTGACAAGGGCCACTCCTCAGACAATCTACCTACTTCCCTCATTTTAAAGTTTTAACCAACTAATTTAATATTATCGCTTAGAAACTGGTTAAATGTTATTATGAAAATGACTGATGTAGTGAGAAGTGATTTTTTCACTTATTGTCAAATAAGATGTAGTCTGACCTCTCACAGAAATTTTTATTAGTATTAGCTAGCCGGCTTTCGAGGTAGCTCTTATCATCAGGCAGTCAACAAAAGAAACCATCCTTAAGCAACAAAAAACAACAAACAAAACATCAAAAAATGTATTTTGTTTTTTGTTGCTTAAGGGGCCCTCACACTGGAAAAAATTTCGCTCAAAATTTTGAGCACAAATATTGAGCTTATTTTTGTACAAAATATTGAATGGTCGTGGACCTCTCACACTACACAAAAATATTGCACAAAATTTGAGTGTCGACTAAACATTCGTGATGGAAGCACAGCGCATCGCGTTGTACTCAACCATAGCCGCATATGTTTCTTTGCCCAGGGCAAACCCGGAGGTTGAAAGTAGCGTAGTTGTATTGTGTGCAGTGTTGAAGGAGTCTTTAAATAATAAGAAGAAAAGAGTGTGGCTCAGGAATTATTTGAGGAAGCGACCGACCCATGGTCATCGTAACCTACTTCGCGAACTGAGCTTGGAACCTACACTTTATCAAAATTTCCTCACACTCTTCTCATGAGTGTGCATGTTCTCATGCTACAAAATATTGACAGGTCCGCAAAAATTTTCTAAACTTTCAGAAAACTTTTGAACGCCCCACAAAATATTGAATACACCTTTTTTGCACAATATTTGTCCTCACACTCTCAATATTTTTGCCAGTGTGAGGGCCCCTTTAAGGGTGGTTTCTTTTGTAGACTGCCTGATGGTGAGGGCAACCTCGAAAGCCAGCTAGCTAATACTAATAAAAATATCTGTGAGAGGTCTGACTACATCTTATTTGACAATCTGGTTATGTGGGTGTCCACAGACAGACATGACATAGTTTCTTTTCATTTTTGGAGTCAGGTGGTCGGTCGGACAAAATAAAATTCCGTTCAAAACTCCTTAAAATATCTGATCGATTACATAACTTCCCCTATACTCAGTAAAAGGTAGGGAAATAAGAAGGGAAACGGAGGTTGCAGTAACCCCTTTTACAGAGGATTTTTTGTTTTGTTTTATGAGTGTCAGTTTTTATGGGGAGACTAGACGAAGGATAGGGGGAAGAAGAAGAAGAAGAAGAAGGATAGGGTCTAGAATCAATACAAATATAATACAATATCCATGACAACTGAGGAAGGAGAGAAGAGGCAGAGATGTGACAATTGTATGAGAGTGGCTGGGATCAATGGTGGCAGACACAGAGAGCCACCTATCTAGTTCTCTGGGGGGCTAGAGTCAACACGACAGTCGAGAGGATCCCGGGCTCGAATCCCACACACACCCCTTCACTTCCCCAGCTTGGGGAAATTGTGTAATCTAACTCTCTCGACACGAAATTTTTATGAGGGATTTTCCAGAGCGCGCCGGGGTAGCTCAATGGTATGGGTGCTAGGTTACTGAGCTCAAGATCGCAGGTTCGAAACCCGGCCGAGGGCCTTAGGTTTTTTTATCTGGAAGGTGAGAAAACCTTGAGCACGCCTTACTTCGGATGGGACGTTAATAGGTGGTCCCGAGACTGTACGATGTCAGGTATTCGTTAAAGACCCCCTACCCTAGGGTAGGCAAATTTTAAGACTAAAATAGTAGAGTCGGGCTAACGTCTACCAGAGTGACAACAGAGCACGTTGGTAGTAGGCGATATGACCTTGTAGTTAGGGCCCGGGCGGGAGTCACAATAACACAGGTTGTCAAATAAAATATAGTATGACCTCTCACAGATTTTTATTACAAGTAGCTAGCCGGCTTTCGATGTTTCCCTCATCATCAGGCAGTCTGATAAAAAAAATAAAAAATAAATAATTTAATAATAAAATAAATAAATAAAACAATGTAAAAACGTTAACAATTTAAAATATCATGGATGGGGACAGACGAATTATTCCTGTCCACCATCTGAGTCAGAATAACGCGTCTGTCCCCATCCATGATATTTTAAATTGTTAACGTTTTTACATTGTTGTATTTATTTTATAATTAAATTATTTAGTTTTTTAATTTTTGATCAGTCTGCCTGATGAGGGAAACCCCGAAAGCCGGCTAGCTACTTGTAATAAAAAATCTGTGAGAGGTCATACTATATTTTATTTGACAACCTGTGAAATAATCACTTCTCACTACATCAGCCATCTTCATATTATAAATACAATTTATTGTATGAAATTTTAGTTCAATTTTTGGACAAGGGATGCAAAAAGCAAAAATTCCGGGGGAAATTCAACATCGAATTCCTGACCATAGATCACTCCGCCTATATTTCGTATACCTGGGAAAAGTAAAAAAGTGGGACAGTGAGAGAAAGCTACCTCGGAAAATTTGCATGCAAAATATGTCCATAAAATGTATACATAAATTTAGATAATAAAATTGAAATATAGTTACTACTAAAAAGGTTGAGAACCGCCTGTGATCTGGTACTTACCTGAAACAGAAAATAAAAAGTATAAATGACATGATACAATAGAAATATGAAATTAAATAATTAGGCAAATTTGTTTGAAAAATAGTGTTAAAATTGATAAAATATCAGAAGAACAAACATTATGACAAACTATTGGAGATATATAAATATGAGGGCGCCGGTAGCTCAGAGGTAGTATGCTAGTCTGAGCTCAAGATCGCGGGTTCGAAACCCGGTTGAAAAACTAACGTATTTTTATCTATCTGGGGGGTGGTCAAACCATCGGATTGGACGTAAATGGTCCCGAGCCTGTACGATGTCAGGTACTCGTTAAAGACCCCAGGTGAATAAACCTGGGTAGGAAAAATTTAGGACTCCCGGAGTAGAGTCGACATCATGTCTACCAGAGTGACGAAAGAACGCTCTGGTAGTAGGCGATATAACCTCGTAGTAAAAAGCCCGGGCATGAGTCATATTAGCTAACTATAAATATAATTGATTGTATTTAATGTCAGAAGGACCAAAGCGCTCTCTTATTCGACAAAATAAAAAAATATCCTTAAAAGTTTACTCTCAGAATGACTCATTTTTGGAAAGGAAAACTATAAGGAGATATCTACGATTTACTGGATCCAATTAACGAAGAGCAGTGTACTGTAGAATACAGTCTTTGGAATATTGTCTACTTCACAAAATGCGATATACACATATAACAAGCAGGTTACCTGTCCTCGTCCGGAGTAACTTTACACATGTTGGTATCTTTAAGCAGGTTAGTAACTTGACACAGGTTGGTAACTCTAAGCAGACGTATATGTAACCATCGTAATTCGTTGGCATAAAGATTCCTTCTTTTACTTCTTTAGCACCAAAAGAAGGTGTTATAACTTCTAATACTTATCATAAAGTCAGATTAATAATGATTTAAGATTAGTCCGAACATGAAACTAAAACTGCTGTATTTGTAAGGGAGTACTTTCGGTTTTGCTACCATCTTTAGCCACCACTTAACAAATAAGTATCGGTTAAGTGATGGCTGAAGAAGCTAAGCAATACCATAAGTACTCCCATATATTATATATATTTCATTAGACTTCTCGGATATATGGTTATACAGATTTAGATATGTTGGGAGGGTTGGTGGATACACCTAGGGACTTGAGTGTCGAAGGAAATATAGAATATAGGGTGGCTTTGTATTACCGTTTTCACATATTTTCTGAAAAACACATTAAGACAGCAATGTCGGCAGATAGGCAGCAACCAGAAACTATGATAATCAACCATAGACAGATTTAGATATGTTGGGAGGGTTGGTGGATACACCTAGGGACTTGAGTGTCGAAGGAAATATAGAATATAGGGTGGCTTTGTAGTACCGTTTTCACATATTTTCTGAAAAACACATTAAGACAGCAATGTCGGCAGATAGGCAGCAACCAGAAACTATGATAATCAACCATAGACAGATTTAGATATGTTGGGAGGGTTGGTGGATACACCTAGGGACTTGAGTGTCGAAGGAAATATAGAATATAGGGTGGCTTTGTAGTACCGTTTTCACATATTTTCTGAAAAACACATTAAGACAGCAATGTCGGCAGATAGGCAGCAACCAGAAACTATGATAATCAACCATAGACAGATTTAGATATGTTGGGAGGGTTGGTGGATACACCTAGGGACTTGAGTGTCGAAGGAAATATAGAATATAGGGTGGCTTTGTATTACCGTTTTCACATATTTTCTGAAAAACACATTAGGACAGCAATGTCGGTAGATAGTCAACCATTGCCAGATTTAGATATATTGGGAGGGTTGTTGTGTACACCTAGGGACCTAAGTTTGACTTTCCTAACCTTCTTATCATTAGTTATAAAGGCTATTTGAGACGCTAAAAATTAATAACTATCATCCTTGTGGGGTTTTGAATTCACATATGGAATTTCGTGTCGACAAACATACATGCATACATTTTTTTTTTTTTATTTTTGGAATAAGGTCGGAAAATATGCAACTTGTGCCATATTACATAACTTCCCCTATACTTGGCTTAGCTGGATCTGGGTGTTGTGTCAAAGTGAGGTAGCTCGCTTCACTGGATCAATCAGCAAGAGAGCAGCCACTTCTTTTGTCTAGTTGGAGGAGTTGAGAGAAGGAAGGTGGAAGCTGGCAGCTAAAATGACTTAGTGGTATTCCTTATAAGAAGTTTTATAGCTCAAGAAATTGTTTCTCGAAGAATTGTTCAATAAAAGTGGTAATTAAAGACTATAATTAATGTTAAAGGTATGGCGGGGGGAGGTAAAGTAAAAAAGTGAGCTCTGGAACTATCGTCCAAGGAAGGAAGAAGAGAGAAATGATTACGGAGCAACATGCAATTCAGAGGGACACCCAACATCAGACAACCATTAGTTTACAGTAACTTAGCTAAACTCAACTTTCAAACAAAACAATATCCACTATTATTATTATTATTATTATCAATGAACATTAATAACAATTTTGAAGAGAGGAACTCAAATTAAAGTTTTATACTATAAATTTGTAATAGCTGTGATATTAAATTTTATTATTCATGTCTCAATGATAAATGTTAAACAATAAAAAACTAATTCGTCAGTGAATCATCGCAAATGGACTTCCCCAGAACGAATGAATCAATAATCAAAACCTTGCTCCTAAATCCTCATTCTAAATTTTGTGTCGATAAATTCATTACATGGGCACTTATTGGGGTTTATGAGTTAAGCCTCCCTCTGATCCCACTTCCCTTCTGGCAGTTCCGCTGAAAATTGATAAGTGTCGTCCATATGGGGTTTTGAATTCACATATGAAATGTTGTGTCGTCCCCCCCCCCCCCTAATCTCCTCCTTCCCTTTGGTCGATTTGGCTGAACATCAATAGGTGTCGTCGTTAGAGGGTTCTGGATACACATATAAAATTGCATGTCGATACATTCATTCTGTCGGGAGTCATCGGGTTCAAAGTCAGACAGACAGAATTTTTTTTTTCATATTCGGAATCTAGAGATCGGAAAACATGAAATTCCATAGAAAACTCGGCATCGAATTTTTGACCGATTACGTAACTTCCCCTATACTTCTTATAGCTGGGGAGGTAAAACGTTTTATGAAGGCTTTAATAAGAGCATTTTGTTATTGGTCTGGAGTGAGGCGGTCCTTTCGCATCTTTAAAGCGTTCAACAAAATTCAGGGGCCCCAGTAGCTCAGAGGCAGCGTGCTTGGTTCGAAACCTAGAACCTCGAGCACACCGTCCTTCAGAGGCATGTTAAGCGATGGTCCCGGGCCTGTACAATGTCAGGTACTCGTTAAAGACTAACCTAAGTGAATAAACTAGGGTAGAGTAGGCAAAATTTAGGACTTTCATTGTAGAGTCGGGCTCATGTCTACCAGAGCGACGAATATGACCTCGAAGTTAAAGCCCGGGCATAAGTCACAATAACTAACTTTTTTCTTTTTTTTTTTCAAATATTTACAACTGTATAAAAATAAATACAACAAGGAAATATGATAATAGAGAGATAATGGCAATGTCAAAATGTCAAGAGGGGAGAAATCACCCAGTGGTGACTGATTTACTCTCATTTGTAACTAATCACTGTCACTGCTGCTGCTAAGGTCTCTAGGCCATTGACGCTTACGCCGTCGTTGGGGAAGTATGGCAGAAAACAATAACTAACTACAGTAAAAATCGTTTAAAAGAACACCGGTTGTAAAAACATATCGATTATAAGAACGAAATTTCAAGTTCCCGGCCAGCTTTAATGCAACTTAATGTAAATAATATATGGTTATAAGAACATGGTTAGTAAGAACAAATCGCTTTAAGTGACCTAAAGTTAATGGATTTCTGAGAAAACAAAGCTTTTATAAGAACTTCATGAGAAAACAAATGAGGAGTTCAGACATAAAATATTCTACGAAAATAGTAATCAATTATTTTCATGGAATGTTTCCGTCGTTGTTTACATTATTTACTGACTACACATTCTCAGTTCTCTGCAGTTGTTCAAACAGAACGGTGCAATGAGTGAAAAAAAAAAACGAAAAACCTTTACGGTGGAGGAAAAACTTCATATAATTTCTCGTTTGGAAAATGGAGAACGAATGGAGCTTTGTCAAATGAACTAAAGGTGAGTAATGCAACCATTACAAACATTTTTAAGAACCGTCAAAAATTAAAAGAAGAATTCGAAAACGATCGTACCAGCAGGAAAAAAATTCGTACAAGTTCTCATGGTGATGTCGAAAAAGCTCTGTTGCAGTGGTTCAAGGTTCAAAGAAGTGCAAACATTCCGATAAATGGACCAATTTTGCAAGCAAAAGCAAATGATTTTGCAAAACTGTTGTTACTAAATGCGGTTGCTAATTTCAACCCCTTAAAAGTAGTTCCAGAGGAAAGAGGCTTCAACTTTCAAAAAATGGATCGATAATTAAACAGAAAAAAATGATTACCGGATATAGCAACTATCGGGTTTAAGAACCAAGTTCAGACGGTCCCTTGGATGTTCTTATAAACGGTTTTTACTGTAAATGAAAATTTCAAGTTATTTCTAAAATCATGTAAGTTATACTTAGTGGAGGGGGGGCTCAAGTTTCACACCCCTCATCCGTTCAGTTTAACGACCAACACACGTTGATCCGTATGATTTGTTCGCTCTATGTTTGGCAAGACACCTCTCCCCACCCGGGTATCCATGGCCCTCTCTGTGTCCTACATTCTACCATTATCACTTCTGCTTTGGAACCTTTCGAAATAGCATTTTTTTTTTTCTTCTGCATTCTTCTTCTATAATCAGCTAAGTCATGTCATGATTTATCCACGGCTTATAAGTTCCCATTAATCTTCTTCTAATCTTCCTTACCTCTATTAGGCATCAAATCTGATGGATCATTAAACGGGGGATCGTAACCTCTGCACATGTGGTTATTTAGCACACGGTAATACACTTGAAGAAAAATGTCACCGATGAATCCCAACACGCAATGTACTTCCCCAACTCAAAAAGTATCGATACTTTTACTCATGATTAGTATCGAATAAACTTTCGATATTACTCAAGTAACGAAAAAAAAAGTATCGATACCTACTCGTATCGATTGAATCGAGTGGTTCGTTAGAATTAATTTTAAACCATGTATAATATATATATATATATATATATACCTATATAATAATAAAAAAACTATAAAATTTGAAAGCTATAAATGAGATATTGTAGTGGGCATAAGAAACAAATAAATCAAATCGAATAAGATAAATTATATTTTTTAAAACATACCGAAAATAATAAGCATTATAAAATAAACATACAATTTATTTTTACTATGTATATGAAACTACTGGAGACTATTCGTATTCCCACAATATTTCACTTTTTTAAAACACTTTTTGCAAGTCGCTGATATCGAATCGTTCTTATTGTAATAAATCGACACTTTCGCCGCAGGACGAGGCAGTATAATTTAAAATTGAGAGAATGGAAAATATAAATAAAATGGTGAAATCGTAAATATGTTGACGGTTCTCTTCAAAATTAAACTAACGTATACCTTCATAAACGATTAACCATTTAATGTAAATAAGGTAAGAAATAAGGACGCATCACGCTACGGTCCTGCGTAGTTATTTGAGTTCAATATTTTATTGCAGATTTTTTTTGATGAATTGAAAAATTTATATAATTTTTTTTAATTGTTGAAATTTGAAACGAGTACTCTGAATCGATACAAGTAATGTATATTCGATACCTACTTGGTATCGAAAGAAAAGTATCGGTACCAAAATTACTTGGTATCGAATAAAAGTATCGATACTTTACTTGTATCGATAGATCCCTAGCTGGAGGTTCTCAAGTCAATTCACTTAACCCCTTACTTTTCCCTCTCTACACATCCCACAACACACAGACGCAACTCAAGCAGCCAATCAGCAAGCCCGGGCTTTAACTACGAAGTCATACCGCCTACTACCAGAGTCGACTCTACAATGGAAGTGCTATCCATGTTTAGTTACCTAAGGTAAAAGTCTTTAACAAGTACCTGACATCACACAGACTCGGGACCGGCCGATTCCTGACCGACGAACGGCGAGCTCAAGATTTGCTCACTTTCCAGTAGTCAAGGACGCTACATCTGAGCTACTGGCGTCTCAAAACAGACAAATAGAATTTGTGAAAGTTTAACAATATTTGTATTTCGAGGTCAACCTGTGTTAGCCTCTTCCGGGGTAGTTTCGCGAACTATCACGTTCACAATTAACAATTAGACCTGTTACTGCTGATATGCTCCGTGACTTGCTCAGACTATTTTCGAAAGCATCTCTTTATTGGAGGAATGTGGGATGCCCGACCCTCCACAATATATCCTAGCCATCTGGCAGGCAACCTCTCTCCCCACAGAAGGGGCACCAAATGTTGGGGCCTCGCCCCGGGCGCCATATCCTCTGAGTCCGCCCCTCCAGTTACAATATTTGCTGCATTGGATGCTAGGTTTGTTTGTCAACATTAGGCTTTGATCCCAGCTAGATGAAGTATAGGGGAAGTTATGTAATCGGTAAAAAAAATGGAATTTTCCGACCTCTAGATTCCAAATATGATAAAAAAAATGTCTATGCGTTAGAATTTACATAACTCCCGTTAGAATGAATGAATCACGACGAAATTTTATACTCGAATTCAGAACCCTCTAACAACGGCAGCTATGGTTTTTCAGCCAAATCGACCAAAGGGAAGGGAGGGATTAGGGGGAAGGCTTATGATAAATACTGTAATAACTGTCGTTGTAATATATGTATCGACATACAATTTCATATGTGAATACAAAACACCATAAGGCCGTAATTTTTTGAAAAATCCCCATCGGCTGAAGGGAAGCAGGGGGATTTCAGGGAAGAGGGGGGGGGGGGGGGGGGGGGGGGGTTCAGGGAGGAGGTTCAAATCAAACACCCTAATAACTCCCGATGTAATGAATTTAGCGAAAAAAAATTTAGTATGAGGATTTAGGAGCTCTTATGTAAGTCAACTGTTGAATATTAGCGCAAACAGTCGTCTGGTATAAGAGAGGGAGCGAAAAGTTAAGTGATTAAGATTCGTTCTGGGGAAGTACCTAAAATGCATCCACGTGAATAATTCATTTTAGATAAAAAGTTGAGATAGGTAACTCTGATTGTAATACAAATAATCCTGGCCTCAGAGCAATTTAGCTACGTCCACTGTATCTAGGATAAGTAGAATAAGGAGATGCGAAAAGAGCATTGGGGGTTTCAGTCGTAATCGTTAGAATGAAGACTGAAAAAAGTGACAAAAGGCAAAATCTGGCAGCCTCCTCGGAACAAATTTTATATAAAAATGGAGAACACAAAGAGGAATACACAAGAAAACAGGAGAGAAAAAAATGAAGGAAAAAGTATAAAAAGAAATAAGTCCGGTAGAGTGGGAGGAGCGGTCTGTGTTTAAATTGAAATCGATTGAGGGCGGGACTGGGACTGGCGGTAGATCTGAGGAGGCGAGGAGAGGGAGGTGGTTAGGAGGTCTGAGGGCGCGTTATGTCACTGTAACGCGTCAACTAGGAGTGTACCAGGAGAGGGAGGTGGCTAGGAGGTCTGAGGGCGCGTTATGTCACTGTAGCGCGTCAACTAGGAGTGTACCAGGAGAGGGAGGTGGTTAGGAGGCCTGAGGGCGCGTTATGTCACTGTAACGCGGCAACTAGGAGTGTACCAGGAGAGGGAGGTGGTTAGGAGGCCTGAGGGCGCGTTATGTCACTGTAACGCGGCAACTAGGAGTGTTCCAGGAGAGGGAGGTGGTTAGGAGGCCTGAGGGCCCGTTATGCCACTGTAACGCGTCAACTAGGAGTGTACCAGGAGAGGGAGGTGAAAAAACCTTGAGCATGCCGTCCTTTGGACGGTACGTTAAGACATGATCCCGAGCTTGTACGATGTCAGGTACTAGTTAATGACCCCTACCCTAGGTGGAAAGACCTGGGAAGGCAACATTTAGGATTCCCATTGTAGAGTCGGGATCATGTCCACCAGAGCGACGAAAGAGCGCTCTAGTAGGCGATGCGAGTAACAAAAACTAACTTAACATTAAATTTATTATGAGGATTCAGAAGTCCCTGAGTAAAAGACCTATTAATAAAATCGATTTTTTTTTAGCTGAAGTTGGTTGTTTAATTTAAGCTGGGGAAGTTTCACCAACTTTTTTTCACATTTTTTTCTTCATTGTGGCTGAGCGCGAGAGAAAAAACAAGAAAAAAATCAACTTTTCAAAAGTGCCAATAGTAGTGACGATCATACAAAGGAATAAGTGTACAAAGGAGAAGAAAAGAAAGAACTAGAGAAACGTAGAGAGGAAAGGGGGAGGTACAAAACGTAGGAGAGAAGAGGAGGGGTTGCTACATACCGTACGTGACATATTGTGTGAGGGGAAATGCAGATCTAGTGGGCGGACCGCACAAAACGTATAATTTCTCGGCAGATTATCCACAACACGTTGAACCGTTTTCAACATCGGCACACATGAGTTCTTTTCAAAAACCTATTGCCATCTGTCAGTCGTGCGATAACTACACGCTGAGCTGAGCAAAGCACCAAGTGGGTATTTTGAATTTATTATTTTCATGTTAACGCATGGAAACAACCATCCCTTATAACGTAAGGATTCTATCTACAGTAATATACAATAGTGAAGCGCACATTTGTTGTAAGTACTGAAATAAAGATATACTGAGTAATATGACCCTGGAAGCTGCTACAGAGATGTACTTAGGATTGGGGTCTTCAAGGAGTACTTGACCTCAAATAGGTAGGGGACCGCCATTTAGGTGTAGTGGCCTGGAAACTATTGAAGGGCCAACTGAAGGCTATGATGACGGGTGACCAGATTAGTAGGATCATCTAGATGGTCATCAGGTATATGTATAGGAGTCGGTGGACTAGACGGGAGATAAGGTGTTGAAGAAACCAACGAGGCATGGATTAATGAGAGGGTGTAATGGGGCCAACCTGTTGACATCAAAAGTCAACTGAAGAAGGCTGTGATGAGGGATACCAGACAACTGTGACCAGGTAAGTAGGATCATCTAGATGGTCATCAGGTATATGTAGAGAAGTCGGTGGACTAGACGGGAGATAAGGTGTTGAAGAAACCAACGAGGCATGGATCAATAAGAGGGTGTAATGGGGCCAACCTGTTGACATCAAAAGTCAACTGAAGAATGCTGTGATGAGGGATACCAGTCAACTGTGACCAGGTTAGTAGGATCATCTAGATGGTCATCAGGTATATGTAGAGAAGTCGGTGGACTAGACGGGAGATAAGGTGTTGAAGAAACCAACGAGGCATCGATCAATAAGAGGGTGTAATGGGGCCAACCTGTTGACATCAAAAGTCAACTGAAGAATGCTGTGATGAGGGATACCAGTCAACTGTGACCAGGTTAGTAGGATCATCTAGATGGTCATCAGGTATATGTAGAGAAGTCGGTGGACTAGACGGGAGATAAGGTGTTGAAGAAACCAACGAGGCATGGATCAATAAGAGGGTGTAGTGGGGCCAACCTGTTGACATCAAAAGCCAGCTGAAGAAGACTGTGATGAAGTCGAGTATGACCAGATTAGTATAGTCATCCAGATGGTCATCAGGTATATGTAGTTGCCTTCGGTATATAAGCCGGAAGGTACAACGTTGAAGAAAGCAACGAGCCAAGAAAGTTAACCATTCTATTCCCGCTAAGTGTCAATTATTATCCTATTAGAGGCAGAAGGATACCCTAGATGTCCCCGCAGGACCCTCCTAGGGTTCAGCATCTACCCTTCCAAGTACCCACTCTAGTGATCCCTTGTTATTATCTTGTGGCCCTTCAAGATATTACGTCTCAAGAGGATATCTTCCTGCATCTCCTGAAAGAGGCATCCCTCCGTCCTCCCATCCTCTCTTTCTTCCAATTTGATTCCAGATCTTTTTAATTGTTCTTTATGAGATTCTATAGTGTTACCCTTCACATTTAAAGCTACCAATTCGTTCAAATTAGATTGTCCTTTAATATTAGTGTTTTTCTCCCCCGGCTGCACGAATCGCACTGAAATTCGATGCTGAGTTATCAACGGAATTTCATGTTTTCCAAACCCCTTATTCCAAAAAAAAGTCGTCACCGGCTATGTACTTTCCAACAACAACAACAACAATCTACTTTTTTTTTCCCATTATTTTGTGCTAATATTTATTCTTACATGCCATAAAAATCGCGCGGCAGCCCTCACTGCCGCGGCACCCCGGTTGAGGATCAGAGAGGAAGTGATTAATATTCAACAGCTATTATTACGAGGGCCGGATGAAGGGTAAGCTACAGCGGCGGGGGGGATATCCCAGTTTGTAGACGGCACACGGCAGTTATAGCCCCCGGCGCCAAATTAAAAGCCTGTCCTCTAAAACCTCGCCAGAGTGTGTAATTTATATGAGAATTCAGTACCGGAGTAAGACATCTATTGACTTTCACCCAAATCGGTGGATTGGCTTCGCAGAGAGAGAACGCGAAAACGCTTTTAATTAATACGAGCTGGGGAAGACACTCAGGTCCTGATTTTACCCTTGAACATTGCCTAAAGTTTCAGATGTATAGCCTCACGTTATAGTGTTTCGTTTTGCAGTAAACGACCAACGAAAACCTAAAAAAAAAAGTGTATAAATAAACTGAAAAATTGTCAATACTGTATAATACTTAAAAGAATATACAAAATAATTTATTTATAAATTTACGCTGATGGCGAAATATAAATGTAAAAAATGTGTGACATACTCACATTACGTATTCATTAAAATTAAATATTAATTATTGGAGGGGATGCGAAAAGCGAGGGTTGCACCGGGGGTGGAGGAGAAAAAAAATGTGAGCGGTTGAGTGGCTTCGAATCATCCCTCATCATTGTCAATAATATTAATTTATTTAGTTATTCTTTTTATGCAATGCAGTGACTTCCATGTTGAGTTTTCACAGGAATTTCGTGTTTTCCGGCTACCTAATTTCAAAAAAAATAAAAAATAATTGCTGATTTCCTGTCCGTCTTTGAACACGATAACTCTCACGGTTATGTTACCCTTAATCACCCGTATGGTGGGTGGGGGAAGCGTCAAAGGTTGTCACAGATCCCACCACCCACCACCAGTTGACACGGATAACCACATGGGGAGGCTGCAATGGTGATTAAGGGTAACATAACCTGACACGGATAACCACATGAGATGGTTACAATGGAGGGGATGATTGGAGGTAATATAACCTGACACGGATAACCACACGGGAAGGTTATAGTAGTGGGGGTGACTGTTTAGTGACATAACCTGACACGGATAACCACATGGGGAGGTTATAATGGTGGGGGAAGGGTCAAAGGTTCTCCCACCACCACTTGAGATAGAACCGGCCTTTATACACTACTCGCATCAGCTAACTTCCACTAAAGTAACTCAAATTGAACTTCCCCACAGCCGTTGGACTCTGACTGCTGCTGTCTCTCCCTCTCTATGATATATCACCTCATCTCTGACGGGAAGAGACTGTCCCCCCCCACCCCCCCCCCTCCGGAAGAGACTGTCCCCCCCCACCCCCCCCCCCCTCCATTTTTTACAAAATATGGTATACATTTTTCCCCGGAGAAGTATTTTAAATAGAGTGGAAGGTTGCCCTGGAAATGAAGGCGCGGCGGTACGGCAGGGCGGTAGCTATTCATCTTGGCAAGGTTAGTCGTTATTCATCTCGCTTACCTCAGCCCCCCTGTCGCCCCCCTACTCCGGATATCGACCCCCCAGGGGTCAATGGCAGGGGGTCAATACAAATCCTGCACTTTTTTTTTTTATTAAGAAAATTCTATGATGTCATAAGTCAATTTGCAATGAATGTTCATCTTAATTTTATTTACCCATAAGGGAGTACAGGGGAAGTTATGTAATCGGCCCCAAAGTCAATGATGACGTGTGAATATGAAAACCTTTTAGAATAAATATATCGACAGTCAATGTGGACTTAGAACCCCATATAAGGATTGTCAGCCAGATCGCGCAAAAGGCGAAAAGGGTTTAGAGCGAGAGGAGAAACTAAGTTTATTACAGATAATGCAACACTGGTGATTCACCTACCACATCTCACTTCTTTATAGGGGAAGTTACATAATAGGTCAGAAATTCGATGTTGAATTTTCATCGGAATTTAATGTTTTTCGACTCCTTGATTGCAAAAATAAAAAAAAAAAATGTCCATCTATGTGTATGTATGTATGAACATGATAACTCCTGGTAGAATGAATGAATCGACACGAAATTATATAAGTGTACCCAGAACCCTCTAAGGACGACACCTATTAATTTTCAGCCAAATCGGCCAAAGGTAAGTGGTGGGGGGGGGGGGGGGGATTAGGAAGAGGCTTAACATAAAAACTTTAATAACTGCCGTTATAATGAATGTATCATGTATCGACACAAAATTTCATATGTAAATTCAAAACCCCTTAAGGATGGGACTTATTAATTTTCCGCGAAATCGGTGGAAGGAAAGGGAGGAGCAGAGAAGAGGGACTTGACTTAAATACCCTTAGATTCAGAAGCATATAGTTAGTTATTATGACTCATGCCCGAGCTTCAACTACGAAGTCATATCGTCTACTACCAGAGTGCTCTTTCGTCACTCTGGTGGACACGAGCCCGACTCTATTTTTTATTCACCAAGGGTAGAGGGGTCTTTAACCTGACATCGTACAGGCTCGGGACAATCGCTTAACGTCCCATTCAAAGGACGGCGTGCTTAAGTTTATTTTACCTCTCAGAGCCTCCTCGGTCGGGTTTCGAACCCACGATCTTGAGCTCAGAAGGCAAGCACGCATACCACTGAGCTACCGGCGCCCTCATTGAGTTTTAGCACTTGCCAAATTGATTATTTCTTGCTGGGGAATGATGCCATGAACCACTTTTTATTGTAACCCAACCCCCCCCGCCCCCCCCCCCCACCATTTCTTATTTTTAAGCCCCACTCTATGTATAGTTTTGTTTAATCAACTACGCGAAAAATGAAAAAAACAAATTGAAGTGTTCCCTGTAAAAAAATGAAATACTAGTGTAGAGTGGAACCAGTATACAACTATATATTAACGATATATTATGAAGGTTTCAAGGAACAGATACACTTTTACGATCCATTAGGTAAACTTTAAATGGCCATGGACTTAGATGAACAATGAAGGATAAGTTTAAAACTTTAAAAAAATAATAATAGTACTACCATTACAAATATGGTAGTACTACCATTACAAATCATAAGATTACAGTACGTAAGTATGTTGAGATCCACCGATATATCTTTAGAATTGTACAAGCAGGATTATCTAGCTCAATTTTGTAATAAATGTTTTTTTTTTTAGAAAAAAACAAAAAAAAGTAATTTAACTGTAAATACAGGTATTTAGCTACTTATAGGTATAAGAAAATATTGAACTAATATAGAGAGGATAAGATACACAAATACATGTTCATACCATGTACGGATATGTAGTAAAACCCCGGTTATCCGACTTGGGTTTAATGCCGCATCAACATTTAGTGATTCTAGGAATTATATCATCGGGAGAATGAATCCGTGAAATATATAATCAAAGTAGAGGACGCCGATAGCTCAGTGGTATGCGTGCTTGCTTACTGAGGTCAAGATCGCGGGTTCAAAACCCGGCCCTTATTTTATTTTATCTGGGAGGTAAAATAAACTAAGCATGCATGTGAATAGATATTTAGGGTAGGCAAAATTTAGAACTCCCATAGTAGAGTCACTGCGAGAGCACTCTGGTAGTAGGCGAAATGAGTCATAATAACTGCATTATATTAATAGGTTTTCACATTACTACTTCTTACGTCATAAGTTTTCAGAACTCTCTAAAAATGAAATAATAGCCTTAAATAATATAAATATTATAACGGGTATAATAATCTTCTTTATTTCTTTATTTCACCAGATCAACAATTACATGTTCTACATGGTGGTTATAACATGGAAATAAGTCACTATAGTTTATGGGTGTTTTAACCCTTACTTGGTACAAGATTTTTTATGAATCGGGAAACTGGTAGAAACATGACTGCAAAATACATTAATGAGTGAATGATAGATACAGGTCTGAGGAAGATATAAATGGTATAATAATAAACTGCTGATTATATTGCCAGTTGAACCCTTGTGCGTCACATCCGTTGTATGTTCGTCACGAAAGAAATGGGAGCTGGGGTTTCGTGACACACAACTATTTAAAAGAAATTTCACTTCAAAAATTGGTTCATCTTCCCCAAAAGTGCCGATCCTGCGAGCATGTATGTCACATGTCTTGTCGAACGATTGGCCACTACTTCATACATAAGATTACTGCCAGGTCGGGATTCGAACCCGTGTGGCTCTCAAAGTGACCAACTCGCCCATTGGGACCCAGTCTACAAATCTAATATAAACGAAAATGATGAATAGGATATTGTTAGCAGGAAGGCAGCCATGGATATAACTGATGCCAATGGTGTAGGCAACAGACAGGTTGGGTTGAAACTGTGTGGGTCGGGGAGGCGGGAAGGGGGTGAAGTTTTCCCGGGTAAAAAGAACCGCCCCCGCCCATTTATCTCCCCCCTCCTCCCACTGTCAGGGCGGGAAAACAAAGGGCTCCGCACATCCTATCTTTATATCTCCATTAATATATATCTTGGGATGTGTTTTGCGCATGTGTGCAATCCTTCTCTCCCACACACACACACACACCACACTTATTTTCCAAGTATAACTTTTCACCCCCTCCCGCGCCCCACCACAACTCGTCCAATCGATAACCATTTAGATTTGTTTTCTACTTTTCTCGGTTGCCCGCTTTAAGCGATCAGATCCTGTGCCAATGAAAGCTCCATGAATGCCAGCAATGTACAATGGTTACGTGAGACAGGAGGACGCCTTCCTTCGGAGGGGAAATGAAATGTGCCTGTACGATGTCATAAAGATTAATAAACCCTAATTAAACCTGTACAGGTAACGATAAGAGCAGTGGATCCTTAAGGTCCCTTGGTGCACACACTATCCCACCCAGTATCATCTACACGAGACATCGAAATGCAATCGATTTGCATTATTATTTCGAACTTCCCCAGCTCTACGAGGTACAAGGGAAGTTATGTAATCGGTCAGAAGGACGGCTGGCTCAAGGGTTTTTTTTGCCTCCCAGATAAAAAACCGAAGGGCTGGGTTTCACAATCGCGATCTTCAGCTCAGTAGACTAGGGCAAAATAATAAAAAACTGCACCCGAAATGTATCCTCTTGTTTCTTCTTATTAACTAACCCCTTCCTCGAGGACGCCGATATATCACAGGTAGCGTGCTAGCCTACCTGAAAGGTATAAAAAACATTGAGCACGCCGTCCTTCGGAGATGGGACGTTATAGACTAGATAGGCAGCATTTAAGACTCTCACTGTAGAGCTAACAAGGGAAAGGATACAATTATTGGATGCTTAGGTTCCTAGGTGTACACACCAGCCCTCCCAATATATCTGAACCCCTTCCTCAATAACATCTACAAGTCGCAATGCTCAGGAAATGTTTCTTCATACCAAGTATTTTCAAATGAAAATATATATGAAACATTTTATTAAGGGAGTATTTTCTCCCCTTGTTTTTCCAGAAAAAGGTTCATTTTCATTTAAATTTTTCAAAAATTTTGATTTTAATATCTTTCTTTCTTTACATTCGCAACTCGTTCCTTATCCTTTATCCATGACCTACGACTACCAGAGCGCTCTTTTCGTCACACTGATGGACATGAGCCCGACTCTACTGTGGGAATCCTAAATGTTGCCTATTCTAAATTTTTATACACCTAGGGGTGGAGCCTTTAACGAGTATCTGACATCGTACAGGCTCGGTACTATCGCTAAACGTCTCATTCGAAGGACGGCGTGCTTAAGTTTATTTTACCTCCCAGACTAAATAAACTAAGGGCCTCGGTAGGGTTTTGAACCCGCGATCTGTTTAACTACTACAATATTTATATTAATTAATGCCATTGTTTCATGTTTAGACAATTCTCTTGTAAACGCTGTAACTGACAACGAACGAAATGATAATGACGTAAAAAGTAATAATAACGAAAATATGTTAATAAAGTACACAAAAGATACCTTGATTTTTTTTTAAACGCTAAAATATATGTTATTATTCCGTATTGGTTAGGGTAGCTGCCTACTTACCTGCAAGTTCATGATTTACATTATGTACGGCCAAAATGTATTAAAACTTGACTAAGCACTAAGTGCTTAGTCAAGTCTTGCAATCGGTAGTTTCCAGTTTTCAAAAATCTAAGTGAAGCATCTATTGCTTTTCAGTCAAATTGACCAAAGAAAAAAATAGAGAGAATGAATATATAATTGATTACAAATAATTCGAGTTGGGGAAGTAGATTGCTGGTAATTTCTGGGCAACTTTTTTCTTCTAATTTTTTCACAAATCCTACACTCCGGGGCATGAATAGAAGAGCTTCGGCCCTTGGTCCTGGACCTCTCAACTCAAAATCCTTAATAACTGCTTATATACTGAATGTTTCGACACAAAATTCTATATATAAATCCAGAACTGCGTAAAGACGACATCTGCCGAATCGGCCGAAGGGAAGAAGAGTGCCTCCAAAAGTCTATTAATTGCCGATGTAATGAATATATCGGCACAGAAGTTCAAACACCTACTAATTTTCAACAAAATCGCTAGATTGGTTTCAGAAGACGAGAGATGACGGCCGGGCAAGTACATTGCCTGTCCTTTTTCTCACCCTGACCACTCGGGTATGAACTGGGCGGGTGATTGTGGGAACCAGTTTATTGTTGAGGGAACTGTTACTGTTTGCAGAGGGGGACCTCCGACTACGCCCCCAGCCCTCCTGCCACTGTTACCAGAGAGTATTGTATTGAGCTAGGAGGGGGGGGGGGGGGTCTTCTTGCTCTACACCTGGCTGCCTCACGATTAGCTTACATTAGTGGGGGAACCAGCGTCAATTGTACCGATGACTTTTATATAGGTACTAGCAGGTCCAACCCGGTGTTGCCTGGCTGGGTCATTTTGGTAGGAGTGGTTTGTACACCCAGGGATCTAAGCATCCAATACTATACTCTTATTCTGGACGATGGCCTGTCATCAAGAAAACAGTGAGAATTATTATATTTTGAGCGCTATTGGTCAAAATAGATCTCAAAAAGTCTGTGAACACGATAATTCCCGAAAGAATCAATATATCGACGCGAAAGTTTACATCATACAGGCTCGGGACCATAGTTTAACGTCCCAACCTCAGATAAAATAAACTAAGGACCTTGGCTGGGTTTCGAACCCGAGATCTTGAGGAGGCAAGCACTGAGCTTTTGCGCTTTCTGCGCGGCACTAATTCACCTTCCCCCCCCCCCCCCCCCCCCCCCCCCGCAGGGCGATATGAATACTTTCAACGAAGGGATGCACGTGCTTCCCGACAGTGTGGTGTGACTCGTGTTGGCTTTCCACTAAACTCACCCCCCTGACCTCTTGGGTGCTTTCGTCCCTGGTGTGGGACCATAACACCCTCTTCGTCCTCGGTGAGGAACCATAGTTGTAGTTTCTGGATTGCGCTGAAACTAGGAAAGTTCATGCCGGGTTAGGAGCGCCAGGTGTTATCGTCACCGGCGGTCCGCCGAGGCTCGAGGTTAGGGGGCATTTTTTCGCCTCCTCCACTCCGCCCTCCTCCCGGGCTTTTTCGCCTCCTCGGGCATTTTTTCGCCTCCTACCGGGGCCATGGATGTCTTAAATAATTATATATAACACATAGACATGGCTAATATGCACCGTATATGAAGCCAAAAAAAAAAAAAAAAAAAAACTCCGCTACAAATTGGGTGAATGCCGGATAGGCACTAATTCACCTATCAAAAGACTTACTGGATCTGACATGTAGACGATTTTAGCTTCACCTCGAGTGCTATCTTTATCAATAATTATTTTGTTTTATAATACAATATCAATATGATTCGTAAACAATTTTTTGATAAATTTAAATAATTAATACTATGAATAATATGATAATGAGCCTGTAATACATGAAGCCCACATAAGAAACCTTGTTATCAGGTTCTTCATATCAGTTGAAAAATACGAAAACGTTATTCCCGTTGTTAGCAGTTTTTTAATCTAAAGGTACATTATCAAAAATTGGATATTTTACTAACCCACGAACATACGATTTTTGATCAGAATTTTGTGTTTTCCGTCCCCCTGATTCCAAAATTCCAACAAAAAAAAAATACGATAACTCGCGATACAATCAATGTATCGACACAAAATTATATATGTTTACCCAGAACCTTAAAATGTTCCTCATGACGTACAATGTGAAAGGTACCGACAATAAAAATAGGTTGTAAACAATAAAATCAATAAATAAATAAAACTAACAAATTTTATTAACTCAGAAGTAACATTTTGTATAAGAAACAATTTCCTGCGGATAACAATAACTGTTCTATTCCTTGTTATCCCGAAAAGTTGTAAATTAAACAATTTGGGACAATTTGAGGCTAGTGTGAAGAAAGAGGATAGGAAAACAAGATAAGGAACAATTTGACAAATAATCAAAAGGTGACAAACAAACAAACAGTCATCTCAAACAAACACTTGTGATAAAGTGACAAAGAGAGCGCGGCGCGGCTCTTTCTGTTCACAATCACTTCCTTAAAAAGTATCATCAAGAAAACATTATTATTATCAAATAGGGTGCATCTTGTTATGAAGCAACATTAAAGTGGGGGGGGGGGGGAGGGGGGAGGGGGGTCACTGAAGGGCTAGGACCGGCCTGCTTCTGTTCTCGCCACGAGCCGACAAATCGGTAGTCGGTTTCTGTCACCAGCTGCAGCAGATCCAGTCCCAAATATGATCCTGTTCCATGAATCAACTCAACCCTAGCTAGCAGACATTGGAGAACTACATGTTCTGTAGTCCTGATGCCATCGCACCAACAGTTCGAGCTGTTCTTTGTCTTAAAAAGAAGAGCTTAGAGTTGAAGTCACCATGACCTGATAATATTTGGGACATCCAATGATCAGTCGGTACCGACAGAGAGGCGTACCCGGACGTCCGGGAAGTATGCGTACATTGGAGCTTCTTGAACAACGTTGTTACCATTTTTCCACTACCCAATTCTGGACGATGGCCTGTCATCAAGAAAACAGCGAGAATTAGTATATTTTGAGCGATAATTTATATTTTGATAATTTTGTTTAGTAGGGATTTTTTAAGCCTGACATTTCATACTGGGGAGATGTGATCTGATACCCCACGATACGGGATAAGAAGTGATTGGTCAAAATAAATCTCAAGAAGGCTGTGAACACGATAATTGCCGAAAGAATCAATATATCGATGCGAAATTTTAAATGTGGATTATGCAACAAACATTCAGAACACTATGACGAAGACATCGAGTGATTTTAAGCCGAATCAGCCAAGGGGAAGAGGGAAGAGACGAAAAAACCCAAATAACTATTAATGAAAGTTATTAAAGTATTAACACAAAATTTCATATGTATATTAAAAGCCCTATAAGGACGACATCTATTAATTTTCAGCAGAAATAGCCCAGGGGGGGGGGGGGGGGGGGGATCAGAGGGAGGCTGCTCAATTCAAAAATCCCAATAACTGCCAATGTAATGAATGTATCGATATGAAATATTATATTTAAATTCAAATCCCAATAAGGATGGCACCTATGAATTTTCCGAAAAATCGGCGGAAGGAAAGGGAGGCAGAGAAGGCGGCTCAAATACCCTAAAAACTGCCGATGTAATGAATGTGACGACACAGAATTATGTTTGACGATTCTGAGGAAGAGCGAAAACGTAATTGATTAATTCGTGGGGAAGTAATTAGCCGACGATTTACCAAAAAGGAAATGCACTGTATTGATATGGCTGTTCCTTACATCGTCTCTAATGACGTAAATTGTTACAATTGTTACGTAACAATTATATTTTTATGTAATCTTTATAAATTTAAAATGTTTTTCGAATTCAGAATGTTACGTTGTATAGCAGCGGCGCTTCCAAACTTTAGCAGTAGGCAATGAGAATATCGGAGAACTGAGTGTCTCTGGAGAAGAAAGCTAAATCGACGTCGAAGGCACGAGCCGCGAGGGCGCATAGATCTATCCTGTGGAACAAAGGTAACCGAAAATAAAAAATGAATATATGCAATTAAATATGTACCATCCATAACAAATAGTACCATAGGTAAATAATGTATGAATTAACATAACAATTGACAGGTAGTTTTTGTCATTAATTCATCACACATGTGTACTAGGTCACACAATGCTGTTCTTGGTGACTTGGTGAATCACCGCTATTAATAAAATAATATAAAGAAAAAACAAAATCTACAGTGAATCACTGCCTATGTACTTCCCCAACAAGAATTAATAAATTACGTTTTCGCTCTCCCTCCAAAGCCAATCGACAGTTTGGGCTAAAATTCATCTTCTGAGTCCCCATATTAAATATTATGTCGATACATTCATCACATTGGCAGTTATTAGGATTTTTCAGTTATCCCATCGCTTTTGGGAGGGCGCCGGTAGCTCAGTGGTATGCGTGCTTGTCTTCTGAGCGCAAGATTGTGGGTTCGAAACCCGGCCGAGGCCCTTAGTTTATTTTATCTGGGAGGTAAAATAAACTTAAGCACGCCGTCCTTCGGATGGGAAGTTAAGCGATGGTTCCGAGCATGTACGATGTCAGGTACTCGTTAAAGACCCCTCCCTACCCTAGGTGAATAAAGATTTAGGGTAGACAAAATTTAGGGCTCATGTCCACCAGAGTGACGAAAAGAGCGCTCTAGTAGTAGGCGATAAAACCTCGTAGTTAAAGCCCGGGCATGAATCATAAAACATACAAATCTACAAAATGTCGGTTTTTTTTTTGTTTTTTTCTACGATTTTTTGATATATACGATATTAATGACTTTCCACACCTCCGAAATCGATTCTTGATCAATTACCTTAGAAAAGATAGTATTTAGGGGAAGAGTGGAAACTTAATTTGAGGTGGGGATGTAGAGCGGGGAGCAGACAATGACCTGGGGTAGAGGTGAGTACACATTGAGAGACAGGAACCGTTAGAAGAGAGACATGGATGGACACAGGGAAATAATAGTGAGAACTGTAGTCTAACCTTCACAATGCCACTGGCCAGAGTCCCTCCCACACATTGGAGTTCCTCAAGGAGATTGTTCAAAAGTCCCAACATTGTGTTAAAAAAATGTGGGACAACGGGTAAAAATACAGGACACAGGGTAAATAGTAGAAAAAACACGAATGACTGAACTCAAAATGTGAATCCCGCCAAAAAAAAGTAGGTAAATCACAGGAAATGTACTTCCACACAACGAATTAATTAAGGTGTCGCTCTCCCTCCAAAATCAGTTGATTGCGCTAATAATCTCCTAAGGCTCCTAAATCCTCATAACATATTTCATGTCGATACATTCATTTATCGGAATTGGGGTTTTTGCGTTAAGCCTCCCCTTCCCTTTGGTCAATTTGACTAAAAATCAATAAATTCTGGATCCACATACAAAATTTCGTGTCAACACGGAATTATCGTGTTCCCAGCCACACACAGATAGAACTGAGTTTTGAGTTTAGCTTTTGGTAGAGTTGGCTGAAAATCTATAGGTGTCATCGTTAGAGGGTTTTGGAATCACATATAAAATTTCATGTCGATACATTCATTCTATCGGGAGTCATCGTGTTCACAGACAGATAGACAGCATTTTTTTTTTTTTAATATTTGGAATATGGAGGTCGGAAAACGTGAAATTCCTTTGAAAACTTTGCATCGAATTTCTGACCGATTACATAACTTCCCCTATACTTCGTATAGCTGGGGAATTTAAACAAAAAAACCTAATTCACGTACGAAAATATTGAGTATACAATAAATATTGAGACCACTTATAGTAACTTCATTCATGATCATACAAATGTTTGAATATATTTTTTTGCGTTTTGAGTCGATATAGCGGAAATACAAATAAATAAGTTGAAAATACGAAAAATAAATCAATGAAATTGATTCGTTAAAATTTTGGGACATTTTTTGGAATGACAACTTTTCCAAAGAAGTAACAGTTTTCGTATAAATCAAGCAAATACCTGAAAAAAAATTGTTTCTTTTAGGATTTTTTTAATCGATTCAAATTCGGTTATTTCGGAAACTATAAATGGTTGTCTCTGCGAAACAGCTGTTTCTTTGTTTCACTCATGCCCGGGCTTCAATAACGAGATCATTTTCATGGCTCTGGTCGACCATGAGCCCTCTCTACTTTGTGAATCCTCAACTTTGCCTACCCAGGTTTCGTTAGGATAGGGAGCACAACTTAACAAGTACCTGACATCGCACAGGCTCGTGACCATCGCTAACGTCTCTTACGAAAGACGGCGTGCTCAACGTGTATTTTAACCTCCCAGATAAAGAAAGCTAAGAGTCTCAGCTGAGTTTGAACCATTGAACTTCAGCACAATAGGCAAGCACTTAGAATACTTAACTTAATTTTTTTATTTTATATAGTTAGTGACTCATGCCCGGGCTTTAAGTACGAGGTCATACCGCCTACTAACAGAGCGCTCTTTCTTCCCCGGGTGGACTTGAGGTCGACTCTACGAATCTGCGAATTTGATCTCAGAAATATATATATAAAAACAACATACGTCGAGTTTGATAAACTTCGCACTACGTCAGACGGAACTTATCCACGATATCCTATCGATAGAGATAAGTACGGTATCGTTATAAAGTAGCTGACAGAGGTGCATAATATAGACTGAGTATCGTATTGAATGCATTTCGGATTGAGAATTGCATGGCTCCCATTGAACGATAATCATATCTAGCAATTCTCTCTGAAGTAGGTACATCAAAGAGGTTGCGCCTGCAAAATACATAATTAAGCCCTTTAGATTCACAAAATCTGATCGGCAATCCATAGGCCTCCATAGACCATTAGTGAACCCAACAAGTTTTTAAAAAATTACGTGCTTAACTTTTATATTGTATAATTCCGCCTAAATAAGTGAACCGGTTTTGGTGTATAACGAGTAATTAACAGGACCATTAACGTTCTTTCTGACGTTTCAGATAAAAAACTCTAAGATCCTGGGAGGGGTTTCAACGCCGCGATCTTAAGCTCAGTAGGCAAGCACGTTACTTCTGACCAATAGGCGCTCTCATACTCAAATGTGTCGTGGAAAAAAAATTTGAATTCTTCTAGTGGCCGTAGTTTACACTTTTTTTTGTATGCGTGCTTGTGTTCAGAGCTCAAGATCGTGGATTCGAAACCCGACCGAGGCCCTTACTTTATTTTATCTGGGATGTAAAATAAATTTAAGCACGCCGTCCTTCGGATGGGACGCTAAGCGATGGTCCCGAGCCTGTACGATGTCAGGTACTCGTTAAAGACCCCTACCCTAGGTGAATAAAAATTTAGGGTAGACAAAATTTAGGACTCCCACAGTAGAGTCGGGCTCATGTCGACCAGAGTGACGAAAGAGCGCTCTGGTAGTAGGCGATATGACCTCGTAGTAAAAGCCCGGGCATGTGTCATAAAACCTAACCTAACCTCAACTAATTTTTTTCTCTGTCCATTTGAAACCAATGTATCGATTTGGCTGAATATCAATGGGGGTGTTACTCAGGAATTAAATTTCATGTTTAGATCAATCATTTAAATAACCGGTCGCACGGTGCGAAAACATTTTGGCTGCCCCATCCATATACAAAGAAAAAAATGTATATAGGTTAGTACAATATATGTATAGGTTGGAACATGCTAAGAACGACATTTATTAATTCTCCATGAAATGTGCCGAAGAGAATGGGGATGGGGCACCCCTAAACTAATGGATGTATCGACACAAAATATAGTATGAGTATGAGGATTTAGAAATGACTACATTAGTCAACTATTGATATTAGCCCAAACGGTCCATGGGTTACGGAGGGAGAGCGGAAACATAGTTGATACATTCGTTCTGGGGAAGACATTGCTGGTGGGCCTACAATATGACTTTCATATAATATATGAAATACATATTATGTATTCACAAAACATTTTAATATCGTGGTAACCCTTTCAACGTTAATTTTTTTTAAAATTTGCTAGCAGTATTTTCTTTGCTATCTTTCGAATTGAGTTGTAAATTTTACGAAATATAAATATATTATAAGGTGTTTAATATTTACATAAAATTTGTCCTTCATTGGTGTTAGAGACGATCTAGCAACGAGTACTTACCTGTAACAAATGAACAAATAGATAAATAAACATAAATAAATATAAATATAAATAAATAAATAAAACATAAATAAATAAATATAACATAAGTACATAGGTTCGATGACGATTTGACTGAAAATCGATAGGTGTTCTTATACAGTTTTGGTCACACATATAAAATCTTGTGTCGATACATTAATTCTATCGGCAGTTAATTAAGTTTTTATGTTAAGCCTCCCCCCTAATCCCGTCCTTTACTTTGGTCGATTTAGCTGAAAAACAGTAGATGCCATCGTTAGAGGGTTCTGGATTCAAATATAAAATTTCATGTCCATACATTTATTATATCGGGAGTTATCGTGTTCACAGACATACAAACATAATTTTGATTCTATAGGTCGGAACACAGTGAATTCTGTTGAAAACTCGGCATCGAATTTTTGACCGATTACAAAACTTCCTCTATACTTGGGATAGCTGAGGAAGTAACAGTGTTGAGTACTCTTCAAACTGTTAGTTAATTATATTGTTTGCTAACTGTTAGTTGTTAAACTTAAGTGCAAAGTGGCACGATACACTTGAGGAGATCCATGCTTCAGTCTCTTTTTAACAACTATTTACACAAAATTTATAATAACAGATGTATCTAAATGAGAAATAATGCCAATTTCTTTTTGGGACTTGTCACCACTTTCAAGTTTTGTTTGCGTATTGAACACTCGAAAACAATTTTTTTTTTTAAATCAACATTAAAATTGAGGCCATCTGCGGAAGAAGGGCCCACAGTCAGAAACCTTGTTTTGAAAAAATCGCGTTTGAAATTTTCTTTTGTATCTATGAAACAATATCGGATGCTTTGAAAATATTGTGCATTAAAATTGAACATTGTTATACTTCTTAATAAAAACCGTGCATTGCATTTTGGGTTGCGACTTCATATTCGTTTTTTTTTTTTTAATTTAAAATTTGCTGGCTATGGGCCCTTATTCCACAGAACTGTTTTCACCCACACAAAAAAAAAAAAGACACGAATAAAAACAAGAAAATATGCTGAAAAATTTGTAATAACAGCAATATAAATATGTTATTGTGGAAAATTATTAGATGCCATCTTTATGTTTAGAATTCAAATATAAAGTTTCATGTCGACACATTTATTAGATCGGCAGTTATTGGGATTTTTGAGTTGAATCCTCCTCTGATCCTCCCCTCCCCTTCGATAGATTTCGCTGAAAATTAATAGGTGTCGTTCTTATAAGGCTTTGAATTTACGTATGCAATTTAGTGTCAATACATTCATTACAAGGGCAGTTATTAGTTTAATAGAGATAGTACCCAAACTATCTCCTGTAAGTAAAGTATTGAGTTTTAGCCCCAAAGGGTCGATTGGTTTTGGAGGGTTCACTAACGATTTTTTATCCTTTTTATCAACAAAAACTATCAATAATAAATAATATTTTTTACATATTATTTCAGTTGATTAAAGTTCTATACAACCTAGTGTGTTTCTTAAACTTCTCTGGGATGTTGAAATGTTGATTTTTTCCGGCATTTTTTCCAAAAGTGTCTTATATTAATAACAGCAATATAAATATATTAAAAATAAAAAATAATTATTAAAACTATCTCCAAACTATTGAGCAGCTGATATTTCTTCAAGTACCCAAGAAATCCACTCTTTATCCTTTTGTACCATTAGTGGAAATAGATCCATAACATGGTTTACCTTTTCAGGCTTTATACCTGATATGTTGCTAACCTTGATGGTATTATATATTTTCCAAAATTTGAATGGCATGAAGGAGCCTCAAAACGTTTTGGAGCCAAAGTTCCGTCTTTTTTAAATTTCATGTGTACATATTTTTGTATAAATACAAATTTGGAACATGCTTCTTTTTTGGCAAAATGAACATAAAATCTCATAGGGTTGTCGGATGAGGTTCAGATTTTTTTTAGCATGTAGGAAACAACATGGAGAATAGAATACACTGCTCTGGGGAAAAAGGGCACATAGACCTATGGGTCCTTCTTCCGCAGATGGCCTCAATTGAAAGTTTTGGAGGGGAGGGGGGGACTTTTAGGACCATCTAATTTTGTAATAGGTTACACCAAATTAAAGATCTTTGCAACAGCTTCAAGATGATACCACTCTCGTCTTCCTGTCTTAACTACATTCTTAGATATTAGCAGTTCAAAAATAGGCGAAAAAGTCCTCTTTCCAGAGCCATTTTGACCTGGAGGCCAAGTTTCATCTAAGCCAAAAGACATGACTCGTTTAGTGACATGTTGACAGACATTGCCAAAACTGCAAACTGCAGTTGATGTTGATAAACTGCCAACTTCTTTCTTCAAAGCCAACTAACTGCCAGTTCATCATCAACTAACTTCCACCCCCCTCTCCCTTCTCTTCTCTTTAAACCACTAAAGAAGATAATTAACGCCTATAAAGAGAAGACTCTCTCCCTCTCTCTCGCTCCTGCGCTGAGATTGGCGTAACACCAAATTCCATATGAGGCTTTTCCTACCCATAAAATAGAGAGAAAATCCATGGGAGGACATTTTCTATGGATGATTTACGGATTGAGAAAAATAAATAAAAAAACATACTGTTAATTATACATAGAAATAAATAAAATAAAATAAATTGTTATTATACCCAACCCAGAAGTCCTTAAGTTATTACGTTACAAAGAGTTCTCTTCTCTATAAATCGTAGAACTGATATATGACTCTTATATTATGCTAGGCATCTCTGCTAGTATAAGCTAGGCAACGGTAGGCATCTGTGCTAGTATGAGCTAGGCAAAGGTGCGCACATCTGCTACTATGGGCTAAGCAAAGGTGCGCACATCTGCTACTATGAGCTAAGCAAAGGTAGACATATCTGCTAGTAAGAGCTAGGCAAAGGTAGGCATATCTGCTAGTATGAGCTAGGCAAAGGTAGGCATCTCTGCTAGTATGAGCTAGGCAAAGGTAGGCATATCTGCTACTATGAGCTAAGCAAAGGTAGACATATCTGCTAGTAAGAGCTAGGCAAAGGTAGGCATATCTGCTAGTATGAGCTAGACAAAAGTAGGCATCTCTGCTAGTATGAGCTAGGCAAAGGTAGGCATCTCTGCTAGTATGAGCTAGGCAAAGGTAGGCATATCTGCTAGTATGAGCTAGGGAAAGGTAGGCATCTCTGCTAGTATGAGCTAGGCAAAGGTAGGCATCTCTGCTAGTATGAGCTAGGCAAAGGTAGGCATATCTGCTACTATGAGCTAAGCAAAGGTAGACATATCTGCTAGTAAGAGCTAGGCAAAGGTAGGCATATCTGCTAGTATGAGCTAGACAAAAGTAGGCATCTCTGCTAGTATGAGCTAGGCAAAGGTAGGCATCTCTGCTAGTATGAGCTAGGCAAAGGTAGGCATATCTGCTAGTATGAGCTAGGGAAAGGTAGGCATCTCTTCTAGTATGAGCTAGGCAAAGGTAGGCATCTCTGCTAGTATGAGCTAGGCAAAGGTAGGCATATCTGCTAGTATGAGCTAGACAAAGGTAGGCATCTCTGCTAGTATGAGCTAGGCAAAGGTAGGCATATCTGCTAGTATGAGCTAGGGAAAGGTAGGCATCTCTGCTAGTATGAGCTAGGCAAAGGTAGACATATCTGCTAGTATGAGCTAGGCAAAGGTAGGCATATCTGCTAGTATGAGCTAGGGAAAGGTAGGCATCTCTGCTAGTATGAGCTAGGGAAAGGTAGGCATCTCTGCTAGTATGAGCTTGGCAACGGTAGGCATATCTGCTAGTATGAGATAGACAAAGATAGGCATATCTGCTAGTATGAGCTAGACAAAGGTAGGCATCTCTGCTAGTATGAGCTAGGCAAAGGTAGGCATATCTGCTAGTATGAGCTAGGCAAAGAAATGCATATCTGCTAGTATAAGCTAGGCAACGGTGCGCACATCTGCTAGTATGAGCTAGGCATATCTGCTAGTATGAGCTAGGCAAAGGTAGGCGGCACATCTGCTAGTATGAGCAATACAATAGCCGCCATCTTCCTTGGAACTATTTACCTATAAAATTATATTTATTGTACAATATTTGAATCTCTATATCTTTGTTTCTATTTGTCCTTTATATCCCGGACAACACATGGACCATTGAAAATTTCTTAAGGAACACTTTTTGTCAGGAGCAATTTTTCGATAGGATTAACCATTTTCGCAATAACTCAAGTCTTTGTCTACTTAGTTGTATTATCTGGTGTGGTCAGCACAAGAGTTTCTTCCGAGGCTCTTCGGATGGGACGTTAAGCGATGGCCCTGAGCCTATGTGATTTCGGCTACTAAAAGACCCCAAACCGTAGGGTAAGTAAACCTGAGTAGGCAACATTCATAATCTAGTCGTCAAACCCTTTCATTTGTCACCCATATCAAGTGTGTTGTGAAGAAAAATGTAATCCGCCATATTAGGGCGTCTGGGGCATATTGGATGTAGAACCATATTCGATATATTATATTGCACTGTCACCAGAATTCTACATATGTGCAAAATTTCAAAGCTCTACCTTAATTAGAACTAGTTGACATTTTGATTGCAAGATTTGACCTAAAGTAACAAGTGAAGTTAAATAAAAGCTTGTAAAAACATTTGTATTTATTTGAAATGTTAATAATATATATTTTTTTAAAATCCATATTGAATGTATCTCAAATATCAAATAACAAAATATTACTATATTCTGGTGTACTCGCTACTTTATATTGTTGTTATTCTCCATTAAAATGCCCCCCCCCCCCCCCCCCCCCTGGAAAAAATGTCTGAATTCAACACTGCAATTAGGACTCCCAGGGCAGTGTCGGGCCCATCTCCACCAGGGCAACTTAAGAGCGCTCTGATAATTAAAGCCCGGGTGTGGTGAATACAATAACTAACTAAGAAACTGAGGATATAAAAGTTCTAAACACAAAGTACGGAAATGCGGTAAGATTACGCAGTATACATCCCCTGTCGTAGTTCCATGAAACTTGAGGTGACGCTACTGCGTCTGTATAACTACGGTCGGGCTCATGTCCACCAGAGCAACCTAAGAACGCTCTGGTAGTTAAAGCCCGGGTCTGCATCTGTATAACTACTGTTGGGTCAAAACGTTTGCGTGTTGGTCAGGGTTGGTTTACTGATTGCTTTACTGCTATCTGGGTCCATTACTATACCATGTACTGCAATTTCTCTCCAGTTACTGCAACCTGACTCTCGTGGGAGATGTGTCCTCTGCATGTCTGCTTTATGATATCTCCCAGGGTGAGTTGTGTATAGGCATGGGCAATATGACAGATCCAAGTCACTATCCATATTACTTTTCCTCCATTCCAGAGGATCTTTTTTGAATAAAAAATAAATTAAAAAAACTACAAAAAAAGTGATTATATATATTCTTAAAAAAGTTGCGTAACTTTTCAAGCCATGTTAATCAACTTTGATCGGAAACATCGTTTTCTTAGAAATATTTGAATATTTTGAATGAACGCTTGCCACTTGTGAACACAAAACCAATGCAATTCCTAGTATAGAGGGCTAAACACATCCAATTTAAGAGATCACCTCTTGAGACGCCACCAAGAGACTTATAAACCGGCCCCCAAGACCAAACAACCCACTGCAGAAGCTGTATCGCTGCCTACTGTTCCATAAAGTTTTACAACGTATTTTCCTTCAATCGGTAATTAGTTTGTTGATATTGTTTTATAACAGTTGTTGATTGAAATAAAAATTGTTGAATCTAATGACATTGTACCTACTCGATTGTTTTTTGATTATATACAATAAGTGTTTTTGAACTTTAATTAATGTGTTAAAATTCTTGCCAACTGTTATACTTAATACGATTATTTTTCACAGAAAATGTTATTTCCATAAAATAAAAGTTCGTTTTGAAAGAACAGTTACTTATTCGATTGATATTTTTATTCTCCTTTCATCCTCCATAACTTAGAATAATTTAAATTAGGTAGATGTACATGAAGAAATGAAAATAAAATAATCATATATTATATATAATAAAATATTGGAATTGGAAAGTATTTTGCATGAAAAGCGTCAACTTACTGAATTATCGATACTATCGATACTTTTCCAACGGTATTATCGGTAAAATATCGACTATCGCACACCCCTAGTTGTGTGCACAAAGGCTATTTTATTTTAAATATTTATTATAATAATTTAATTTGGACAAAACACGTTCTGAAGATTGTTTTGGTTTCAACCTCACGAACGTTGGGTCCCCAAACTTACTGAGTTTAATTTCAGTTTATACTTTTTGAAAAGTTTTCAAACTATAAAGTGTAGGTTTATTGTAAAATTGTCAATAACTTCTTTTTTATTTCATAAACTTGCATTCAGAATACATTTTGCCCACGTATGTTCCAGTCAAACATATTTACACAATGATAAGTGTAGGCACAGCTCCCTGCGCACTAGCCACCTCTTATTGGTCAGATGGACGAAGCAAATTTCTGAATTCAATGGATTCAGTTAGTAATAGTGAGTCATGCCGGGGCTTTAACTACGAAGTCATATTGCCTACTATTAGAGCGCTTTTCTATCACTCTGGTGGACATGAGCCCGACTCTACTAAAGGAGTCATCGTACAGGCTCGAGACGCTTAACGTCCCAACCGAAGGACGTCGTGCTTAAGTTAAAATAAACTAAGGGCCTCGGTCGGGTTTCGAAACAGCGATCTTGAGCTCAGTTAGGAAGCACGCATACCACTGAGCTACCGGCGCCCTCTACAATATTATTAAAATATATTGTATATTATATAGGTAATTAAATTATGTTTCGAATATAAATACTGGTTTACAATTCATGGATAATATCTTATTATTCAACTATGAATTTTTAGTGACAAAATACATTTTGTACGTTAGAGCTCCTGTGTATTAATTTTGAGTTACTCAAAATTGCGGATTCGAATCCCGGCCGACGCCGTTTTTTTCTTATTCCCCCAGCTACATGAAGTATAGGGAAAATTATGTAATCATTCAGAAATTTGATGTTGAGACTTCACCAAAGAACAAAAAATCAAATACGAAAAGAAATAATAAAAATAAAAAATAAAGAAAAGAAAATATAAAACACAAATTTATTACCTAGCTGTTATTGGTACTTAAGTATTGGTTTTAGTATCCAAGCGTATTTAATGTCGGATTTTTTTTTTTTTTTTTGTGATGGCAAATTTTTATGGCTAGCCTTAATGTCAGAAGTACCGTCACCGAGAATAGATGGCCTAAATTTTGTTTGAATTCTTTATTTATTTTATTTATTGGTCGTCTCTTGAAAATTCTAACATTTTACAGTCGAACCTCTCTATAACGAAAACCACCGAGAAACATGCCTCTTGAAAACCACCCATTCACCGAGAAACATGACTGCCTCCTGAAAAAAAATAAATAAAAATCTACAATCCCGTATCCTTCGTAAAATGACAAACGCTCCATTCTACGTCTCTAATGCTATCCATCATGATGACCTCCAGATTCCCTTTGGTAGGGGATGTAATTAAATCCCGCTACAGACAATTCCACTCTACCCTTTCCTTTCACCCTAATCCTTTAGTAGGCACACTTGCGACAAGAACCCTTCCTAACGTTCATGTTCTGAGGCTAAGGCGGCCTCGAGACCTACTAACTGATTGCATTTTTTATATATATATATATATATATATATATATATATTTTTTTTAATTTCTTTCATCCGCTGATTATTACAAGATAATTGAGAGTCATTAATGAATGATTTATCTTTCAATATCCAAGCCATTTATTTATTCATCTATCACATATAGAGTTGTAAATAGAAAATTTAAAAAAAAAGTCTAGGAGTCGAAACCTAGAAAATGTTTTCAAGAATTTTTTTTTTGGAACGGGGAAGATCTATACCGACTAGAGCTAAAAGAAGTGGAAGATGGGGAAGGCAGAAAGGGATGGCTTTGTACTGCAACTCTTTCTTCTCTTCTAGTGCTAAATGAAATTAGTTTGAGGGAGGAGCGAAAAAAGACCAAGGACCCCTTGCGAAAATCGAATACAGTCGTAACGAACCACCCCCAGAGAACAGGGAGGGATAACACAATTATCTGGGTACCTGGCCCCTGCCATTAACGACACGTCTCGTATCTTGATTAGATAATACAAGTACGGTACTTATCTATCAACGGGTGGGGTACTTGAAAAGTGTTACCTAATGCAAGAAACATTTGAGTTTTTATTATTTCACTTGTCGTTTAGTAAAGTTGAGAATATAAAAAAAAGTTGATAAACCACCGGCAATCTACTTCATCAGAGTACCATTTACGTTAGTTAATTAATTCAGGCTGGGGAAGTAGTTTGGCGATGATTCACCGACAACTTTTTATTTGAGCTTTATCAAAACGTTATGGATAAGGCAAACTTTACCCGGGGTAAAGCTAGGTTTACCCTACTTCCGGCTCTACCCATAATATATCGATATATAATAATAAACTGTGTTCATATATTCTTCCTATGTGCAGTTATTGCGTCCTCTGGACATCTTTTTTTTACTCCCCCCACTATACTAAGTATAGAGAAAGTTATATAATCGGCCAAAAATTCGATGTCGAGTTTTCAACGGAATTTTATGTTTTCCGACCTACAGATTTCAAATATGGAAAACATGATTTCTGTATGTCTGTGAACACGAGAAGTCCCGATAGAATGAAGTTATTGACAAGAAATTTTATACGTGAATCCAGAACCCTCTAATGACGACATCTATTGATTTTCGTCCAAATCGACCAAAGGGAAGGGGGGATAAAAGGAGAGAAGCTTAACACAAAAACCTCAATAACTGCCGATGTTTTTTCACGCTAATGGCACAGCAGCCGATGCGTTAGAAAAAAAAAAAACTGCCGATGTAATGAATGTATCGACATGAAAATTCACATTTCCAATGAGGACATAATATGTCGAATTTCAGCAACATCGACCGAAGGTAGGGGAGGGGGCTCAATTAAAAATCCTAATAACTGCCGATGTAAAGAATTTATGGCCACAAAATATAGTAAGAGGATTTATGAGCCCCTAATTAAGTAAATTATTGAATATTAGCGCAAACTGTCGACTGGTTTTGGAGGGGGAGCGAAAAGTTAATAGATTAATTCGTTGTGGGGAAGTACATTGCCGGAGATTTACCTTTTTTTTTTTTAAATTTTTAGAATGAGATCAGAAAAAATTGTGGTGAAAACTCAATATGGACTGAGCGGATTACATAACTTGTCCTATACATACTTGGTAGAAGGGTCCATTAGTGTTGGTTGGCCTTACGTCCTAATAACAGTGATAAGGGTGAGTTAGCCCACTACCCAACTGTATAGGACAGCCCAGCTGTTCCACCAAGTCTCCCTCCCCTCCCTGTTCATTCACATTGTAATAGGGGGGGGGCTCATTGAGAGAACCACCCCATCACTACTACTTGTCATTAGTGCATACTGCAGTCAACATGAGAAGTGCAGCTTCAAAAATTAATTTATATTATGCACTGCAGCCTTACAGTAAGTGGGAGTTATCTTGAATTCAAACATTGAGGGACATATCATTTTAGAAACCAAGTGTTAACTATAGGTTAGGTTTCATGACTCATGCCCGGGCTTTAACTACGAGGTCATAACGCCTACTACCAGAGCGCTCTTTCGTCACTCTGGTGGACATGAGCCCTACTCTACTGTGGGAGTCCTAAATTTTGCCTACCCAAAATTTTTATTCACTGGGGCACGGGTCTTTAACGAGTACCTGACATCGTACAGGCTCGGGACCAACGCTTAACGTCCCATCCGAAGGACGGCGTGCTTAAGTTTATTTTACCTCCCAGTGTTAACTATAGATATAGATATACCTGCCCCAACTTAACGAAGTACAGACCAAGTTATGTATTCGGTCACAAATTCAGATTCGAAAATAAAGAAAGTGGTCAGTGAATGGCCATGAATGTATTTGTTTTGAGCTCTTTCAGCCGATTTCGCGAAGAATTAATAGATGTCGTTACATAATCGATACATTCATTATAATTAGTGTCTTCTTGTTAAGCCCTCCCCCTAATCCCCCCCCCCCCCCCCCCTTAGGCTGATTGGGCTCAAAATAGACAGATGGCGTCCTTATGGGGTACTATTGGATACAAATATAAATTTTTGTGTCGATACATTGCTTCTATGAGGAGTTATTTTGTTTTTCATTTTAGAAAACAAAAAGTCCGAAAAAATGAAATTTCGGTAAAAGCTCAATATCGAATTTCTGATCGATTACGTAACTTCCCCTATACTTCGTACAGCTGGAGAAGTAAAAAAAACAAATCCTGTCTGAATGTGTCAGGGAACACAATAACTACCTTGATGTGTATCCAGAGCACCATCAGGACGACACCTATCAATTTTCAACTGACTCCGGCCAAAAAGATGGCGGTCCAACCCTAAACCCTTAATTACTGTCGATGTAATCAATGTTTCTACACGTAAATTCCTGAGTAAAATACCTACCTATTGATTTTCAACCAAATCGATAGATTGATATCAGAAAGAGAGAGAGAGAGTGAGAGAGAGAGAGAAAACTTAGTTGATTAATTTGGACTGGAGCCGTAAATTGCCGAAGATAAACCGACTTGGAACAATTGGTTTCTCCAGCTAAGGAAGCTGCACCCTAGTGCGAAAGTGTGTAACTAAACTATTTAGGCAAGTGTTGCTATTAGCAGGTAGTGTTTGCCATGGTTTTCTATTGGCATCCATTCAGTTCTTATTTTCAGACTGCAAAAGTTTATTTATCTACAATATTTTGTTATAATTGAAATTAAATCTTCCAAAAAAGGGTGCCGGTAGCTCAGTCGTATGCGTGCTTGCTGACTGAGGTTAAGACCGCGGGTTCAAAACACAACCGAAGCCCTTATGTTTTTAATCTGAAAAATTCTTGAGCACGCCGTTCTTCGGATGGGACGTTAAGCTATGTCCCGAGCCTGTACGATCTCAGGAACTCATTAAAGACCTCCTCCGATGAATAAAAAATTAGGTTGGGTAAAATTTAGGATTGCCATAGTAGAGTTGAGCTCATGTCGATGTGACGAAAGAGCGCTCTGGTAGTAGACGATATGATCTCAATGTTAAAGCCCGGGCATGAGTCATAATAACTAACTATGGAGATCAAAGCTGAATGAGAAAAAAGTAGTCAGTACAAACCGGCAATATATTTGTATAAACCAATCCACCATTTTGTGCTAAAAATCTTACGTTGACTTATGTACATAGGCACTTCTCAATCTTCATACAAAATTTCGATTAATTTCGGAGGGAGAACAAAAACCTAACTGATTAATTCGTGGTGGGGAAGTATTGCCAGTGATTCACCGACGATTTTTTTTTTAAATAGAATTCACCCCATTTTAATACTTTAAGATCTAATGATCAAAAAAATTGAACGAAATTGTCAAAAGTAATTGACATTAATTCTTTTTAATATAAAAAATTTTAAAAAATCGGTCAAGTGCAGACTATACTTGCCATCAGCCCCCCACTTAAATTATTAATAGTTAAACCAATGGTTCAGCAGTTATAAGGAAATAAACAATAAATTGTTTATAACAATTGATCGCATTAGAATTTTTCAATCCTGATATTTTCGGCTCAATCTACACCTAAATCACGATTTTTTTTTTCAGATTTTTAAGGGGGTGATAAGGGTGGGGGACAGCAATTTTTAAAGCGTTTTTCCCGAAAAATGTTTAAAAAATGCATAAGAAAATATATATTGTTGATTTTTTTCCCATTTCCCAATTTACCCCCTGAACTTAACACTCAGAATCGAAATTCAACTTTTTTTAAACTTCACGTCTATCATTGGGCCACCACATGCTAAATTTCAAATCGGGGAAGAGTTTCAGAGAAAATGGCCTGTGACAGACGGACGAACGGACACCGAAGTGATTCCATAAGTGTTCCGTTTTGCTAATTTTGGCACGGAACACTAAAAATGATGCTTATATAATTACAGTAGTAGGTTACCTGGCTTTACTTGGTTAGTAAGTTTAATTCCAATGGTTTTAGAAATAAGTACATGGGGCACCCGAAACCTGGCTACGCCACAGCGTCTCTGTTCTTGTTACTATTTGACCTTGCCAACAGAGAGAGGCAGATATTAACCCCACGGATCCATCATATCTCTGGATTGAGGGGGACGCGGGCTGGGAGGGGGAGAGTTGGCTCCCCCCCCTCAATATACCACCCAGTGGCTACAGATCGATATGTCATACTCGTCTAAATAGGCAGCCAGGGGATACTATCAAAACTGTGCACAATCACACACCAACCCCATCCTGTATCAAAAACATTCCAGCTTTACTTCCTCCATACATATACACAAGTATGGATTGCGACCTCTACGTCATAGTGTACTATCACTTGCCGGCTAATTGTTTCCTTAAGTAATTAGTTATTGAGATTAATGCCCGGGCTTTAACTTAAAGGTCATATCGCCTACTACCAGAGCGCTCTTTCGTCAGCCTAGAGTGGCATTCCAAAATGTTACCTACTTAGGTTTATTCACAAAGGGTGGGGGTCTTTTAAACAGACTCGGAACCATCGCTTAACGTCCCATCCGAAGGATGGCGAACTCAAGGTTTTTTTTACATCCCAGATAAAAAAAACCTATGGGTTTCGAACCCGCGATCTTGAGCTGAGTAGTCTAGGGCGCTATCTCTGTGCTACCGGCGCACAGTGTGAAATTTATGAGTTTTGATTTTTAAAATTCGACCGCCCGCTCAATTTTTGATCAATTTGGATGAAACTAGGAGAAAATTTTTGAGTAGGTGATTTCCAAAACCAGCCATTTGTCCGTAAACAACTTTTGGGATAATCACCAAAAACTGATAAAAATTAACCGTTTTAAGTTGAAGTTCCGATTTTTTTTTTCATGGATGGGTAATAACTTTATCTCTCATCTTGCAAACGTTGCCAAATATATTGTGGCTAGAAAATTTGCTACTTTTTATTTAAGTTTTCTAATAGCTACTTTTGGCACTCAACATGAGAAATGGCTGCTTTTGGAAATCACCTACTCATTTGTGAAAGCTGGCTTTTTATCAGATACATTTTTGAAAATCATTTTGAAAATCAAAACTCATAAATTCCACACTGTGCGGCGCCCTCCCGTATGTAATTATGTAAACACAGTAACATTAAACAGTAGGTAAATGATACTAGGAGGAAACGCGCGTGGAGAACTATTAGGTTTCACAATCAAGGTATTATATGCCAGTGGCAAAAATAGCCAATATATTGAATTTGGACCACTTTAGGCCAAAATGACAACATTAGGACCACTTTTGGCTAAAATAAATATTGAATTCGTAACAAGCGACCCAATAAAACAAGTTATCGTGTTCACAGACAGACAAACAGACAGGCAGTTATTTTTTTTTTTTGTTTTTTCATTCATTTTTGGACTCAACATCGAATTTCAGATCGATTATATATGTTGGTATAGAGCTGGGGAAGTAATAAGGAAGGTATAAATGGAATAATTTAACTACGTTTGTACGTAAAGAAACGTCGTCGGTGGATTAATTCCCAATGCGAATTAATCAACTACGTTTTTGCTCTGCCTCTGAAACCAATTAACCGCTTTGGTTGAAAAACAGCGACCATTTTGTTGTTTAGTTACCATAACTACATTATATACCCCTCCCTTGAAACTTGACAGATGTCATCCTTATGTCCTTAAACTTGACCATACTGGTAGACAAAATCGCGCGACTGTCTACGAGGTGTGTTCAAAAAATAACGGGAATTTTCGGTTTTTGAAAATAATTTTATTTATTTGTCTACATCAATGTTATCCCCTTCAAAATAGTCCCCATTAGATATTATACACTTATGCCAGGGCTTCTTTCAATCCCCGAAACACTTCTGGAACTCGATTTTTATCGGATAGCATTTAGCTCTCTCAGCGATGCGATGCGCTTTTAATCTCATCTATGTTGTGAAACGACGGCCCTTAAGGTTCTCTTTATTTTTGGGAACAGAAAAAAGTCACACGGAGCCATGTCTAGCGAATATGGAGGCTGTGGCATCATTACAATGTTTTTGGCCAAAAATTGTGCATTATAGTGGTGCAAAAGCCATGATTTGTTTCGCCAAAAATTGCTTCACGCAAACGGCGCTGCACTTGTAGTTAGTACTCCTTATTGATCGTTTCACCTTGCGGCAAGAACTCATGGTGCACTATGCCGATAAAATCGAAAAACACAGTGAGCATGACCTTCACATTCGACCGCACTTGTCGAGCTTTTATACCACTCGTAAACCCTAGTTTTACTCATAGCAGACTCACCAAAAGCAATATTTAACATATCTAAAACTTTGCTGCACTTTATTCCATTCTTATAGCAAAATTTAATGTAAATTATCTGATCCATTTTGTAAACAAATAAATGATCGCCGAACGTATCAAAACACATATAACCTCTTTGACCTCTTTGACAGCAGTCTTAACATCCGGTTTGGCTAACAATGTACAGATACTTTTAAGACATGTTTACCAACACAACAACGAAAAAATCGCGCGAATCGGACTAATACAACTCGCGAAATTACAAAATTCCCGTTACTTTTTGAACATTGAACACATATCGTATATACAATCGAGGACTTTCTTTATAGACTGTTGGGAACAAGTTGAAAACTATTAGTAGACTTTGTCCCGCGCCCACATCTGCAGTCTCAAGCAAGTATTGGAACATTCTTCATGGTCGGAGACATTGTGGGTTGATAGCCGCTTCCGTGGTAATTATTTTTTTAAGTTGAGGAACGCGGACATATTGTGGAATTTGTAATAAATAAATAAAACAAACTTATTTTTTTTAATATTGTCTATTCCACTAAATCATATATATAAAGCTGAAAATGTCTGTGCGTTGTACCGCTATAACTCACGAACGGCTTGATGGATTTGATTAATTTTTTTTTTAATTTGTTCGTCATCGTCTGTGGAAGGTTATAGGCGTATTAGTACCTCAATATCTGGTCCATCCCAGCATCCACCCACGCAATCTTTGTAACTCAAAAACCACTGCAGTGATTAATGAGGAATCTTTTTGAATAGATAAGTTTTATCTACCGGAAGGTTAAGGTCTATTTTTTAATCAACCCCTGGTCCATCCCAGCATCCACTCACGCAATCTTTGTAACTCGAAAACCATTGCAACGATTAATGAGAAATCTTTTTGAATAAATTAGGTTTAGCTCCAAAGCTAGCGTTACTACAGTTGAAAGACTATAAGCCTTATTCCGTATGAATAATTGAAAATTATAACATCATGAATGTACTGTCGAGAAACTGAATGGCCTTATAGGAGATATTGGGAGAAAAGTCAAAGTTCCCCGGGCAACACCGGGTATTACTGCCAGTATATTTATAAAACTACCGGTTTCGGCCTCACACCATCGTCAGGTCTAGTTAGTAACTTAGTTCATAACTAGACCTGACGATGGTGTGAGGCCGAAACCGGTAGTTTTATAAATATCTTTAGTGGAATAGACAATATTTCAAAAAATAAGTAATTATTTTTGATACTCAAAACAGAAGAAGAAGACGTTGTTGGACACGACAGGTCTTATCAAAAGGACCTGCATTCGCGAATAATCTCTTAAATAAATTGAGACTGGAAGATGCCATGAGATTCCGAAATTTCACGCGGTTGACTTCTAGGGATGTCGAAGATTTTTACCACATTTAATAACAAAAAAAAAAAAGTATAAACGGAAGAGGTGGCCACTGACTGAGGACGCAGATTTAATAAGCACGTGCAAAAAGAACTATAAATTATGCGTATTTACTTTTCTACGAAATGTAGTGCAATAGTCGCAAGTTTTTCATTCGAAATGGGAGAACGATAGACATGAAATTTTGTCAATGGAGAGTTGCAGAACACCGAAATTGTTCCCGACTATCAACAATCGCAGAACTTTGTTTATAGACACGAGTTGCGCGATTTTTTCTACCAGTGTGGACATACTTTTATGGTCCTGCTTGCAAATATATAATTTCGTGTCCAAACGTCAATACATGAGGGTTTTTGAGTACCCCCCCCCCCCCCCCCCCCACCAACCCCTGTCCTTATCAAAAATGGTTAGATCTTATAAGAGGGTTTTGGATTTGCATATTTACATACAACTTTCGTATAATCAGAGCCATTCTAGTGACTTTTCAACTCAAATAAAATAATGAGCACACCCTGGTTGCATAATGCACAGCTAGAGTGCAGCTGCATATGAATGTACTTTATACTTTTACAAAGGAACATTTACTGAGATGTATATTTGTTTAATACTTCAACAGCGGTCTGAAAAAAAATATACCAACATTAATATAAACTTGGTTAGAGGGCACCAGTAGCGCTGTGGTATGCATGCTTGCACTGACCTCAAGATCGTGAGTTCGAAACCCGGCAAAGGCCCTTAGGTTTCTCATCTGGGATGAAAAAAAAACCTTCGTCAGATACTCATTACCCTAAGCGAATAAAAAATTAGGATAGGCAAAATTTAGAACTTCCCCATAGTAGAGTCGGTCTCATGTTCACCAAAGCAACGAAAAAGCGCTCTGGTAGTAGGCGATATGACCTAGTTGTTAAAGCCCGGGCATGAGTCACAATAACTAACTAAACTTCGTTATACAAGTCAGGTTTTGGAGGAGACTAGTGTCAGAGCTTCCTGAATAACCTGGATTTCAAACAGTCTCATTTTCGGCTGAGCGCAGACAGGCTTTAATCGGCTATGTTGCATACTTAAATTAGCAAGGGGGGCATAAGACGTTTTCACAAAGCGTTTTTCTACGAATAGATCATACAGAGGATCTCAGTCTCGCGGATTGTATTTGCGCATTTGGACTCTTGATCTAGAATAATAATCAAATTTCTCTTGCTAAGAAACAAATATCGAAACAGGGTGGTTACCACAAACTAGTCATTTCTACTTAGGGAAGTTCTTCAAATGAACCTCTGACATCCTACTATTTTTCGTTTGTACCAACATTCGATGTAGAATTTTTATTGGAATTTGATGTTTTCCAATATCCTGAGTTCAAAAATGAGAGATAAAAAAAAGTTATGTCTTTCTGTCTTTAAAATGGGTATCTAGAATCCCATAAGGACGATAACTATCAATTATCAGCAAAATCGACCAAAGAGAAGTGGCGCTCAACACAAAATCTTACCTTAATAACTGTCGATGTAATCAAAATAACACCTTTACTTTAGTATGATTTTTAGCCACAACGGTCAAGTTATTATGACTCACGCCTGGGCTTTAACTACAAGGTCATATCGCCTACTACCAGAGCGCTCTTTCGTCACTCTGGTGGACATGAGCCCGACTCTACTGTGGGAGTCCTAAATTTTTATTCACCTAGGGCAGGGGGGTCTTTAACTGACATCCTACAGGCTCGGGACCATCGCTTAACGCTCAAAAGGCAAGCACGCATACCCCTGAGCTAATATTGATTGATTCGTGCTGGGGAAGTACACTGTCGATGATTCTACGACGACTTTTATTTTGTTTTGTTAGAACAGTTTCCACAATATTGATGGACTGCACAGTGTGGAGCAGTACAGGACAAGACGCTACTCACGAATGGACGAGAGGGGGAAGCACGATGACGTTCGGAAACTCTGACCTCTTTCCGAACAGTTGGACATGTTCCAAAAATCTACCGTAAACATCCTCAACTCGCTGCAACCTTCCCTTCGGGAGACTCTCTCACAACTCATACACAAAATATCCATCAATTCCCATCTAAGAACCCAATTCAAAATAATTAATTACTCAGAGATCGACTTTTCTCAATGAAGGGAGCCTCAGCTCAATAAAAATCAAATTTGATATCAAAAATATATATATATGAGTGGCCTATCAAGCGATCCATGACGCAATTTATAATTCGCAAAGCGCAAAACACAAAAACCTTCGCAAACTGCCCCAAATTGGATATTTTTTGCTAGAGTTTTACAAACATATAGTCAAAAAAAAAACTTGCCGTTCCAGTTTTTTTGTATAAAGAAGTTGTCCCAGCGAATAACTGCAAAAAAACATTGGTTTTATGTAAAACTTGGAAAAACATTTCTCCAGATTCCATGTAAACAGAAAGCACGATTATTTCACATTTTCCGACCTCTCATAAAATAAAAAATGGTATCCTTCATTTGTCTGTAAACATGTAAACTCCCGATAGAATAAATATACCTGTGCTGTTTGGGTAAAGGGGTATATGTCAATTTTTTGTGAAAATGGGTAACACCTATCTAAAGCAAGTCATAGCTTGCTTTAGATTCGTGATCTCTATGTTGGGGTAAAGAGAAATAAGTCAGAATCTTATGACATCATTGAAAAAAAAGGAAGTGAAAAGGGGGACAACTGAGAAACTTGGGAGTTCACTGAAAACAGAAAAACTGACATATACCCCTTTACTCCAACACCACAGATACAGTAATTGTATATGTATATCAAGAACCCTATAATATTGGCCATTTGAAACGGGGAAATTTTGCCTACCCTAAATGTTTATTCACCTAGAGCAGGGGTCTTTAACGAGTACCTGACATCGTACAGGATCGGGACCATCGCTTAACGTCCCATCCGAAGGACGGCATTCTTAAGTTTATTTTACCTCCCATATAAAATAAACTAAGGGATTCGGTCGAGTTTCGAACCCACGTTCTTGAGCTCAGAAGACAAGCACGCATACCACTGAGCTACCGGCGCCCTTTAGGAATAGGTGTCGTTCTATATATTATGTGAAGGGTTGAAAGCCATAGTGGTGTAAGTCAATTTTTTTATATTCTTGACTTACGTCTTTTTACGAAAGCTTTATGGGCATAACTGTTGACAGGAAGAGTGAAGTAAGTCCTACTTTACTGGCCGACAGAATGCAACGTTTTCCAGACATATGAACGGAACAGCTATTTTGTGTACCAGTAATATTGGTGAGAGCCTTTGGTTTCTCTATGGCTTTCAACCCTTCATGTAGGACGACACCTATTCCTATTGACCAAAAACGCCCCCCCCCCCCCCCCAAAAAAAAAGGGGGGGCTTCACCAGAGATTATAGCTTCTTAAAAACTGTCGTTGTTATGAATGTAGAAACATGAAATTTAGTATAAGGATTCAAAAAGTCCTTTAAACAGGCACGTATTCATTTTCTGAGGGAGAGCGGAAACTCACATACAGTAAAATGCTTGCGCTATTCAATAAACTACTACTTCCCCAGCTCTACAAGCTCTTCTTCTTCAAGAGGAAGGATATCCCGAACTGTTGGAGTGGCGGCATCGAGACTGCAGAACATGTGGTTCTCTTGATTGTCCGCTGTACGACAGGGCTAGGGTGGAGTTGATCCGCGCGACAGGATCCTATCTGGGATTGACCCTGCCGGAGTTGATGACGGAGTCGAACTACCCGGCGTTCGGCCGGTTTGTCACCTCCTGGCGGGAATAGAAAAAGGCCTTTTGACCCGGCGCCGGAGGCGATTGACGGGCCAGGCCCGGGTTTTATCCTCGGCGACCGCGATGTAGAAGCAGCCCCACTCCACAGATCTCGAGCTCTCTCGGCGTCAGTCTGTCCCGATTTTGTAAAAATAAAAATAAATATTTTAATCTGTACATCTTCCCCCGTACAAAAAAAAAAAAAGTTAGAAATTCGATTTTGAGTTTTTACCGACACCAAAAATCAAAACCCAAAACTACAGAAGGATGACGGCTATACATTTTCAGCTAAATCGGCAGAGAAGGGAATTAAGTGAAGTACGAATAAAAAAAATAAAAAATAAAATAACTATTAATGTAATGAATGTATTGACACGAAATTTTGTATGAGGATCACTATGTATCACTGAATAAGACACCTATTTATTTTCAGTCAAATGAGTCGGTTGGTTTCCGAAGGATTGATCAATTACAGATGATTCACCGACCAAGGTTTCTTCAATGTACGTCCATTAGTTACATTTTGAGTTGACACAGCTGTGAAGACCTCTATTTCCTCTCATCGCCTTTCTAATATTTGACCAGGATAGATTTGACAAATAACATTCAAAAAAACATGTCTATTGGTCTACAAATAGACCCCCAGAGTGAGTTTAATGTTTAGAAAACATGGCTTGCACCTCAAGGTACACTTCCGTTCACATGACAAACAGTTTAGTGTAACACTGTATGGGGTGTAAGCTGTGTATGGGGACAACGAATTGGCCTACTTTCCATGGCTACTAGAAATTATATATATATATATATATATATATATATATATATATATATATATATATATAGACTAGCCAACGATTAAGTATCTCAGGTCAAACCCTTCGGCTGAAATTCGAATGGATCGGAATAACCTCGATATAAAAAATCAAACATGAAACGCTAAGGAGAGCTGAATGAGTAGCGCATGCGTACAAGTCAACTAAGAGTTTACGTCGGTGTAGATGCATCAGCTGTTGTGTGCTACGTGTTTGAATACGGTTTATGTGTTAAAATAATACGTTTGATTATTAATTTAATACGTTTAGAATTATTCTGAGTTAGTGTTAATAGTTAAAAATGACAAAAACTTCAACGAAACATGATCGACAATACCGTGCAAGACAAAAGCAAATAAAGCAACAGAAAGTCAACATGAAGGTAATTTTTAATAATTACGCTCCATTTATATTTTTAAATTATTAAAATTCATAAAAATTATAGATTTTTTATTGATTAAATTTTAATTAGTGATTAAAATTTTTTAGGTTTAGGTTTTATGACTCATGCCCGGGCTTTAACTACGAGGTCATATCGCCTACTACCAGAGCGCTCTTTCGTCACTCTGGTGGACATGAGCCCGAATCTACTGTGGGAGTCCTAAATTTTGCCTACCCTAAATTTTTATTCATCTAGGATAGGGAGGGGTCTTTAACGAGTACTTGACATCGTACAGGCTCGGGACCATCGCTTAACGTCCCATCCGAAGGACGGCGTTCTTAAGCTTATTTTACCTCCCAGATAAAATTATTGATTAAAATGTTTCCATTCAAAATTAATTTAATTCCCAGGGGGACAAACACAACAGCTGATCGTTGTCGAGAATATCGGCAAAGTATGAAAGAAAATTAATACTTATAATAAAAATTAAATGAAATATAGTTAGTTATTATGACTCATGCCCGGGCTTTAACTACAAGGTCATATCGCCTACTACCGCTGGCTCTTTTCGTCAGTCTCGTGGTCATGACCCCGACTCTATTGTGGTAATAAACTCTACATTTTGCCTACCCTAAATTTTTATTCACCTAGGGCAGGGGTCTTTAACAAGTACTTGACATCGTACAGGCTCGGGACCATCGCTTAATGTCCCATCCGAAGGAGGGCGTGCTTAAGTTTATTTTACCTACCAGATGAAATACATTAAGGGCCTCGGTCGGGTTTCGAACCAGCGAACTTGAGTTCAGTAAGCTAACAAGCGCACAGACAAGACGTCGTTTGGGAAGTATGGCAGAATGGAGGAGTATAATCCTCTCGGACTAGAGGATTATTGTGGGAACTAAGAAGGGAAAAAAATTTTTTATACTTGGATTTAGCGACATAAGGTCAGTGTGAAGAGTTATGTTGGAGGCGTAATAAGGAGCATTGAACATAAAAGCATATTAAATGTTTTGTATATCTACCTACATACATATAATCAAGTTGAGGGCGCCGGTAGCTCAGTGGTATGCATGCTTGCCTTCTGAGCTCGAGAACGAGGGTGCGAAACCCGACCGAGGCCCTTGGTTTATTTTATCTGAGAGGTAAAATAAACGTAAGCACGCCTTCCTTCGGATGTGACGTCAAGCGATGGTCCCGAGCCTGTACAATGTCAGCTACTCGTTAAAGACCTCTACCCTAGGTGAATAAACATTTAGCGTAGGCAACATTTAAGACTCCCATAGTAGAGTCGGGCTCATGCCCACTAGAGTGACGAAAGAGCGCTCTGATATGATCTCGTAGTTAAAGCCCGGGCATAAGTCATAAAACCTAACCTAACCTACAATTTTGAAACTGGGGAAGTTGCAATGAGTGTGATTCACCGACAACCTTATTTTTTTTTACCGATCTGATGAAGAGGGAGTGGAGGTGGGTTGTACATTTTTCTCTGTCTGTCTGTCTGTGAGCCCCTCAAACAGTGGTGTACCGTCCGTTCAGAGGATATTGGCCCACCCACCACACTACTACCAGTACAGATAACATCTCCCTCTCCCACAATCCTTCACTCACTCATTGATTCTTCCCCTTCACCCGTTCTGTCCTTCCCATTCTTATCAAACATCCCTCATTCCTCCTCCCCTCCCAACATTAAAACAAAGATACCTCACCTAGGGTTGCCACCCGTACTTTATTATAAACTAGCAGTAATGCCCGGCGTTGCCCGGGGAACTTTGACTTTTCTCCCAATATCTCCTATAAGGCTATTCAGTTCCTCGACAGTACATTCATGATGTTATAATTTTCAATTATTCATACGGAATAAGGCTTATTGTCCTTCAACTGTAGTAACGCTAGCTTTGGAGCTAAAACTAATTTATTCAAAAAAAATTTCTCATTAATCGTTGCAATGGTTTTCGAGTTACAAAGATTGCGTGAGTGGATGCTGGGATGGACCAGGGGTTGATTAAAAAATAGACCTTAACCTTCCGGTAGATAAAACTTATCTATTCAAAAAGATTCCTCATTAATCATTGCAGTGGTTTTTGAGTTACAAAGATTGCGTGGGTGGATGCTGGGATGGACCAGATATTGAGGTACTAATACGCCTATAACCTTCCATAGACGATGACGAACAAATTAAAAAAAAAATTAATCAAATCCATCAAGTCGTTCGTGAGTTATAGCGGTACAAGGCACAGACATTTTCAGCTTTATATATATGATTTAGTGGAATAGACAATATTAAAAAAAATAAGTTTGTTTTATTTATTTATTGCAAATTTTTTTTTTTTTTTTTTTTTTTTTTTTTTTTTTTTTTTTTTTGCCCTTATGTACGATGCATATTAGCCATGACTCTTATTAATGGTGTTTTACCTAATTATTTACGACATCCATGGCCCCGGGAGTAAGTTTTATCTACGAAATAAAACTCACTCCCGGACGGGATTCGAACCCGCAAACCAAGGTGAGACCATGCGACCAAAGCCCTACGCTCTAGCCCGCACGGCCACCATGGCTCCCTACTGCTGTGAACCGTTATTTATTGTAAAGTACTGTACGTTATTTCGGCTAATTGTACTCTATACTTTATGAGAACAATAAAGTACGCGAAAATACTTTATTTTGCATGATTTGATTTATCTGGGATTCATTTTACATATATGTAATGGGATTATGGATAATCTTAAAAAGGGATTAGCACAAAGAAAACAAGATCTGTTCTTTGGCTATGAAACAGGCAAAAACGTTAAACTGTTGTATTCACCTGAACTGACTGGCAAAATTCACACAATTTTTTATTTATTATTTATTGACAAAACCTTAGAGTACGGAATGAATTTATCAACACAAAATTTTATATGTAAATTCAAAAACACATATGGTCGACAAATATTCATTTTTTGCGGAATCGACCGAAAAGAAGGAGTGGATCTGAGGGGGGGGGGTCAAAAACCGTAATAATATCGACATAAACTTTATTATGAGTGCCTATGTACGTCAACTATTGATTGTTAGAGCGGTTAGAGGAGCGTAACTCGGCTGTATAGTGTATTTGACATTCTATTACAGAGGTTGTACTGTGATTAGCAGACAGAGAGGAGTGCAGCTGTCCCCTCTGAAGCTCGCCCCCATAACTATCAACTAACTAACAGACACTGACTCACTCACAGATATTTAATATAATTCATTTCAACTAGCCCCCCCCTCCTATTTAACCTCACTTCCGACCTTGCATCTCTCTAATGACCACCCACATACACACACACACATGTTGTATAGTCTTCCTTTCATATCAACTGTTACCATTCATCGGTGAATCACTAGCTATGTACATCCCCAGAGACCAAATTTGTTATTTAAGTATCCACTCTCCCTCCAAAACCAATCGACCGTATGCACTTCTCCATCTCCATACTAAATTTTCTGTCGATTCATTAAATCAGTAGAGCTGCTCTTCCCCCTTCAGCTGAACGCGCTGAAAATTGATTTTTTTTTCTCAAAAGTAAATTTTTTTTTTTATTATGAATATTTACAATCGGTACTGACAGACCATAAGTAAATTTTTTGACAATAGGTAATGGAACAATTTATTTACAATGATATCTAAATACAAGAGAGAAAAAAATAAAAAATAATAAATAATAATTTAAAAAAAATAATAATAATAATTTAATTTTTTTTTGTCTTAATAATGTTGGTCGCAACCATGACGCAACAACCAGCTACCAAGAGGACTTCATTGATAGTTGATGTCCTGATTGACGTGAGAGGAAGGCTACCCAGCGGTAGCTCCTCTGAGCGAAATTGAAAAACAATGAATATTATGATTATTAACAATGAATATTATGGGGATATTATGATTTTGTTTCAAGAAATGGGCGGTTGCAGTTTGGGATTATAGTAAGTCACGGTTCCACCTCCTCTTCAATCTCCTGGGAGGATTGTGTAGCAAAAAATAAAAAATAAAAAAATAATAATAATACTCGGTGAAGTCATGAAGAATACGTACAAAATAATAACGATGTATACAATGAGAAAATAATTATAACGATAATAATAAAAAATAAAATACTATAATAATAATAATATAAAAAAGTAGGTTAAAAAATATATATTTATATGATAAATACATACAAATAAAAATAACAATAATATAATAATACGAATCCTAATAAAAATATTTAAAAAAAAAAATAAAATATAATTATAAAATGTAGGAAAATCAACATCTAATTTCTGATAGATAGAACACGATTAACTCCCGACAGAATGAATGTATCGATACACTAGTCATCTTTAATAGAAAAAATCTTGAGCATGTCGTCCTTCGGATTGGACGTTAAGCGATGGTCCCATAGTAGAGTCGAGCTCATGTCCACCCTTCACTTTTGAGGTACGGTACCCTCCAATGTGATGGTATGGCACCCTGGCTATGATAGCGCCACTCCAGACGTGACAAAGCGGCTAGATGTTATACTAAATGCCCCCCCCCTCCCAATATATTTACACATTAGATTGTACCTAATTTACATTTAAAGTGACCCCCCCTCCTTTATGCAAATTAGTTGTGGATTTTTATATCAAAGTTGACACTGGTCATTATCATAAATTAATAGTAACATCGTGGTTGGTCAGAGTAATGTAAAACAGTGGCGCAGCCTTCGTACCCCCTACATTTTTTTTTTTTTTTTTTTCACACCTCATAATTTCACCCTTTCATTGAGAGAATTCGCCAAAAAAAAAAATCCTTGGCTATTGAAGTAGAAATTATCCGCCTTTGAAAAAAAAAAAAAAAAAAAAAAATCTAGAAACCCCCACAAGTTTTCGTTTATACAGTAAACCCCAATTATCCGAACACTGCTTATCTGGAATGGAATTTTTTTTTTTTTTTACAAGTCTAGTTGAAAATAATGATTCTTGGACGAAGAATATGGTTAAATGAGAACCTACTTTGATATTAATTCATAAAATTTCAAGTATTCTGACCCTCTGAAAAAGAAAAAAAAAAAAAATAATAATAATAATAATATGATAATATCCTATAGATTCATTTATCAATTGTATACGAGAAAAACCTGGGTAGGCAAAATTTAGGAGTCGAGCTCATGTTCACCAGAGCGCTCAGGTAGTAAGTAGGCGATTTGACCTCGAAGTTTAAACCTGGACATATGTGACAAAAACAAAAAAAATTAAGAGTCGTCAGTTGCTATAATTGCCATGACAACAGTGCCTTATATTACATATATCGCTGGTAGCTCAGTGGTATGCGTGCTTGCCATCGTGGGTTCGAAACCCGGCCGAGGCCTTTAGTTTATTTTATCTGAGAGGTAAAATAAACTTAAGCAGGCCTTCCTTCGGATGGGACGTTAAGCGATGGTCCCGAGTACGATGTCAGCTACTCAAAGTCCCCTACCCTAGGTGAATAAAAATTTAGGGTAGGCAAACTTTAAGACTCCCAGAGTAGAGTCGGGCTCATGTCCACCAGAGTGACAAAAGAGCGCTCTGGTAGTAGGCAATATGACCTCGTAGTTAAAGCCCGGGCATGAGTCATAATAACTAACTATATAACTTATTATTATTATTAGACTTCAGTTAACCGATGAACCTATTTTAACCAAAATAGGTAGATATGTAAAAAAAAAAGACCTTCCTCTTCAATAAATATATAACACGGAATTCCTTCGAGCCGTGTTGGACATTAAAAATCGGCTAACGATATAATTTTTTACCCCAAAAGGTCTTATCTGAAGAGCCCTCTGAGAGACTTCAGCTGGAACAAACCGACATTTTGTAGGGACTATAGTACTAACTGGTAACCTGCTAAAAACTGAAAATAACCAACAATTCAACACCATATAGTATAGACAAGACTTAGTTTACAAATTTAATATATACACTGAAAATCGTGTATACCGACCGTGAAGGGAGAACGAAAATTAGCGTTATAAGCGGTCGTCGTATTATCTGATAGGGGAGAAAAAATTAAATCAAAACTAGTATATCGTCGGCCTAAACGTGATACCTCGTAAGCGACATTTTTCCGAAAATCGTTTTTTTTTTTTTACCAAAAAAACTAAAAAAAAAAAATATTGATCTAGTGGACCTGGTATACGACATAAAACGAAAAAATCATGAAATACGGTTTGAAGAACTGTACCTTGCAAAAGAAATGGGAATGAAATTCTGGTGAAACCTGGTAACTCCGTCAAGGACGTTAATTCTTTACTTGGATTTGCAAACTACCTTAAAAACAATTCATGGCATGCATATACATCTCACTTGATACAAACAAATGTCGAAAAAATTGAGGTTTCCTGTAAAGAATTTTTTTTTTAATCAGTTTTTTGTCTCCTGTAAAGTTGGCTTTTTGCACATATGAGGTATCACGTTTAGACCGACGATATGTACATTCATTATAATGTTTCATTTGAATTTTTTTTTCATATAAATTGATATATGTAGGTACATCCTATTTTATATAATACATGATATGTGTTTATAAATATGATATGTACTTATTAAGTAGAAAATGAATATTTTCTACGCTGGCAGTAACGCTGAATACGTCATTTGTTATTTCGACTGAGGAATTTGCCGAAGAACTACCCTGAATAATCTTTATAAGCTCTTGAGCTTTAGCATGGAGAAGAGAGCCGGATATCGGGATGTATACGACTTCGTTCCATTTTGAATCATTCCAAAAGTGGTTTTTCGAGATCACCGTGATTGGCTTTTCGGTTCATTTTTGACTTATACGATTTGCTATTGCCGATAGCAGCTTCATTTCATCTTTGTTCCTCCAAATCGTAGATATTGACGAATGACTCACTACATATTTATTGGCCAGTTGCAGTGTTGCCAACTTGGTGAAATTCTCACCAGATCTATTGAATTTATTTATGATCTAGTGAAGAAAATTTTGATTTAGTGAAATTTTTAAATCTAGTGAAATTTCTGGTGAATTTTTCACAAGAAAGATTTATTTAATTTTATAATTATTTCTGTTGAATATTCGGATTTACTGTCCCACTCTCGATTCGTGTACAAATTACGAATTTGTCTTCCTGTGAAAAATACTTACTTTTAGACATTTTTTTATTTAATAAATAACAACGGTCAGTCTGTGTGGTTCGTTTTTGAAAGTTAAAACAAGACTAGTCAAGTCTCGTGTTAATAAAATTTTATTACACTTTAACAAAGGGAAGAGGACTAATTTTCTTGGAAAACTGTTTCTATGTTTACTTTTCACAGGAATGGTTTTTTTTTCCGGACGTCCGGCGGTTCGTCGTTATATCCGAGGTCGTTATATGCGATTTCCAGTGTATTTAGTAAAACTCGTTATCCGGAAAGGCGACCGCCCCTTCTGTTCGGATAATAGGGGTTCTGCTGTACTACTAGTGTTGAACAATAATTGTTCAATTATTGTTTCCGCCCCCTTGGTAGTACCAAGGGTCCCTTTTTTTTGGAGGGACACTCTGCCCTTTCTAGAGCCTTTCTTAGAAAGATGACTGTTCTTCTAAACTATACACTCATTAGGAGTGGTGATTTTCAATCAGGGGGAGTGGCGGGGGGGGGGGGGGGGGGGGGGGGGGGGACATGAAATTTTTGGGAAAATTCAATATTTCTTACAGATTACATAACTTCTCCTATACTTCATATAAAAGCGGTTTTAGTTGAAAATAAAAAAAATATATATATATACATATATATTTTGTAAGGTTGCCACCTTATTTCACTCTCCTCCCTACCCAATATTTCTTGGATTACTGGAGAGCTGATCCCTGGATTGGGTTTCCCTTACACAAAACTAATTTTGAAGAAAATCGATGCTCTTTGAGAAGGAGACGAAGGGGGGCCACAAAGGCCCCTGTGTGAAGTAGACAAACCTACCGCCCCATCTCGCTGGGTTGACTCTTTGAAATATTCTGTTGACATCTCACCAGGATGTTTCAAAGATATATCCAGATGAGGAGCACAGAGAAGATCTCAGGGTTTTCCTCCCCTTCGTGTTGTCCTACCCCTAAGTATTACCCCCTACCCACGCCCCCAAATCATAACAAAACAAAATTCGTGTATAAGAATAGCTGTTATTATTACTTCTCCATCTATAATAAGAATACGACAATATCCAAATCTCTAATATAAAAAAATGAAAAAAAAATTCTTGAGTGTCTATGAACACACGCTAAGAGGTTACATGCTAGTCTACTAAACTCAAGATCGCGGGTTCAATACCCGGACGAGGTATAGTATTATCTGGGAGGTGAAAAAAAAACCTTGAGCATGCCCTCCTTCGGATGAGACGTTACGCGATGGTTTCGAGCCTGTGCGATGTGAGTCACTCGTTAAAGACCCCGTTACTGCAGGTGAATAAAAAATTTAGGACTCCCACAGTGGAGTTGAGCTCAGACGAAATAGCCCTCTGGTAGTAGGCGATATGGCCTCGTAGTTAAAAGCACGCGACTCGATAACAAATCATTAAAAATTAAATGTCATATATTAATAAAGAACTCGTATTCAATACGTATGCATGGAGGGGGGGCACTGTGAACAAATGTTGCGATAAGTCTTAAATAGTTAATTTTCTGTAACTAGGTACACTAATTAGAGACTATCAAAATACACTAATTTCTGTATTAATGAGTTGTCTGATATATACCTAATGGGGTAATACTTGTTTGAAATATTGTCGTCATTAACATTGGTTGGGAGCATAGGACATTGGTCAAACGACGGTTGCGGGTTCGAATCTCGTCCGCCAAGAGATTTCTATTTCATAGATAGAACTTCCTCATCGTTATAGTGTCATGGCTAATATGCACATAAGGCCAATAAAAAACATTATTCCCCCGCACGAATAAATCAACTAAACGTTCATTCTCTGAATCCTCATATTGTTCCTTTGGCCGATTTGACTGAAAATCAATATGTGTCTGCCTTATGAAATTCTTATTTTTATTACATATAGAATTTCGGACCCCCCCCCCCCCCCCCTCCACCTAGGGACGTTTATATGAAAGACCCCATATTAAACATTTAGGATAAGTCTGCCTCCCCCGGTAATGCAAATTAAGAATGACATATCACGAACAGACATTCATTTTATATTTTTTACTTTGGCATTGACTTGGCTGGGCATGTTGAAATCCACCGCTTATCTAAATGAATCTCTCTGACTGCATTCATGATTACAAATTTTGATGCATCATTTGATTCACACATTTCTTGTTTTCGAAGGTCGACATGACTTCACAAGCACTGATTGCCCATAATATCGTGATTTTTACTTCCTCAGATATACGAAGTATAGCAGAATTTCATATTTTTTCTGACCCCCTGTTTCAAAAAAAAAATGTATATTAGAAAAAGTATTTATTAAATTTAAGAAAGCAATTTTATATTATCAAAGTATCCTTTATGTATTCTATTTACATATTTGTCGTTATTATTACTATTTACGTCATTGTCATTACGTTCATTATCAGGTATAGCGTTTACAGGAGAATTCACTAAACATGAAACAATAGTTAACAATAATTATAGATATTATAGCGGATATAATAATGAACAGCTGATTATATTATCAGCTGACCCAGTTGTGCGTCACTTTCGGTGCATGTTACTCACGAATGAAATTCAAGTTTCGTGACGCATCAACAATTTAAATGAAGTTTACTTCAGCGAAATTCTATGGTAGACTTCGTCCCTGTATGTATGTATATAGCTGTGGGACACGACAAATCTCGATACACCAAACAGATCGACATAAATTTTTTAATTCGTATAGGCTCGTATTGATAGTGATATGCGTGCTTGCCTTCGGAGCTCAAGATCGTGGGTTCGAAACCCGACCGAGGCCCTTAGTTTATTTTATCAGGGAGGTAAAATAAACTTAAGCACGCCATCCTTCGGATTGGACATTAAGCGATGGTCCCGAGCTTGTACGATGTCAGGTACTCGTTATGCCCTAGGTGAATAAAAATTTTGGGTATGCAAAATTTATTATTAGATATTCTCGACAACGATCAGCTGTTGTTTTTGTCCCCCTGGGAATTATATTAATTTTGAATAGAAATATTTTAATCAATAATTAAGGTCTCCCACAGTAGAATCGGGCTCATGCCCACCAGAGCGCTCTGGTAGTAGGCGATATGACCTCGTAGTTGAAGCCCGGGCATGAGTCATAATAACTAACTCGTATTGACACAAAATTAGTTATGTAAATTCAATTACCACAGTTATCAATTTTCAGCAGAATCAGGAGTAAAGGAGCCCCCCCCCACATAAAAATTTAGGGCAGGCAAAATTTAGGACTCCCACTGTAGAGTCGGGCTCATGTCCACCAGAGGGACGAAAGAGCGCTCTGGTAGTAGGCGATAAGCCTGGGCATGAGTCATAACAACTAACTAGCTCCCGATAGAATGAGTATGTTGTCACGTGATTTGATATCTAGGTCCAGAAGCGTCTATAGACAACTATTGATATTCAGCCCAATCATTCGAAGGGAGGGGGGGCTTAGTAAAGGAGCCCCCCCGCTTGACATAAATAACTGCCGACGTAATCAAAATATCGACAAAACATTTAGTACGAGAATTCAGATAGACCCAACTGTCAATGAGAATAAAAAATAAAGTTTGTTGAAAAGTGAATTTTTGGCCAATTATGTGTTTTTAGCATCCATTATCCCCGCCAAAATTGCACACTTAAAATGTTTTGTTTGTTGCTAATCAAGTGCCTAATAAGCTTCTTGAAATCAGTCTCTTCAGATTTTGACGAAAATTAGTTACTTAGTTACGCATAATTTTTACAAAAAATAAACATTCTCGAAAACAGCTTTACGGAATTTCATACTCAAGGTCTCTTTATAAATTCTATGAATTTTGGTAGATTCTTTAAAAGTGGTTGGTTGTACAAAAATTACAAATATTATACACAGACATTGTACTTCCCCAGCGCGAATTAATTTAAGATTCCGCTCTCCCTCTGGTCTAAAATAGTTGACTTACATAGGGGCTTCTGAACCTTTCGAAACCCAGCCGAGTCCCTTCGGATAGGACGGACGTTGAGCGATGGTGTCGAGGCTGTGGCGATGTCAGGTACTCGTTAAAGACCCCCCCCCCCCCCCCCCCCCCCCCCACCCCCCCATCCTTACCTAGGTAACAAAACCTGAGTAGGCATTTAGGACAACATTTAGGACTCCCATAGTAGAGTAAGGCTCATTAGAGAACGCTCTGGTGGTAGGCGATACGGCCTCGTAGTAAAAGTCCGGGCATGAACCACAATAACTAACAATAAACTCTATAGTTAGTAATTCCTGGCTGGGCTTTAACTTCGAGGTCATATCGCCCACTACTTTGAGTCCTAAATTTTGCCTACTCATGTTTAGTTATGTAACTTGATTATGAGGTACCTACTTTAACGAGTACCCGACACGCTTAACATCACATCCGAAGGACGGCGTGCTCACCTCTCAGTTGGGTTTCGAACCTGTACTTTATAATAAGTACTTTCACTGTTGCCATGGCAGCTATACCAACTTATTTGTATTAATGTTTAAAAATATCTTTTTTTTTAGCCAACTGGTATTAATACCGTTCTAAAACTCATTAAATCTAATTAGAAGCATCACTCAAACTTTCTAAACCAAACACAACCCAATGGGCAAGTTCTATGCAGCTCCGGCCTGCACTTTTCAATATGCAGTTATCATTTGCACTACGAAATTCATAGTGCGATATACTACACTTAAAGTTTTTTGCAAATAATTAATGATTTCACAAAACCTAATTATTTAAAGCTAATAATGCAAATAATTTCTTTTAAAGAATTTTTCCTGGTACAAAATTTAAATGATAAATAATTCAGAATAAATTCAAAAACTTTTGGGCTCAAAAATAAACACAATTGCTTCGAGGTATTTAGATTATAAGAAATTATGAAGATTTGTATTTATTTTAAGTTTAAAAAAATACACATATGAAAAGACTTAAGGCTTCAAATGCACGAAAATTGTTTAAAGTTGATTTAGATTATGAATAAATAAATACTTCAAACACAAAATTTACGTTTTCAACTACTCAAAACTAAGTTTAACAGTTACACAATACCTAAGAATCATTCAGACTTAAGAAACAAAATAAATTGAAGGTTTTAAATACAGAAGTTAGAAAGTAAACAACACAACACTTCACTCGCAAAGTACTTCAATCAATCAATGGAGGAAAAATTATGTTTTCACGTTATAATTAAACATTACACTGAGTCTGATTAAGAAATACTTTATTTCTAAACACTTAACATATCTGAGATACAAGGTTTGTCAATAAGTGTACATCTCCATAACCTTCCTTCTGTCTGAAATGGCTTACTTATTTTGAGAGGAATGTATATTCTGTTTAAATAGTGAATTTACTATTGAAAACTTATAAATATAGGAAAATCATATGAAAAAACTTACAGCGGCTGCTGGATGCCTTGCGGGGGCTGAGTACATCTTGATACAATCACCTTTTGTAAAAACTGAAATCACAAATTATCATCTAAGAAACATTCACTCCAAGGAAAGGTTGAGTGATGTTTGATTTTAATAATTTTTAGGTCACTTCAACACTTTGAACAAATGAACACAAACACAAAGCACCAATTGATTCATTAATCCATATTTTTGAGTGGAATGTGTGTGATATTTTGTACGAAGAAGGAAGAAGGCGAGGTCTGAAAGCCCGGCCGGTGAGAGAGCACTAGACACACAGACCCGGCCCCAACGATACTTTTCCCTGTAATGGTCTAATAGCCCACGTGGTCTACCAGAAAAGAAACGTCACCGAGGTCTGAGCCAATCAGAGGCAGGGATGACGGACTGGTGGCCGTTGATTGGTCGGATGGGTGAACGGCTCCACGTGGATCCATCCCCTCTCTTCGTCTCATAGAGGCTGTCTCAGTCACTCCCTCTCTCTCTCTCCAACGGGAGGCTTCCCCCCCCCACCACTCCTCGGAACCTCTCTCTCTAAACAACACACTCACACAAGCATATCCCAACAGACTCACACAAGAATACATAGACACGAATGCAAGATCATTCGTACACACACATACAAGCACACTAGGAACTCACACAAGTACTCCTACGCACAGACACAAGCGCAGTCGTACACGCTCACACAGACACACGAGTTGATCGGTGCTCTCTCATTGTGGAGCCGAGACATACACACAAGGACACTCTTACACACCAACATAAGCACACACGCAGACTCTTGCACATCAACGCACACACACAGACACACTGTTACACATAGACACAGGCCACATGGACACTATTACACACCAACACAGACACACAAGCCCCCCCACCTCTATTATCATAATGCAACCATTAGACACTATATGAGTGTCCCCCAGTCGCCTTTTCCTTCTTATATCAGTACAAAACTATTCCTCCCAAAATATTAAATTAATTTACAACTAAATATATTTCTTCTTATGGCGGGCATTAACAAATTGGAACATTTGCAGTTAGTGCCTCACATAATAGATTTGTTCAGGTCGAAAGTCGATCGAACAACAACTCTTGTAAGATGACCAACTATTTTTGTTAACAAAAGAAGTATGGATATGGTAATTGGAGTTACAAAAAAAACATTATATCACAACCATTCGGCTATATATTTAAAAAATAATAATATAAAAATGAACAGAAATTTAATTATTTTATATACCTACATCATTTTAATTATTTGGATCATATTTTCCTTTTGGATGAATTTTTTTTCGATAGTTCTGAATTTTCTTCTGAGAGCGCACTTATGTCAGAACAACTTGCGTCCCACATGTTCAACTTTACCTTTAAAACAGCAGCTAGTGTTTCTGAAGATAATTGTGATTTTTCACTGCTCCAGTAATCATAAAATATAAAATAAACAAAAAAACAAATAAAATTAATAATAAACAAATAATAAAAATTACCACATTTCCTGTAGAAATTATAGCTGGTCTTTTACTAAATTTTAATTTCTACAGTAGTTTCCGAAAATGACACTAAAAAAATTATCGAAAGTTCAAAGAGGTGCAATTTTGAAGAAAGTGCACGTTTATTAAAAAAATTTCAATTAATAATTATTTCAAATGGATTTCTTCTAAAGAAACTAAAGAGAAAATGCCATCTTGTTTTCCTAAATTTCCAAAAATGTTCAAACTAATCCGAAGGTATAAATTATCTTCTGGTTTCACAGAGAAAATGAATAGCATAGTAAAAAATAACAAATATTGGGTTTATTGAACTTAAGCTTCATTATAAATAAAATCAAAATATCAATACCAAATAAAAAAATCAAATTACAAGAAAAATCTTACGAACTAATTACCTAAAACTATATCAGTATTTTTTCTGTTTTATAGTGGCCACTATTCTATATTTTGGGCATATATACATATAAATAAGAAGTACCTTTTCTCTTCTACGTACTTCCAATGTTATAATTTTCACTCCTACATTTCTAGATCTCTCACTCAGACTGGTTCACTACATCTTAACCCTAAAAACACTTCTCTCTCTCTAGACTGTCCACTTCCACAACACTCACTCACTATTTAAAACAGCTGATCGTCTTCATTTGTTCTTCATTCATTGGTTGTTCACATTTCGTTTTGAAACAAAATGCGACTATTCCATCTTTGTATACTTATTCACTAATTAAGTTACTTCACTTAACAGCTGTTTTTATACAAATAATAATAATTTATTTTATAATATAGGTATTAATAATCTTAATATGTGTACATTTTTTTACATCATTCTTCACAGCAGCATTAGTGCCAGGGCAACAAATCGCAAGTTTAATTAATAATTTCAAATTTTTGTGAGGAATGTACTCATGTTTAAAATCTGAAAATATTTCTACCTATCTTTTATATTTATTAAAGGAGTGCAAAAGACTGCAAAGGAGTATCTTTGGAGTTCGGTTCACGAAACAGGAGTACAGTTAGTCACCTTAGTTCGGTTCATGAAACAGGAGTACAGTTAGTCACCTTAGCTATTGTTATCAGTGGCGGATCTTTCTACCTATCTTTTATATTTATTAAAGGAGTGCAAAAGACTGCAAAGGAGTATCTTTGGAGTTCGGTTCATGAAACAGGAGTACAGTTAGTCACCTTAGTTCGGTTCATGAAACAGGAGTACAGTTATTCACCTTAGTTCGGTTCATGAAACAGGAGTACAGTTAGTCACCTTAGCTATTGTTATCAGTGGCGGATCCAGAAATCCTCTCGGGGGGGGGGGGGGGGGGGGGGGGTTTTGTTTTTTTTAAAGTTACTGAAACTTATGACTTGTAGATGTAGACTCATCCACCCACAACTAACGTCATGCCACGTGAATGGCAAAACGTTACCAAATTTCGTAAAAAATCCGACAGATGTCACCCGTTATGGCGACAAAACTTAATTTTATTTAAATATCAATTTTTTTATACGATGAAACGAAATATTAAATTTTTATTTATTCATCTGTAATTTGACAAGAAATGATATCTTAAAATTTTAAAAAACAAAATCTATCAGGGGGGGGGGGGGAGGGGGCAATCCCCTTGGATTAGCCACTATTGCTATGAGGGATTGTTGGTAGTACTTTTTAACAGCAATTTTACTTAGAAACTGGGGACGATTGATCATGAACACTTGATTCTTACTTCTTCAGAGAGATATATTCATATTCTTCCAACAGCTGTCGTGAATTATTCCTTCTTAACTAACACATCTGTCCGAAAGAATACACATTTTACCTTTTCGAATATAAATGGTCAAATGTGTATTCTTTCGGATTTATGTGTTAGTGAAGAAGGAAGAAGTCACGACAGCTGTTGGAAGAATATGGATATGAATACACCTCTCTGAAGAAGTAAGAATCATGTGTTCATGATCAAACGTCCCCAGTTTCTAAGTAAAGTTGGTGTTCAATCGTCCCCAGTTTCTAAGTAAAGTTGGTGTTCAATCGTCCCCAGTTTCTAAGTAAAGTTGGTGTTCAAATCGTCCCCAGATTATATGTAAAATTGGTGTTAACAGATCTACCAACACTCCCTCATAACAGTTGATGTTCAATCGACTTTCGACCTGAACAAATCTATTATGTGAGGCACTAACTGCAAATGTTCCAATTTGTTAATGCCTGCGATAGGAAGAAATATATTTTTTGACCCTTTCGAATATAAATCAATAACAAACCCGACCGAGGCCCTTTAGTTTATTTTATGTGGGAGGTAATATAAACCTAAGCACGCCGTCCTTCGGATGGGACGTTGAGCGATGGTCCCGAGCCTGTACGATGTCAGGTACTCGTTAAAGACCCCCTATCCTTGGTGAATAAACCTAGGTAGGCAAAACATAGGACTCCCACAGTCTAGTCGGGCTCATGACCAAGTAATTAAAGCCCGGGCATGAGTCACAATAAGCAACCAATCACCTGATCTTCCAAGTATCGGGGTAAGGTACGGGGTCTGTCTGGCTGAAGAACTAGTAATGAGCGACCGTTCTCAGCTCTTTGATGTCACTAGGCCCCTCACGTCCATCCCTTATCAGAATGTGAAGTAAATCGGTTGAAGGGGACCACGATTAATGAAAGATCTCATGGTACTATCCAATCGGAAGAGAGTTCACTAAAACTGTAGTTTATAGTTGAGTGTAAAGTTCATACTACGCGAACAAACCAAATTGGGAACTATACTCTCAGGGGTTCTTAACCTCTGGAAGTGGACAGCCTTCAGAACCACTTGTCAAGGGAACCTTCATGAAGTGGTTACGTCACAGTGGTGACGTAGCAGAGGGTGTGGTATTATAACGTCACGATCTAAATAGATTATTGTTCATCAACAAAATGGTATACCTCAAGAAAACCATAAAGTAATGAAGCTCATTCGAAAAACATTGTATATGAGGGGGTTTATTTATTGTATATCGAGTCATTAGATTTTTGGAGTGTGCCCCCCCCCCCCACCCCCCCCCCCCCCCCCCCCTTGACTGATTGACCTGAAAATGAATAGTTGTCTATATACGCTTCTGGACCTAGATATCAAATCACGTGACTACATACTCTTTCTATCGGGAGCTAGTTAGTTATTATGACTCATGCCCGGGCTTATCGCCCACTACCAGAGCGCTCTTTCGTCACTCTGGTGGACATGAGCCCGACTCTACAGTGGGAGTCCTAAATTTTGCCTGCCCTAAATTTTTATGTGAGGGGGGGGGGCTCCTTTACTCCTGATTCTGCTGAAAATTGATAATTGTGGTAATTATAGGGCTTTGAATTTACATAACTAATTTCGTGTCAATACGAGTTTATTATGACTCACCGGGCTTTAACTATGAGGTCATAACGCCTACTACCAGAGCGCTCTTTTTGTCACTCTCGTAGACATGAGCCCGACTCTACTGTGGTAATTCTAAATGTTGCCTACCCAAAATTTTTATTCACCTAGGGCAGGGATCTTTAACGAGTACCTGACATCGTACAGGCTCGGGACCAGCGCTTAACGTCCCATCCGGAGGACGGCGTGCTTACGTTTTTTTTTACCTCCCAGATAAAATAAACTAACAGCCTCGGTTGGGTTTGAACCCGCGATCTTGAGCTCAGTTAGCAAGCACTCATACCACTGAGCTACCGGCGCCCTCGTGTCACGTATCATAAAGTCCCCCCCCCCTCTTGTGCGTTACAAATATGGACGATCGCTATTCATAAGATAATATTAATTAACTTATTAATAAAAAAATATTCATTGATAAATTTTTACACCTCTCTATCTTATGAATGAAGATAGTAATCTATAATGTTCTTTTGTGTTGGTCGTCCAGATAAGACCTGGAGGCATGCATATTGATGAAGACACGACATTCAACGTGCCTTTTTAAATTGCGTACATTTTTTATTTAAATAAATGTTAATAGGTCATTTAATGTTAACCCATATGTTATTATCTAAACTGTCTGTAAATGTCATGAGTTCCGATTCTAGGTTGACGCAGTGGCGGATCCAGAAAACCTCTCAGGGGGGGGGGGGGGGGGGCGAGTTTTTTTTTTTAAGTTACTGAAACTTATGATTAGGGTGAATTAAATAAGAATTAGCGGATGATTATTATAAAATATGTTATACCTACTTACTTTTTTGATGATAGAGTATATTTATCTCATCTACATAACGTACGTAAAATACCACTTTGAAATATTTTGTTATGACGCCACGCGAATTTTTTGCTTAACTGTAGCGACTGTAGCCGTAGACTTATCCAACCACAACTAACTTCATGCCACGTGAGTGGCAAAACGCTATCAAATTTCGTAAAAAATTCAACGGATGTCACCTATTATGGCACCAAAACTTTATTTTAGTTAAATATCAATTTTTTTATACGATAAAACGAAATATTATAATTTTATTTATTCATCTGTAATTTGACAAGAAATGATATCTTAAAATTTTAAAAAACAAAATCTCTCAGGGGGGCGATCGCCCCCCCCCCCCCCCCCCCCTCTTGGATCCGCCACTGGGTTGACGGAGTCCTTCGGAGGGAAATTTGAAGGGAGGTGGACTCTTGTAAAGATCCCTTCCCTGGGTAGTAGGCAATTTTACCTGCTCAGGTTTTGTAACCCAAGGTAGGCTGGAGCTCTTTAGTGAGTATCTGGCTCGGGACCATCGATTAACGTCCAATCCGAAGGACGGCGTGCTTAACTTTATTTTATCTCCACAGATAAAAATAAACTAAGGGCCTCAGCCGGGTCTGGAAACCGTGATGTTGAGCTCAGTAAGCAAGCACGCTTACCACTGAGCTACCGGCGCCCTCGAAACTATTAATTACTTTAATTTAATATTTTTATTATATTCAAAAACTCTAATAACTGTCGATGTAATGAATTTATCCACATAAAATTAAGTACGAGGATTTAGTAGCTTCTGTGTAAGTCAACAGTTGGATATTAAGGTTAAATGTCCTAGTTTTAGTTCTCAGCTCGGCCACCACGTTGCGCTCTAAATTTAATGAAAAGCATTAAAGGTATTTTGGCTAAACTTTAAAAAAAAAAAAATTCCTTTGTACTCCAAATTAATGTAAAACTGATATGACACTCGGTTTTTTTTTTTTTTTTTTTTTTTTGAAAAATTTAAAATTCCTAATATCATTTTTTTTTTACATGTTATCTTTTCATTTTTTTTTTTAATTTACAGGTATGATGCCGAAAGTAGACAGTTCAATGAGTTCAAATCATTTTCCAGATTCAAAATCGGATGAATAGATGAAACGGAAACAGAAAAATACGAAATATGTACAGGGGGTCCGGGCGCGGGGCGGATTGAACACAATATTTTCCCGGCATTTCAAGGTCGATGCTCCCCAACCCCACTGCATTGTGTTCACTTCATAACTCCAAAATAATAAACACAACTCAAAATAAAAAAACTACTTAATTTCCTAGTATTTTTTTTTTTGAACTTAAAATATTTTATTGACAAATAGTGTAAGTTTAAAATACAAATTTTTACAATATTAAAATAAAATAATTTCAGATTTATTTTTTATTATACATATATACAGGATACATTTTTATGGAAGTCTAGTATATAATATAATAAAGTTCTCCATTCATCCATAAGCGCAAACGCTCGACTGGTTTTGGAGGGGGGGGGGGGGGGGGGAAGTCGATTAAATAATTCGTTCTGGGGAAGTACATTGTTGGTGGTTCACCGACGACTTTCATTGTTATTGTTATTGTTATTGTATTGATCATAATGAATAATTACCTAATTTGTTTATTATATTTTGTTAGGCCCTGATGAAGTTAGTTTTTGTCTAAATCAATTCAATTTGTTTTCACCCAACCCGTCCAAAGGTGTATAACGGTGCTAGTAGGAAATATGAGAGCCTCTGCCTGCGGGTATGATGACCTTTCTGCGCACATTATACATTAGAGTGATGAGTTGGCGCAGATAACTATACCTGTGTGGTGGCCTCTTCAAATATATTCAACCTCACGATCCCATAGCTTTCACTCACTCCGGGTCTCGCCTCTCATTAGACAGACTTGGTCTGCAACAATTGTCAGACTTTTGCCAAATCAAAAAGTCCCCTTCCGTTCGATCACTGGCAATGTACTTCCCCAGAAAGAATTAATCAATTAACTTTTCACTCCGCCTCCAAAACCAGTCAACCGTTCGCTCTAATATTCAACAGTTGACTTATATAGGGGCTCCTAAATCTTCATACTAAATTTTGTGTCGATGAATTTATTAAATCGGCAGTTATTAGGGGTTTTTGAGTTGAGCACCCTCCCTTGAACCCCCACTTCCCTTCAGCCGATATCGCTCCAATTTGGAACATTATCTCCTCATAGGGTTTTGACTCTAAATATGAAATTTCATTTCGATACATTCATAACATCGGCAGTTATTAGGGTTTTTGACTTGAGCCCCCACCCCTGAACCCCCACTTCCCTTCAGCCGATATCGCTCCAATTTGATAGATTATGTCCTCATTGGGACCCCCATCCTTTTTGCCGATTGTGCTGAAAATTAATAGGTGTCGTCCTTATGTAATTTCGAAATTTTGTAGGAAATTTTGTGTCGATATATTCATTACAACGCAGTTATTACAGTTTTTTTAAACAAAACTCACCCTAATCCCCCTCGCCTTTGGTCGATTTAGCTGAAAATCGATAGGTGTTGTCCCTATGGGTTTTTGGTCACATATATAAAATTTCGTGTCGATACATTTATTCTACCGGGAGTTATCGAGTTCACAGACAGACACAAATACAGACCGACATATTTTGTTTCCATACAGGTCGAAAAACATGAAATTCTGTTGAAAACCCAACATCGAATTTTTGACCGATTACATAACTTCCCCTGTACTTAGTATATCCGGGAAAGTAAAACATTAAGAAAACTATTTTTGAACACAAAACACCCGCAATAAATTTGAATGAAAGTGAACAGATTTAAATCAATACTCAATTAAAAAATCGATTATGTAATATTATGTTCGGCTATTAAGGTTAAAAAATGAAACGTTCCACTCCATAATGGTAATGACCTGGGATCTAGAATACTAGATCAACAATGAATACAAGAAATGACCTACTGGCAAAAATAAATTATTCATTTGTTAACAATACCAATTATACATTCAATTCTCCACAAAATCGAATGTAAAACTCAACAATTCCTATACTAATTTGATTGACATTTTTCACATGGTTAGTTCGAAAATGTAAAAAAAAAATTGCATAATACTAAAAAAGACTTCAATATCTTCAATTCGCCTACTATTCATATATTCTATTATTTTTGGTTTAGTTCGTAATGACAACTTGAATCATCTCAACGTGGTTCTGGGTTGCCGAATCGATTGTCGACGTGGTTCTGGTATCGATAGCCGAGTCATGTGCCTTTTTTTGTTTTATATTTTGGCCATTTTTTAAATTTAAGTTATATTTCCTGTACATATAAACAAACAACAGTACCTACATTCTTTGCGGATCAATTTCACCGTCAATTCACTTCTATTCAGTTCATCACATCTTAAGCCTTAACACAACTTTCTATCTTCACTCAGACCGTCTCCATTGAACCAGGCCTCGACTCGTCTCTCCACACACTAAAAAACAGCTGATGGCCGTGTTTTGTTTTTTACGATTGTTTGTTCTTGAACGTCACATCTAAAGACACAAGCAATAAACATTTATATCAACGTTTCTACACCCAAATTTAGTTACACACCAATCTGGAAGTTGGCAACATCTTAAGTACAAATTTACCCCACAATGCCCCAAGAAGATTAAAGAGAGTTTGGCATAGAGATCTCCTGGTATGAAGTGATGTCATGAGGGTTCACCGCTGGGTGTTTTTCCTCTCTCAAGCCTTTCATGTCATATTTATTTTCATTATTTTATTTTATTTTTATTATTTTTGTATAGTACCTCATGTCAGCCCAGCCGCTGGTTGTGCATTTTTTGCATAGTTGTGGCTTAAGATAAATAAATACAAAAAAAAAAATATTTGTTTTAAAAGAAATGGTCTCTTATTATTTACTAGCAGTAATACCCGGCGTTGCCCGGGGAACTTTGACTTTTCTCCCAATATCTCCTATAAGGCTATTCAGTTCCTCGACAGTACATTCATGATGTTATAATTTTCAATTATTCATACGGAATAAGGCTTATAGTCCTTCAACTGTAGTAACGCTAGCTTTGGAGCTAAAACTTATCTATTCAAAAAGATTCCTCATTAATCATTGCAGTGGTTTTTGAGTTACAAAGATTGCGTGGGTGGATGCTGGGATGGACCAGATATTGAGGTACTAATACGCCTATAACCTTCCACAGACGATGACGAACAAATTAAAAAAAAAATTAATCAAATCCATCAAGCCGTTCCTGAGTATAGCGGTACAACGCACAGCCATTTTCAGCTTTATGATTTACTAATTTAGTTTCTTTTTGTAGAAAAATAAATATAATTAATTTTTTTTATTATTAATAATTTAATGTGTGTATTATTTTTATACATCACAATATAAGGACGACACCTATCAATTTTCACCGAAATCAGAGAAAATGGGATCAGAGGGGCTCAACTAAAAATTCCAATAACTTAAATTAAGAAAATTCAGGAGGCCATCATGTAAGTCAAAGATTAGTCCAAACAGTCAATTGGCTTTGGAGGGAGAGCGAAAACTTTATTGATTTATTCTCGTGATTCACCGACTTTTTATGCTTCGGTTAATCAGTTATTTTCAGTTTATCTTTTCATCGGTTTTAACCTAACTTTTATTGTATTCAATTACCAAAACCGATTTAAGTTTTCAATAAATAAATAAATAAATCGACCGAAATAACCATAAATAATAATGATAAATATAATCCTTTAATGAGTATATATTTTTAACAAATTAATTATTTCATTTATAGAGTTTGACGTTTTAATAAAAGCTCCTCATTATTTATTTATTAATTTATTAATATTGTATTTTGATATATATTTATATTTCATACTCTTATTTCTATTTTTTTCAATTATATAATTTTATTCTATACGAAGTATAGGGGAAGTTATGTAATCGGTCAGAAGTTCGATGGTGAAGAAGAAGGCTGCCTGTGTGTGTGTGAACTTGAGAACTCCCGATAGAATAAATGTATCGACACGAAATTTTGTAGTAGTAATAAAGTCTTTATTCAATTAACATAATAGAAAATTACATACAAAACATATATACAATAATGTGACCTTTTATGAAGACAAACTCAATGGCCTAAGCCGTCTTGAGGAGTCTAGGTTTACATAAATAATATTATCTTATAAACTTATTAACAACAAATTTTTCTTTCTAAAATACAAATAATAAATATATATTTGTTCCTATTTATTTATTTATTTAATTCACAGTTTCTGAAATCGTAAGCCTTTTTGCAATAATTTCCAGTAGTTGCCAATCTTTACCATTTAATAATTCCAACATAAATGAAGTATCTATGTTGTTTTTAAATATTTTATTTTTTTTAATCATCATATTTGGGGCAGGTAATGAGGCAGTGATACAGACCTTCTTTACAGGGGCTGTAACACATTGGGCATACAAAGTCCATATATTGATAGATAGGTCAAATAATACCATAAATGATACCCAAAATCCGGTTTACAATATCGAAAAAACAATCCCTGAATTTTTTCAGATTTTTTAAATTGAATTTACCCGAATCTAATAGAGGTTAAAGTTTAACATGCGTTTTAAATGGGGTTTTGGAGCAGTCGCGGACTTTCGAGCGTAATGTTCAGTATTTAAGTTCTAAAAGTTTGATAATTGGTATATTTATGTTTTTGGGGTCGCGGAACTCGAATCTAGTGTCAGAATTTAATTTTTGACAGTTTTAGCTGTCCAAAAACTGTCATGAATTGATATTTTACAAAAATAATAACTGTCAAAAATTAAATTCTGACACTAGATTCGAGTCCCGCGACCCCAAAAACATAAATATACCAATTATCAAACTTTTAGAACTTAAATACTGAACATTACGCTCGAAAGTCCGCGACTGCTCCAAAACCCCATTTAAAACGCATGTTAAACTTTAACCTCTATTAGATTCGGGTAAATTCAATTTAAAAAATCTGAAAAAATTCAGGGATTGTTTTTTCGATATTGTAAACCGGATTTTGGGTTGAGAGCAATAAAACTCGAACTTTTTAGAAATAACGGCCACCCTAAGCTTAGAGGCAACAGTTCACCTCTAAGTTTAATTATTAATCTAATATTTGACAATGGTAGGTCACTCTGTAAGTAACTAATAACTGAATCGTGGAACTCCAGTTCCCTACTTAGCAAGTACCCGTCTGAGTTTTTAATTTCCTCCCTGAACTGATTGCGATAATGCTCTTTTAAATTATTCCGTATATTTTATATTTGATGTATTTACACGAAATTTTATATTTGTATCCAAAAAAACTAAGAGGACGACACGGTTTAGGCAGCGTATGCAATAAATATCGATCGGACGGCAGTTTCTCGGTCTGTGTGTCTATGAATGTAATGAATCTATCGACACGAAATTTTATATGTGTAACCAGAACCCTATGTGGACGACGTATATTGATTTTCAGCTAAATCGCTTGAAGGAAGAGAGGGGATTACGGGAGGGGTAGGGGTCAACTAAAAATATTCTGAAAATTTCACATAATGATAATGAAAAAAAAAACCTCCACTAATTTTCAGCAATATCAGTCAATGGGAAGGGAGGGTAATGGGAGGGGGTTTCAACTCAAAAACTCTAATAACTGTCCAGGTATTGAATGTATCTATCTATACGAAACTTTGTTGATCCAAAATTCCGTAAGGCGACACCTACTGTTTTTCAGCGTTATCGGTCAGGAGAGGCGCGAGAGATGCAAATATAAAAGAGCGCAATAACTGCCAATGGTATCTATGCTAAATTGGTAAAAGAGGGAGAGTGCGAACTGGGGAAGTACATTGCCCGGTGATTCACCGACTTTTTTTTTCTTTCTTAATTTAGAAATACCAGCCATCAATGGCGGACATACTTGCTTGTTACTCTTTTGACAATAGAAAAATGAAAAGCGAGAATAAAAAAAGGAAAATGAAATAAAAGAAAAAAAAAAAAAAATCCCTTCCCTCCGTCCCGTCAACCACAAACCTGTAAAGAGAGAGAGGTAACGTTGAAAAAGGAGAAGAGAGAAAGAGAGGGAGAAAGTGGGGCGAGAAAGAGGGGAGAAAGTGGGAGAAAGATGGAGGGGGGGTGGGGGGAGAGATAAGCGCAGGTGCTCTCTCTGGATTAATAGCGGGGTGTGACAGTCGGCTATCGATCTGTCTGTATGTGTGTCCTCCGGCAGGGGGCCACTTCTCAACAGAGCCCCTCAAAGAAAAAACGCTAAATTTGAAGGAAAAACCAAAAACCTTCTTTTTTCCACCTCATGAGACAAAGAAAATCTTGGAAAATTGGAAATACATTTTTTTATTCGATCTTGTCTTCAGGTCCCCCCCCCCCCCCCCCTCGTTTTGAAATCATACTCGCATAAAAATACGAGTAGGCAGGTTCATAGCATGAAGTTTGATTGTAATATTTCAGCCATCTTACTTATAGTAGGCAGCTTGGACCTTAATATGAAGTTTGATTGTAATATTTCAGCCATCTTACTTAGAGTAGGCAGCTTGGACCTTAATATGAAGTTTGATTGTAATATTTCAGCCATCTTACTTAGAGTAGGCAGCTTGGACCTTAATATGAAGTTTGATTGTAATATTTCAGCCATCTTACTTAGAGTAGGCAGGTTGGACCTTAATATGAAGTTTGATTGTAATATTTCAGCCATCTTACTTAGAGTAGGCAGCTTGGACCTTAATATGAAGTTTGATTGTAATATTTCAGCCATTTTACTGTAATGGTGGTCAGACGTGAATGTTGAAAAATTCATCGAATAATATCACCGGGAATGTACTTCCCCAGCTCGAATTAATCAACTGAAGTTTTGTAGGTCCTAATGGCCGATTCCAACAATTCAACGTTTCCTATTGTTTAAGCGTCTGCAAAGGATGCCGACGATTCTATTGGACATATCGTCACCGTAATACTACAACTAGATATCTCGAAAATCGACATGTATGGGATAATTGTACCATTAGTTGTATTTTGCAGGTTTCTTTGTTGTACTCGAAGTAGACAACTCTAAGAAAATATGTTAAGAAATTATGTAAAAATGTCAGTAGTTCAATTTGGGTCATTCTACAACGGGCTGATTAAAAAAAAAAAAAAATTGCGTTTTTCTCAAAACTAATAATTTCGAGATGTCTAGTTGTAGTATTAAGGTGACGATACGTGAACGAACAATATGTCGTTCTCTTCAGGATGAAGCTATTTACAAAATGACTACCGGCGATTTCTTAACATTCACAACAATATTAATGACGTTCCGCAACAAAAATCTGGGTAGCCAGGAAGTGAATTCTACGATTTGTGATAATTTGAATAAAATGTAAAATTAAATAAATGTAAAATTAATAATAAATAATTAAGTTAAATATGCAGAAATTACAGCTGGTCATCTACTAAATTACAGCTGGTCATCTACTAAATTACAGCTGGTCATCTACTAAATTACAGCTGGTCATCTACTAAATTACAGCTGGTCGTCTACTAAATTTTGATTTATACAGTTTTTAAGAGCTCTAAAATGAATTTGAACGCCATATTTTACCTTCAAATGAATAAACTGACTTCTGAGAACAAAAGAGAATTATTTAATTTGTATGACTTTTTTATGCTCACCACATTTTTACAGATCCGTCTCAAATTCTTGTCTCCCTCATTTCATAATGGCATTATCGAGTACAATAAAGTAAAGTGTTGGCATCAGCGGCTTTCTTTATTTCATTGTATGCCATAATTCTGAGAGTGACTTTCTTAATGAGAATACCAGATACCAGATTGAAATGAATTTGAGGGGAGGGGAGAGTGGTCTGAAAAAACAAGATATATAGGCTTATGGATTGACGAGTCCAAATTTTAGATTTTTGTTTCTTGGAGGCGAACATTTGTTCGAAGAATATCAGGTGAGCGACAAAAAAATTATTGTATCATGCTTACGATTAAGTTTGGTGATGGCTCTGTAATGGTTTGGGGGTGTTTTATTGGGAACTTAGTCAAAATTGAAGGAATCATTAAAAAACAATATAAAAAAATCCTGGAGGAGAATGCAATTCCTTCTGGTGAAAAAATAATTATAATAATGAAGAAATGTTCGTGTTCAAGCAGGACAATGATCCAAAACATTCCACTAAGCTATGCAAGAGCTTTCTTGAACATCCAGTTCAACAGGAAAAAATAAACATAATGATTTGGCCACCACAGTCTCCCATCCTTAACCCAATCGTGATTTTATGGGATGAGTTGAATAGGAATGTGAGAAGGTTAGCCCAACTGACAAACGGGATCTCTGGAGTATTTTACAGGGTGAATGGAAAAAAATGTCTGCAGAAAAATTGGAGAAACTTATTAAAAGAATGCCTAGAATAATATTCTAGGCATTCTTTTAATAAGTTTCATATTATGTAGAGCTGTAATAGCTGCCATATCAACCAATCAGCTGTTTAAGTTTTAAATTGTTTTTTATTTTTATTTCTGTTTAAATTATATTATATCAACATCTTATTATTATAAATATTTATTTTTTGGTTCAAAAAATGTTGTTCTAACTCTTAAAATATGTATTTTTTAAGAAAATAAAGGTGCCTCATTTTTCTCATGATGGCTCATGTACTCGTATTGAGTAATCCATTTACTGAGTAATCCACATCCTTAATCCACTGTTCTCCCCGTAGGCTAACCGATAAATGTTTTTGTCAAAAAATATTCCACCGTTACTCGCCCTACTGTAGAAGGAAGCAACATTAAGAAAAAATAAGAAAACAAACAAACAAATATTTGTAGAGAAAAACAAACTATTCGTGTAGTTAAAGTACTATAAAGATATAAGATGTAATCATTAAACAAACTGCCCCATAAACCTTGAAAAAAAATCATCGTTTGTTTGTTTAATTATCTGAGAAGGATTCGAACTCCTGCTATCACCTTTTCTCAACTTAAAACAAATAAATTTAAAAAAATGCAATTACAACTTCATGAGTTAATGGTTAAATCTGTGTTTTTACTTTCCCAACTTTACGAAGTATAGGGAAAGTTATATAATCGGCCATAAATCTGATTTTGAGTTATCACGAGAATTTCATGTTTTCCAAAATACCAACCCTTAAAATGGCGGAGTTTAGGGTCCACAAAACCCGCGAATATGTCGAATCTATGCTTTAAGGGGGGTTACGTTTCAGACAGAAACTAAAGTGTTCAAAGAAACGAAATTTTCATTAAATTTTAAAAAAATATATAAATTTTAATTACAAAGTTAATCAATGCTAGTTGAAGGCAGAAAATAATTAGTTATTTGACTTTGTTGTCAGTTCTTTAGAGCTTCAACATACGGAGTTAAATAAGGGATGGATCGTATTCCATGGTAACTTTTTGAATCAATTGTTCTTGAAGGGTTTAAATTTCTCTGATCTCCTTTAAAGAAAATTTCTTACCCTTTTACAAATGTTGAATTATACAAATTTTAACTTCCGCGAATAATCGAATGTTAAGGCATTACTGTAAACCAAAAAAAAAAATTTTGGAAGATGACACCTATAGATTTGCAGCAAAACTGGCCAAGAGGTAGGAAAGAAATTAAGGGAGATTAAAAATAATAATTGCAGAAATAATGCATATATCGGGGGTGAAATTTTCGAGGGAAGCAAGAACCTCGTTATTTTGCGCTGGGGAAGTACATTGCCAGTGATTCACTGGCGAGTTTCTTTAAAGAGATGCATTATCTTATATGTGAGGGGGGGGCTTTATTTATCATTGGGTACCGTTTTGAACCCTAAAACTGAAATATTTCTCTTTCGAAATTTCTTAACTTTCCAACGATTAGCCAATAAGTCCATATTATCTCATTATTTCGAGAGAAAAGTTTTCCTCACTGTATGTTTAGGTTAGGTTTTATGACTCATGCCCGGGCTTTAACTACGAGGTCATATCGCCTACTACCAAAGCGCTCTTTCGTCGCTCTGGTGGACATGAGCCCGTCTCTACTATGGGAGTCCTAAAATTTGCCTACCCTAAATTTTTATTCACCTAGGGCAGGGGTCTTTAACAAGTATCTGCCATCGTACAGGCTCGGGCCCATCGCTTATCGTCCCATCCGAAGGACGGCGTGCTTAAGTTTATTTAACTCCCATGTACTGTATGTTTATATTTTCCTCATTATCAGAAAAACCATTACAATTTTCGAATATATCAGAACTATTTTTCATTTTCCAATATCCACAATGAATATTGAATTCCTAAGTAAATTTAAACAATGTTGATAAAATTCTCTTTTGTTTGTACAATTTCCATCCCTATAATATTTACAATTACAAACGGGTAGGAACGTTAACAACATTATTTTTCTGTAGCTTTGAAAACTAGGATAATGAGTTATGTCTGATGAGAATACCAACCCTGGTATGTCTGTCTGTCTGTCGGTTCAAGGCTCATCTTGGCTATTAAAGTTGAAAATAATGATTGTTCTTCGAATATAATATTTTTTTTTTATCTGAAATATTTCTTCTTATGACCAATTGTCTATCAAATATTTAATGGTTGGTTCATAGTCAGAGAAATATTATTTCTTCTTATGTTGCTTGCATTAAAACCGTTATATAAAATAATAATTTAATCCGCAATTATTTCTAAATGAAAAACCAGCCCCCTACGTTCCAACTTACATCAGAAGAAAGATGGTGCGCAATTAGGATGGTTTCCGCCATTATGCAAAAAAGTTATTGTCTGTGCGGTGAAAATTCAATCTTAGGGTAAAATCTGTGAAGGTTTATACTAACCACTCTTAAAACATTGAATCGTCATTATGTAGAAAGCAGCCGATATTTTTGAAACAGACTGAAAGGTGCCAAACATTTATTAAATATTTCGTCCTGAATTATTACCATTTAATCAAATTCATGAAAATAAAATAAAATACGTCATTCTGATTATTTACTTGGTGTAAATGTTTGTTTAAATGTTCTACAGAAAGCGTTATGTAAATAAAACGGATACGATTACATATGTATTGTACTTACCTATCTATGAGCTAACATTAAATATTATATACGAAGGTAGACAAATAAACAGTTCAAATTGTACACCAAATCTGTTGTTTGAATACACAGGTTCAAAATTGTATCAATTTTGTGAGGTTAGAAGGGACAATATTATTGGAAAAAGTAGTTTAGTTACTATATATGTATAACCATTAAAATTGAATTTTGGGCAAGTTTGGTGTTTTCAATGTTTAACATTCTTTATATCAATATTATACATATAAATTATTGCTGCTTAGAACCCTCATAATAAGTCCCGTAACGTTTTGGCGAAAAAATAGATAGTTCTTAAGCGTAATTTAAAAAACAAGTAATAATAATTCCGAAAATATTGAAGACGAAGGTCCGGCATTCTTGTACGATATGGCCGGTTAAGTAATAAAATAGAAAATATGAGGTTTGGTTTATACTTACTTCAAAAAAAGGACTGAATGGACCCGGCAGGTTGACATTATATTTCATTTATTTATTTTTTCATCATATATTGAAGTTGTGAATTTCATGTTTTTTCCTGTTTTTTTTATTTCCTGTTTATCTTTTGTTTATCTATTTCTTTAGTTGTATAGTTTTTCTCCAATGTAGCACTAATTTTTATTTACCTACCTATCTTTTTATTTCTTTGTACTGATACTATATGTCATTGTTTCATTTACTCTGTATGTATTTATTCTTAGGGGATCTCGGTCCCAGAATAATAAAATTTCTTTTCATTTCATTTCATTTTCATAATATAAACTATAAACAGAAAATAACAATGATTGAAGAAATAAATAATAACAAATATATATACAAGCAAAGGGAGCAGACATTTTTTTTAGCCTTATGTACGATGCATATTTAGCCATCTCTCTTAAAAATGGTGTTTATCTAATTATTTACAACATGCATTGCACAGGGAGGGAGTTCTATCTACGAAATAAAACTCACTCCCTGACGGGATTCGAACCTGCAAACCATGGCCCCCCGAACAGAACATTTCAATTATCCCTTTTTCAATTAATAATAGACCTTTGATATAGATTGAATACAGCCTCACTACATGACCCCCTGCAGTCCTCCTTTGAACAATATAATGAAAGATAAATTGAAATTATTAATATTATTAATTGAAATGTATTTCTGTAAGCACTGCAATGTATGCGGTGGTTAATGTAATGTATTACATTTTGCCAATAACATAAATACATTTCCATATTCATCAGTCTACAAACATTAGTCTAGTTCCAATACATTTATGCTGTAAATAAAAACAAAGAACTAGTCTAACATTTATGCTGTTTTATTCCACACAAAAAATATTATGCACACTCCTTCCTTATCCAGGCTAACTCCCTCTGGAACTCTCTCCCTCTTCCTACTCTCCTTTCATTTAAGTCCCTACTTTTCCATTATCTCCTAACTCAGCAAACCTCTGATTCCTAAGGCTGGCTCCTATGGGATAGTTCTCGTCTTCCTATAAGTATCTCACTCCACTGGACAGATTGTCACTCTTCTGTTTCATCCAGTTTTTTACAATTCATATACAAGTCATTATTTTTATCACGTTTCACATTATTATTCATACTTGTTTTTCTCATTTTTCTATTTTTATTTCTCTTTATTATTTTTCACTAGTTTATTATATTGTTTTACTGATTGCCTGTCTTTAACATTTAGTATTTACGGATCTTTTCGGTTATGTGTCAGGGATTCTAAAAAATTATCCATTTGAACTATATGTTTATCTTATATCAGGAGAATGTGGACTGTTTCAGTAAAAGGACCGACGGAGGATCAACATTTTATTTCTTCAAAAAGATGTCACATAGTGTATTTTTCTATTTCGCCTTTTAAAATATTACATGTGAAATTCCATGACAATTCGATCATCTGTTAATGACCGATCCCTATCTTTATATTTAGGCCTTCCCCCACAACCCCCCCTCACGTTCACAATTTTGTGACGTCACACACCCTATTTTTCTATTTGGCCTTTAAGAATACTACATATGAAATTCCATGACAATCCGATCATCAGTTAATGACTTAGCACTATCTTTATATTTAAGCCTTTCCCCAGAACCCCCCCTCCAATTCAAAATTTTGAAATGTCACATAAATAAGAGAAACATCTAAAATCAAAATTGTATTTCTTCGGATACATCAAGTGGATTTACAAAGAGTAAGTGGTTTCGGTAGAAAAATTTTCAGAATCCCTGACACATAACCGAAAAGATCCGCACTTACCTCTAGAGACCTCTTTTATTTTACTTTATATTTATTCTTTTCAACTGGCTGATACTTGTATACTCTTGTTTATTTCTTATGTTACTATTCTTAGAGGACGTCCCAGAATAAAGATTATTTTTCATTTCATTTTCATGCATAAAGTGTACCAGTTTCGGTTTATGCCATCATCAGCAAGTTCTAAAGTGAACTTTTAAAACTTGAAACTTCCTTTGAACTTTGTGCTAACTAATTTTTCGTTATATTAGCTACATATAACTGACCTGTGCAGCATATATAATCTAACTTCAAAAATAAAAATACTAAAATATTCTTCAAATTAAATTCCAACTTACCTTCAAAAATGAAATTTAAAACAATATTAATTTTGAATACATTATTAAAATCTTCATGATAATTCACAGCTAACGATTGTGGCAAGTTAGAAAAAAAATCAATACTCTTGAAAAATTTAGGTCAGATTCGCGATTTTTCAATTACTTAAATAATCACATTTACAATGTTGAGAGTAACAACCTGAGGAATTGCGGACAGTTTCTTACACATGTGATTTATTTCAAAATTTAATCTCGAGATGTCTTGGATATATGAATTTAAAAAATAATAAAAATAAAAAAAAATGTGAACGTCACATTCCATTTAATCTATTTTTTTTTTCTCCAAACATAATTGCTTAATTGTTTTAAAAATTTGATTTTATTCATGAATTGGGCACCAAAAAATTAAGTAAAAAATCTAAGAGGATGAGGTTCTAAAGTTTTTTTTAACTGTTCAATTTGACATGGAATATTATGTAATATTTTAAATTATTTAACTAAATTATAATAAACTTAATTATAAGACATCAATTCATATTGAAGCTCCTGCTACCTGAAATAAACTCCTTCCAAACTTGTACATACTAACCTTCTACTTTTCAAACAGATTTTAAATAACAAATATCTTTTTTAATGAGTAAACTCCAAATAAATTGTGCAAGTTTTTTTTTTTATACTTAATAAGTATTGCAGCGCTTCCTGCTTGTGAGTCCTCCCAACTCAGTTTAATCATATTTTAGTATATTTACAGTTTAGTTTTCTCATACGACAACAGATAGTAGCACTATGTGGACCTACCTTATACTGTAAAATCATTGCAGAGAAGTACATACTGCCTTTGGAAAATACATCAGGGCAAACAATGACTTTAAACCTGATTTTTGACGTCAAAAATGTTTTAAATATGATTGTTTAAATATTTTTCCTGATGAAATCACTGTATAGAAATTGTCAGAACAGCAGCTTATAGGTCTTAAGCAACAACTTCATCTTAAATGAAGTTTCATGTCATAATTGTGTTATACGTTGGTATAATAGTTATGCAAGTGCATAACATCCCATAGTAATAGTTGCTTGAATGTTGTTAATAATAATATATTTTTCACATCTTAATAATAAAACAATATAAACTTTGAAGTGCAATTTTGAAAAAAGTGCACGAATATTTAAAAAAAAAAAAATACCTATTATTACTTAACTTAGATTTTCCATTTAAAAAATATTATTATAGATGCCAACGAATTTTCAATAAACTAATCGAAAGGTATTTTTATTTGATTGACAACAAAAATGACTAGAATAGAATTGAGAACCAAATATTGGGTTTATTTTCTCTTAATCTACATTATAATGAAATAAATAAAAAAAATTTCAAACTAAAAAAATCAATTACAAGAAATTGTATTTTTAACTATTTCTTGAGTTTACATAAATCTTTTGCCTTTAAGGCCACACTTCTTTGGGCAAACAGTACCTACCCCTTTTTTTATTCTCACTCAGAATTGTCTTGTAGATCACTCTCGATCGAACGTGGGTTCGAAACCCGGCCGAGGCCCTTAGTTTATTTTATCTGGGAGGTAAAATAAACTTAAGCACGCCGTCCTTCGGATGGGACGTTAAGCGATGGTCCCGAGCCTGTACGATGTCAGGTACTCGTTAAAGACCCCTACCCTAGGTGAATAAAAATTTAGGGTGAGCAAAATTTAGGACTCCCACAGTAGAGTCGGGCTCATGTCCACCAGAGTGACGAAAGAGCGCTTCTGGTAGTAGGCGATATGACCTTGTAGTTAAAGCCCGGATATGAGTCATAAAACCTAACCTAATATAATATATATATATATATATATATCGACCCTATCAAACAACACCATGTCTGCTTCGACTATAGTCTTTTCCCCCTCGAAACAAAAGCGCATCTAATATTATTTTTTATTGTTTTATTATAAATTCTGTTGAAACTTTTAAACATATTTTCACTTTTTATTTATTCATTAATTTCTTCTTAATTTAATTGTTGTTGTCACTTCCTTGAATTATATTGTTCATATAAAAATTCTAACTTTTCACAGCGCTTCTCTTCCTTCCAAAAAATTTAATTTTAACAATAATTTGACATTGTCAATGTTTGTACCTTTTGTACATCACATAGTCCATGATGTCTTATTTTTATTTTTTTTTCAAAACCATAACCAGTTAGTAACAACCGTTGTAGATGGGAAATCGTTGACCCCTTACTTCTGTCACATCTATAACCGATCGTTGGAAGAAAAGAGTCAGCATACTAACGGGAAACCAGATTCTGAGTCGCGTGGGCGATCTTAACGTCCCCTGTGAACTTTTCGATAAACATCTTATCGCGATTTTATTTATTTTTTTCTTTTCTTTATTGGTGACTATAAATAATGGTTGACTTTTGGAATTTTGATTTAATCGAAAACAATTTGTCGAACAGCTGGGGAGATTCCAGTTATTTTTGACCTGATAAAAATGCGGCGTAGAAACAATATATTGAAAAAAAAAATGTATTTGTCGGTGAATCACCTTTTGTTTGGCAGATTTGGCTGAATTTCGATAGGTGACTTACTCAGTGGAGAGTAAAAAACTGCTAAGAAACCGCAACCGAAATGATAAGACCCTAATAATAAGGTTTCGTAGGTGGGCTTACTGAATTGTTGGCTCATTACCATGAATAATTAACTGTTTGATTGTTTATTGATTTGTTCACTTTTACAATGAAATTTACTTTCTTGGTGAATGATATAGAAATATTATATGTTAATGTGATTTAAGTCGATTGCCTTGAAACAAATTAGGTTAATAAAAAATTAATATATTTCCTGGAAATCTTCTTACACAACCCTAAATTGATAACTGAGCTATATAATATATCACTCCTGTAGAACGATAAACAAAAACATTATTTAATTTTGAATCTAACCGAACCTAGAGAGGTTACAAAACAGTAGGTTAGTCAGTTATTTCGATTCATGCCCGGCGCATCCAGGGACGGACTTACATTTTGTTGCGCCCGGAGGCAAAAAATATTCTGCAGCCAACTTAAGGAAAGAGACATACACATTTAGATAGATATACGCTTGACTTGCGAATCAGGAAAATTATAATTATTTCCCAATGTTCCTCAGTTTAATTATAATTAAACTATTAAATAATTATTAATAAATCCGTTAGACAATTGGATTCTTGAATATTGTGCTCCCACATCGTTATTATAATAATATTTATTTCCGTTAAACCATACAATGGTAATAGGATACGTCTTAAGAATGTTTACATTAAGATAGCTTATAAATTAGATACATAAACAGATATTAACTCTGAGTTTTTTTTTTTTTTTTTTGATATATAATGTTTTATATATTCTACAATCTGTACAAAAACAATAAGTAGAAGTGCTGACTATAAGTATACAGGTAGTACAACATATATGAACTCGAGACCCCTCGAAACACCCCCGATTATCTGCCATCCCAATTCCTCCAACTTAATGGAGGCACGGGAGGCCACAGGGGGCTGAGTGATCCCCCCGCCATCTTGTTCTACGCTGGAGGTAGATCAAGAAGGAAAGAAGAGCTGAAAGTACGAGTTCATGAAGGGAGAAGCTGGTCACTACCAGCACTCCCAGTTATATATGCTATCTTAACCTAGCAGGTCTCTCGGCCAGCACCGCCTCAGCCTTCTGGCAGGATTATCTGGGTGGGAGCGGGAGGACAAGTGTCGAGCGACGGGATTGACATGGATGGAAAGGTTAGAGTGGAATTTGGAGAAGCGGGACTTGATGAGGTCAAGAACAAAAGGAATTTTAAGGTCATTATGGCGGGTAAGGTTGGACACATAGAAGGACAATTGTTGTTAGGACTTTGGATTGGAAGGACTGGATACGCTTGATGTTAGATGGCTTAGCACAACCCCATAGTTCCAGTCCGTATGTCCATACAGGTCTTATTATGTCTTGTAAATGGTCAGTTTGTTTTCAGTGGATAGTTTGAATTGTCTTCTGAGCAGCCGGTATAGCAGACCAAACCGTCTGTTCAGCTCCTGTCGTTTTAGTCGTGTATGGAGGTTCCATGCCAATCTTCGGTCTAGGTAGAACCCTAAGTATCGGACTTGATTGGAGGCAGGGATCGGAACGTTATTGAAGGCAATCGGAGGACAGGATTGGCGTCTCAGAGTGAAGATAACATGGTTACACTTCTCTTCACTAATTTTCACACGCCAACTCAGAGTCTGACACATGAATTCGAATTAACAGTACAAATAAAAAATAAAATGAAATGAATAAATAAATACTTGAAAATATGAGTAAACAAATAATAATAAATACAGTAGAACTACATTTTTCAATTAAATTAAAATAATAATTGTTTATAACTTTTCCGGAAGTGTCTTTTTCACGGCGACATTTCGGGACGTTCTTGCATCTCTTCATCAGGTCACAATGTGCGAAATATAGAAAAGAGAAATAAAACAAAATAACAATAACAATTATATATAAATAAATAAATTAAAAAATAAATAAAATGGTAATACAAATACATACAAGGAAAAACCAAGATAAATAAATTAGAATGTAAATTATAAAAAATAATGATTAAAGCGTAGATTTGACAGACCTTAACGAGGATGTCTGTGAAGGAACCCTGCCAAAAAAAATGAACATGAAAGCTGTGTATCAGATAATGTTTTTGAAATGAAACATGATTTTTTTTATTTTGGTTATTTTATGATTTTTGAATTCCGTTTCGGAATAAAGGGTTTCTTCTAACATAAACATTTTTAGTTGAAGTTTTGAAATTTTGTAATAGTTTTAATTAAAAACATTTTTCTATAAAAATCTTACCATAATGCCTCACGCCCTACAACTAACTGGTGTAACCCGACCTCGTCTGACGGTTTCCTTTTTATAATTATTTGTGCGGCCATATTTACGGAATTTAAATGATGCAAAATAGTGTACTTTTATTCATGGTTTTTAGGGTAAAAACATTGAGCATACCAACCTTTGGATGGAACATTGAGCATGCCAACCTTCGGATGGAACATTGAGCATGCCAACCTTCGGATGGAACATTGAGCATGCCAACCTTCGGATGGAACATTGAGCATGCCAACCTTCGGACGGAACATTGAGCATGCCAACCTTCGGATGGAACATTGAGCATGCCAACCTTCGGATGGAACATTGAGCATGCCAACCTTCGGACGGAACATTGAGCATGCCAACCTTCTTATATATATATATTCTTATTATACCAACTCAGGTAGACTCCTAGCCTAGATAACTAAACCTATCTAGGGAAGATTTAGGACTCGACAGTAGAGTCGGGCACATCGGGACCTCGTCGTTGATAAAGCCTGGGCAGGAGCCAAATAATGAACTAAAAGCTGTCACAAACGCATAAAGTCTCATTCAAAAAGCTGTTTGGGATTACTTGAAGTTGCCCAATACTTTAAGTTGCCCAATACTTGAAGTTGCCCAATACTTGAAGTTCTCCAATACTTGAAGTTCCCCAATACTTGATGTTCCCCAATACTTGAAGTTCCCCAATACTTGAAGTTCCCCAATACTTGAAGTTCCCCAATACTTGAAGTTCCCCAATACTTGGTATGGCTGGAGAAGAAAAAAGAACAAAAGGAACAGTCTCAGGATAATATCCAAACATGGTCATGGTTATAAAGGTCATAGAACTATCCAAGTCAGGGAAAACAACCTCCCGTGACCTTTTCTCCTTTCCATACTTCCTGACGGCCGTGTCCACCGCTCGCCTGGCCACGGCTTCCGGGGTACAACAGTGTAGACCAACCGTAGCTACAAACAGCCCAAGACAGAAAAACTTTAAGACTGCAAAATTCTGTAGCTCCTGGACACATCTCCATTCAAGGCAGGCTATAATTATACATAAAAAATATTTCTCATCACCACTGACGATAGGCTATCTATAATGATGGATGACGTCGATGTAGCCAAATAGATATTGGAGTGCCAATTTGTGCTTCAAGACCTTCATTTTATAAACACTTGAGTACTGCACAATTCTGGAGAGACATCCTTCCCCAATATTCTATAATTTCTAGTTAGTTATTATGACTTATGCCCGGGCTTTAACTTCGAGGTCATATCGCCTACTACCAGAGCGCTCTTTCGCTTTTAACGAATACCTATCATCGTTCAGCCTCGGGACCATCACTTAACTTCCCATCCGAAGGACGGCATGCTTAAGTTTATTTTACCTCCCAGATAAAATGTATTTTATCTTTTTCTACAGTAAGTTTTTCTTTTATTATTATATTTTGCTTATTATTATATAATTATTTATTAGTTATTTCAGTTAAATAGGTACAATGTCCTATACTGATATCTATTAATTGGCTATGTAATTTCCTAGGAATTTATTTGCGCTGATCTCTAGCTTCCTCTGCGGTCGATCCGCCACCATAAGCCAGCTGTATACTTGTACTACAGTGGATGTCACTAGAGACTGTCCTCAGGGCTCGGTCCTCTGACCAACGCTGTGGAATATACTCTTTGACGGGTTGCTCTGGGACCTCGAGAACCGTGGGCATAAGGCAATCGCCTATGTTGACGATCTCGTGGTTACGGTTCAGGGTGATAGTCATGCCAACCATACCCTTCGCGCGCAAACTGCAATAGACCATATAGGCAGCTGGTGCTGCGCCAATAAGCTGGCTCTCTCACCGAGTAAGACCTCAGCCTTACTGATGAGGGGGAGACCCGATGCTCGACAGCCCCTGGGTTTGACAGTCCATGGGCGGCACATTGAATGCCCAGCTGTGATGAGCAGCCTAACCCGCGCGACGTGGGGCCTCGACTATTCCGCGTGTAGGACCATCTACATAGGGGTATTCTTGGCTGTAGCAAGGTACGCTGCTCAGGTTGGTGGCATCGCCCCACGAATCGGCAGCGTACGATTCTGTTGCAAGCCCAGAAAGCAGTCTTTTTAAGAGTTACAAGAGCCTATCGATCTCTCTCTACGGCTGCGTTACAACTAGTAGTGAAACAGGCAATGTAAGATGGGCTGGGGACGATTGGCGCAATAGTTCAGCCGATGGCCAATCCCAGTCCCTCAGTAACCCCTTGATCCTCGAGCTTTTCTCACGTTGACTGGGTGATATTGCTACAACGCAAGGCGCACCCTCCTTTAAAACCTAATAAAAAAAAATCTATTAATTTAAATATATACAGTATATATAAACTTTATTTGGATATTTCATTCACTTTTTTTCTTTTTTTTTTTTTTATATATTTCGATCTTCGTGACCTGAAGAAGGAAGGGGCCTGTGATCGCCCCAAATATCGTCCTGAAAGAAGATTTATCTTGAGCTGTTTTTTTGGATGAAAATATCATTATTTGGTTTTATTATATAGATCAATCGTGACATTCGTAACCATATAAAATTCGTAAACCATTCTGTACATATTTCTCTCATTTCCAAGCTATCGTTTTTTGTTTCCGAATCATAAAACGTCACAAATTCACTGCTTAACGTGATGAAAAGATTTATTAATTAAGATAAAAATTATTTTTATAAAAAACAAACAAAAAAAAACAACTTTTCCCACTGATCGGGAAGAATTGTTGTTTGAACAGTCAAATAATTTAATAAAATCTAATGAATTATTTCCTTGTGGAATTTAATTGAATATAAACAATACAAATATATATTTTTTAAATTATATACGGTTTTGAGACCTTGCAGCCATAATTTGAATAAGAAAAATATAACAATGAATTTAAAATGTACTCCTGGAATCAAATGCCTAAGAATTTAATTTATAATATTTTCCAATTAAAATAAATAGAATAACTTCCCCAGAATGAATTAATCAATTAACTTTTTGCTCCCCCTCAAATGAGAGACCAGGGTATCTTCAAGTCTTAAATAGTGATCGTAGAAGCTTTCGGAAAAAGGAAGATACTTGAACTAGCTCCATTGATATTCAGCAAAACGTATTAAGTTAACGCCGCTTATTTGGACAACACACTTCTCATCTGAGATTTGCGAAAAGATCATCTAGTCAATGTTTTCAATATCTTTTTGGTAGGAACAAAATAGATTGATACGAAAATTTTAATAAATATCGAAACCAAAAGGCATGGAGTTAACGCCGCTTCTTTGGACAACACATTTCTCATCTTGGATTTGATTCAACTAGTCCTGTGTTTTCAACACCGTTTTGGTAGAAATAAAGTATATTATTACGGAAAAAGTAAGAAATTTCAAAAACCAAATGCATAGAGTTATGCCCTATATTTGGAAAAACACATTTTTATTCGGAGTTTTTCTATGATTTTTTTTTTTTTACTGAGACTAGTCGTTCGCTTCAAGTTTTAGTTAGTGAACTAGCTTTGTTGATATCAACCATTCGTAACGATAAATGATATCTTCAAGTTGGTTTTAACAAAAATAGTCGACCAGGAAACTTGAATCACAGGTCGATCTTGAGGCTTCAATTTCTAATATTTTTCGAAAGCACATTTTTATTTCGATTTTTGTGTAGGATTCAGATAATCCTGTAGTTCTCTATCAGTTTTAACAAATATTGAGTCTATAAACCGTTAAAAAGCGAGAAATTTGAAGATTGGGATATATGAAGTTAGCTCCACTTTTTTTTTTGAAGTGAAAACTTCTTTAGCACCGTTGTGATTTGAAACTCGATGAAACGAAAAAGCGACACTATTGTCTTATCTATACATATATAACAGTTGTTTTATTTAGTCATCTGTTTGAATTACTAACATAAGGACTTTTTTTTAATTTCATTTCATTTAGGCCTTATGTACAATGCATATTAGCTATGACTCTTATAATGGTGTTTTACCTAATTATTTACGACATCCATGGCCCCGGGAGGAAGTTTTATCTACGAAATAAAACTCACTCCCGGACGGGATTCGAACCCGCAAACCAAGGTGAGACCATGCGACCAAAGCCCTACGCTTTAACAACATAAGGACTTCTTGTAACTGAAAGTGAAGAGAAAAAAAAGTTGCCGATAATGCTTCTTCTCTAGTCTTGCGACACAAAAAGGATAATCATGAAAAATTCCATCGCCTCCTCCTCTCCCTCCAAAAAATTTGGAATTGTGAATTTTTTTAGACTTTTAAGAACTTATTAAGGAAACATTTATGTCATACTTTAGTTACCATAAGCCACTCGTGTCATTTGTTGAAATTAAAAACATGGAGTTTGAATAATAAAATATAAAATAATTTTTAAACTTGATACCAATATTATAATAAATAAACCCTATAATTATCCCACTCCTGATACTGCATTCGTCTCATTCTCTCGCAGTTTCGTTTTCTGAAGGTTTCACTTCTACCGCGTGTGAACTGCACACATGTTTTTTTTTTTTTTTTTTTTGCCTTATAAACAATGCATGATAATTGTTTTGGTAGGAATGAAGTAGATTATTGGGGAAAAAATAATAAATATCAAAAACCATATGCATGGAGTTATGCCCCATATTTGGGAAAACACATTTTTCCTCGAGTTTTACTATGCATTCTGAGACCAGGCGTTCGCTTCAAGTTTTAGCTAGTGATCTGTAATTAAATTTGGAAAGAGAGTTTCGACGAGAGTCGACGAGAAATAAGTATTTTTGTTTAATCTCGTGGCATCGATTCATTATATTTCTGAAAATCACTTCACTGGAGCTAAGTCAGTAGATAGGCTTCAACTAGCTTCGCTGATATCAACCAAACGTAACGATATCTTTAGGTTGGTTTTAACAAAAATAGTCGACCAGGAAACTTGGAACACAGGTCGGTCTTGAGGCTGCAATTTCTAATATTTTTCGAAAACACAAATGTAACACTGTTTGTAGGCAGGATCAACTTCATGAGATGATTGTTGACCAGAAATACAAATTTTTTGTGAAACTTACGGCACCTAATCCTTATATTTTTTGAAAAACACTTTATAATCAAATTCATGATGTTAGCGCGTGCCCTTTTTTTTTTTTTTATTGGATTCCTTAAAATCTGATTCGTTGAATTGTTTTATTTTAAATTCAGTCGACGAACTCGGAAAAAGGGCGAAATTTCAAAAAACAATTGTATTAAGTTAACCCTTCTTCCCATAGTGGAGTCGGGCTCATGTCCACCAGAGCGACGAAAGAGCAGTCTGGTTGGGTTGGCCATAGTTCATAGAATAACAGGTTATATCAACTGAAAGTTAGTATACACTGTAATATGTTAACCTGTTATTTTTAAATTTAAGTAGCAGTCTGCTGCTTTTGGAAGTCAATAACATTTTTCTCAATACCAACCCAAGAGACTCCACCTATTCTGCCAATACTTATTTTACCCACTGCATACAATTATTATTCATATGGCAGTTCTTTTACCATATGATCATATGAGGGAGACTCAAAGAACAGTAGAAAAAGTACAGTTAAGTTCTCCCTCTCCCACTACCGATTTGAATGTAAATAGGTCTTATTACCCCCAGGGACTTCTCAATACTTATACTAGAATTTTAGAAAAATTCATTATCTACTTAATTCTTCCGTTTGATCAATTTTGCTGAAAATTATATCTGGAAACGTGAAAATTCCTAAAAATAAAATTGAAATTGAGAACAAAGCTCTAGGATAGAAAATCTCTTCCTTCTGGTAATCTAGCGGGCGGAAGTTGGCGGTCTCGCGCGAAGCGACCAAGGCCAGTCTTGTGTAGTGACATCTAGCGGGAGACCTTGACACTAACATCTCGGTTTGGTTTACCCCCACCCCCTCGGCGCCATGTTTTGTTTTGTGTTTGAGCTCAGTGACCAGTCGAGCACCAGCTGTCTTGTTGTTGGTTTGTTGTTCCTCCGCGGCAAAGAGCTGTGGTACGGTAGGCAACCACAAGTGCTGTTATCAATAAATAATTATATCATTTGTTTTTATCTCATCCAAGTCAGAAAAACATACTTGTATAATTAGAAAAAGTATATAAAGTCAATATTGTTTCTACTTAGTTCTGTGTAGTCTATAATAATATGCAAATATGGATTTCAAGAATGTGGTGTACAATGCTGCCAGGGATGGTAAACTTCGTCGCTTAAAGGTACGTTAATATTTATAAAATTATAAAAACATACTCGAAAACATTTATTTCTATCACAAAGAGAGGATTTTCCATTGTGTATAAACCTAAAAACGAAGTTAGCAAACAAAAATGTCTTTATCTACTAAAGGAAAAAGAAATGTAACCTTTTCGAAAAATGGAAAATCCACGTAATAAAATGTAGTCTTTGCAAGGTTAATTCTCTATGTACCTTTTTACAGACCTTGAGGTCATGGTTCCTAACTGTTTTCATCATCTACACAATATATAAAATAATCAATTTTATTGATTACAACTCATTAATAATATTGTATTGTGTTGGCCGAGTTGTTAAATGTATTTATAATCAACAATTAGGATGTAATGTTAATTTCCAAATAGCAGTTTTTTCCTTAAAATGAAAATAGTCATAAGTCTGTATCCTGTACACTTGACAATGCTCTAACTAGCGAAATATATTGTGTATTTTATATAAATATAGTGGCATTTTTTTCTCGTTCTAAGTTTTTATTCAGTAGTATTCACAATGAACTTCCACAAGATCTCTGCCGAAAACATCTCTGAAAATAGCCTTATTTTTCCTTTAAAAACATTAGTCTTATCTTCACACAATACTTTTGACGTTTATTAATTCTATCGATTAAACATCAATAACATAAATGTATTTTTGACAAAAATATAATTTTGTTATATTTATTCAATACATAATACGAATAATTCACTCTGAAAATAGCTGCAGGGAATAATTGAAATCCCTAATTTCTGTGCATCCTTATTACTTGAAAATAATGTATGTTTTTGCAATTATGATAGTAAATTTCATTAGATTTGTTTCCATATTTCTGGTTGTTAGATTATAACATTCTTGAGCAAAAACATTAAGTCTATTTTGATTCAACGTTAAAAATAAGGGCCAATTTATATTTCCAAACAGAAGTAGACAATTCTCTTGTAAGCAAGATAGGATTTATTTAAAAAAAACATATTTTCGCATTATTTTTTAGAATTAAATATAATTATTGTGGTTTATCAAATTAACCTATTTATTGCCCCAAATCATGTGGGGTTTACCAAATTTGACTGAAATGTTTCGAAAATTTGACTTACTTTTAAAATATAAACATGGCTGTGTATTTGTAGTGTTTAAACTTTTATATTTGAAATCTCAAATTGTCTGGCCGTGAAGGGGGAATGTCGGCTGCTGCTAGGTATTATAAAAAATATATTTATTTATTGTATAATTCTGAGTATAATATTATAAGTTTTATTTCCTCAGTTATATTGATGTATAGGGGAAGTTGTGTAATCAGTTAGAAATTCAATGTTTAGCATGTTTTCAAAAATATAACTTCATATGAACGACAACACAGGTTTGAAATTCTGATGAATTGATCAATTTCTCGTTCGAAGTAGAACAGTCTGAAAGTTCTGTCGAAATACTAAATTTGTTGACACGTAGCTATTTTGTGGAAGTTGGTGTTATCTTTAGTGTACGATGCTTATTACAACTGACGTGACATCTATTGTCGTAGGTCGTCGTATTTTAGAACAACAGTTACGTTGTAAAATCAAATTTTCCATTCTCTATTCCTTTAAATGTTTGTCAATATATATTTTTCTTATATTGTATGTTTTATGTTCTAATTGACAAAGTCGATACCTGTTTAATGCCCAAATTGACAAACTCGATATCCGTTTTATGCCCAAATCGACAAACTGGATATCTGTTTTATGCCTAAATTGACAAACTCGATACCTGTTTTTTATGCCCAAATTGACAAACTCGATACCTGTTTTATGTCCAAATTGACAAACTCGATACCTCCCGAAGAATGCATATATTTATACTTTTTATTTCCCCAGCAGTGGCGGATTAAGCTTCTGCGGGGCCCTAAGTGATTGCAAATGTGGGGCCCCCCTATTTTTACCCCCCCTAGATAAAAAATTAAAACTTTTCAGCAATTTTTTTATGGAGAACTAGGAAAACTTAAATAACATTGTGAAAAATTAAAAAGCCGATTTGTTTTTTATTTGAAAAAAAATCATGCTTTTCAGCCAAATCGGCCGATGAGAAGGGGGGGGGGGATGACTCAAACAGCCTTATAACTATCGATATAATGAATTTTCAACCGAATCGGTAAATTGATTTATGAAGAAGAGAGAAAACTTGGTTAATTCTTACGGGGAATTACACTGCCGGTGATTCACCATCGACTTTTCCCGATTTAAGGGAGTGGAGAAGGAAGGATTCGCCCCAGAAGCGGATGGGCGCATTTTGCGTCCTTGCGGGGACCGTGATCACGCATGGCAATGGGAATATTAAAGTAAATCTCAAGGTCAAATTTGATTTTGTACAGGTCATGTGTGACCTTTATCGTGGCTCAAACAGGTAATGTACAAGACATTCTCCAAGTAAGATAGATACGAGTATGGGGAGGAAGGCGGTCCTCATGACGGCTTTCTGGAGGTAATAAGGTGAAATAAACTTAAGCATGCCGTCCTTCGGGGATTCTAGGTGAATAAAAATTTAGGACTCCCACAATAGAATCGGGCTCATGTCATGTCCACCACAGTGACAAAAGAGCGTTATGGTAGTAGGCGATATGACCTTGTAGTTAAAGACCGGGCATGAGTCACAATAACTATCAAATATCAAATTTGACTTTGTAGAGGTAACGTGTGACCTTTACACAGATACAGACAGTATAGAGGTCATTCTGAGATGAACTGGAGGATGTGAACTAGGCTCCCTCCATGGGGGCTTTCTGGAACCATTTATCGTATAACGGAAGTTGTTACTGAAATGTGAGTCAGTTTGGACAGGAAGTTGTTAAACTAAAGACATTTTTTCCATAGCTGTTGCTTACTTTTCCGGCTTCTTGACTATGAATTTCTCAAACAAACATTTTTGAACATCAAAATTTTCGTTTCGCATATGTACTTACAAGTTATCGAATTTCTAAATTTTTATTCTAATCCTTTGCAAGTTCTTTTTTGCCACAAAGTATTAGTTATATTATTTATGAATCTGTCAAATATGATTACATAGAATAACCGTGTCTAATTATGACTAAACACTTGAAAAAGTATCTAATAAGGCTGTTTAGTAGAATAACTATGTTGAATTATGACTAAATAAGTCGAAATGTATCTAATGTGACTGTATAATAGACTAATCATGTCTAAAGATGACTAAATACGTCAAAAATTCGTCTAATAAGACAATATAGTAGATTAACCATATCTACTTATGTCTAAGTACGTAGAAATGTGCTTAATTAGGCTGTCTAGTAGAAAATCTAGGTATGTCTAATGATCTGGTAGTAAAGATGCTTTGGGATGAGATTTCTCATATAAACAAAAGACGTCTTCCCACAATTTATTTCCAGCCAGAAACGGTTTTCAACACAACTGCGTCATCGTCAGTGGCACATCTCAGTGTTTCATTAGACTCTACACTGTACGACTGGGATTTGCCACTGATGATGACGCAGTTGCGTTGAAACCCGGTTCTGGCTGGAAATACAACTATAGAAAGACAACGTATTTTATTTCTGTATGACTAAATAAATACATGGAAATGTAACTTCCGTTTTCTGATCTCACTTCTTGTTCTAATTTGCGGTCCATTCGAGTGGTTTACGTTCAGTCTCGTTCGGAAATTCCCTCTGGTTCACATTCTATATTTTGATACTACACTTTTGGTACAAAAAGTGGAGAGTGAAGGTGAACGACACGAAATCAGTTCACATCGTCGAAGATATACCTGCCCTCCAGTGTACCTTAACAAAAATCCCATTCCCTTAAAAAACGAAGTCCGCTATCTAGGCCTCATACTCGATAAACGACTAACTTGGAATCCTCACATGAGACTGAAAAGACAAGACATGAACAGACGTTATAAACTTAGTACTAACTACTAAGACTACTAGACAAAACATCCAAACTAACTTTGACAACAAAACGACTTATATACAACTCTAGGGTTCTGCCAAGGATTCCAATCTCCAGCGAATCTAATCCTTTCAATCCAAAATCCTTCGTAAAATAAATCTTCCCACTGACCTTAACTTACCTTTCGTCACTGAAGTCGCTAAATCCAAATATAAAAAAATATTTTCCCTTCTAACGACGCCTTAAGCGCCAATGGCCTAGAAACCTCCTGAGCAGCAGCAGTGACAGTGATTAGATACAAATGAGATATCAGTGACTAGGGAGTGTCACCACTGGGTGATTTCTCCCCTCTTGACATTTTGACATTGCCATTACCTCTTTATTAGCACATTTGCTTATATTTATTTGTATACAGTTGTAAATAGCTATTTGTAAAATACAACAACATATTTTGATACTTATACACTTATTGACCTTTCAACTACAAACTTATCATACATATGTAACATACATGATGTTGACATGTGGTAATTATATCCAAATTAACCTACAATCGGTTTCAAACTCACTTTTATTAATGAGATCTCTCTATTGTATCCTTAATTAAAAAGTAAAATTAATAAAACATATTGTGTTGCTCCACAGTCAGACTGTGTGTTATGTTGGTTGCCACATCACTTGTTATATCTCATGTTGGATAAGGCACCCCTTTGTGTTTATAGTCGCTGTTACTGCACTGCTATGTTTTGTACCATGTTTACATACCCTTGACCATGTTCTGTGCTAAGGGTTCCTCACATGTTGCTAGTATTCGCTACACACTACATTTACTTCCCTGGCGTAATTCATCAGTAAATTTAATTCCAAAAATGGATTACAAATTTCCAGTCTGTGAACACGATAACTCCCGATAGAACGAATATATCGACACGAAATTGTATACATGATTATGCGATATGGACAACGGACGTTTCTTGTTTTTATATTTTATATATTTTTGTAAATATTTCCTTACAGTTATTGCTTTTACGTAAATGCAATACCCTTGGTGTTCCAGAGAGCTCCTTGCAGGAACACTTATTTTGCCGTTGCATAAAGTCTAAGGTGCATCACCGACAATGCACTTACTTAATGAGAATTAATCAGCTATGTGTTTTCGCTGAGAGAGTTGTGAATTGTTTTCAGATAAGCCCCTCCCCCTCCCCCTATTCTATTCACCTTGACTGATTTGGTTGAAAATTAATAGGTGAAAATATGAAATACCTGTGAAACTTTAACATGGATTAGATAACTTCACCTATACCTTCTTGAACTCCAGGCAAATAAGTTAATTTTATTTTGCAACGCCAGTCCGCACGTTAAGCCACTCAACCGGCCTTCGCGACGAGCTGTTCCGTTATGTATTGCAGTCCGCTTGCTGCTCTGGTCGCACCGTTACATCCTGTTTCCCAAACACAATCCTTTTTTATAAAATGAATCTTAAATTTTTAGCTAGATTTTCTTCTAGTGATTTGTGTTTTGTTTTACAGATCTCACAGATGGAGTGCAGGCCTAGAGAAGGGGGGGGGGATCGAAACCAGGTTTTTAGATATACCAGTAGCAGTTCGCAACAACAGATATCAGCAACCGATATCAATAGCAGTTTCTAAATTTCTATGTAGATTTTATATAGCTTCTTCTACTGATTAGTTTTGTTTTACAGATCTCACAGATAGAGTGCAGGCCTAGAGAGGTGAAGGTGGGGGGAGGGGGGGGGGGGGTCGAAACCAGGTTTATAGATATACCAGTAGCAGTTCGCAACAACAGATATCAGCAACCGATATCAATAGCAGTTTCTAAATTTCTATGTAGATTTTATATAGCTTCTTCTACTGATTAGTTTTGTTTTACAGATCTCACAGATAGAGTGCAGGCCTAGAGAGGTGAAGGTGGGGGGAGGGGGGGGGGGGGGTCGAAACCAGGTTTATAGATATACCAGTAAAAGTTTGTAATAATAGATACCAGCAACCGATAACAATAGCAGTTTCTAAATTTTATTACCACTATCGCTCATTTCGCCCCACCGTCATGTCGCGGGTGAGGCAGCCTCCCTTTGTCGTGGTCCGTGTCAGGTTATGTTACTCGCACCTCGTCCTAACCTCCCCAACCATAATGAAACATAATGAGGAAATTGTGATGGAAAAACTTATTTTATATATAATATTGAGTAAAATCACATCTTCAAAAATCTTACTAGCTATACTCGATCTCTGGATTTCATTTTTATCAGCTTTTTTCCCATTGTTCAATTTCGGCTGCGGAAAACATGTAATCCGATGAAAACTCAACGTAGATTTTCTGACATATTAAATACCCCTCCCCGCTACATACAACATTTAAATATCACTGTTTTATACTTTATTGTATTTTTATTTATTTATTTTCTTTATTATTATTTGAAAAAGTGATAGGAACACTTATAGCAGTCTAAGGTCAAAAAGTTTCGATTTCCAAGGAAATCGATAATGACAACAAATCAACTAGAGAAGCCAAGGCCGCTCACTCTCTTCTCAGCTTTACATTTACCTTATTAACTGTTTTTGTCATTAATATAAAGAAAATGGAGGGGGGGGGGGGGGGGGGGTGCATTTGAAATTCTTTATTACTTTTCTTATCTATTTTTTTGACGGTAAAGGAAAACAAATTTAATTTATTCTGTTAGAAGAATTTTTGTTATATTTTTGGAAAAAGGTTGTGGAATAAGCGTCATTTATCCGGACAGTTACAGAAAGAGAATGGTGTAACAAATATGTTTATGGCCAACATTAAATGTTATATATTTTATTAAATCTGATAGGAGGGCGCAGGTTGCTCAGTGGTATGCGCGCTTGCCTTCTGAGCTCAAGATCGTGGGTTCGAAATTCGACCGAGATCCTTATTTTATTTTATCTGGGAGGTAAAACAAACTTGAACACGCGTTAAGCGATTGTCCCGAGCCTGTACGATGTCAGGTACTCTTTAAAGACCCCTGCCCTAGGTGAATAAAAATTTAGGACTCCCACAGTAGAGTCGGGCTTATGTCCACCAGAGTAAAGAAAGAGGGCTCTGGTAGTAGGCGATATGATCTCATAGTTAAAGCCCGGGCATGAGTCATGATACATAATAACTAACTAAATCTGATAATCCCATTGCACGTCTGTCAAAATGTCTGAGCAGTATTGCTGGTTTTTAGGAAGCCATATTTGGTGTTTTTAATCTCTATATTGCTTCATTTAGGTCCATCAATGAGCGATGTACTTCCCCAGAGTGAATAATGAACTAAGTTTCCCCTCTCCCTCTGAAACCAATTTGGTTGACAATCAGAGGAGGTCCTCACTCAGGGACTTTTAAATTCTCACACTAAATTTAGTGTTGTACATTGTACATTACATCGGCAGTTATTGAGGGTTTTTTATTTGAGCCCCCAAAATATTATAATTATTAGCAAGTCATAAAAATTTTAAAATACATTTACTTCCCCAATTATACAAAGTATAGGGGAAGTTATGTAATTTGTCAGAAATTCAATTTGTTGAACTGAATTAATTGAATATATCGATAGGCAATTTCATATGTGTAACCAGACTTCATAACGACTAATTTATAGTCTTTTTTTTTTTTTTTACAAAGGGTGGTTTTTGAGGGGGGGCTCGATTTCAAAATCCCAGTAACTCTTGAAGTAATGAACATTTTTATATTAAATTTTTTATCTGGCTTTGGAAGTTCATAGATCACACGCTACATACATCAAGCGGGTTTATAAACGGTTGATTGGAAACTCACTTTAATTAAATTTCATTCTAACTGGGTAGATAATTTTTTTTTTTTTTTCGTCTATAAGTTATGATATTTACCTTTCTGCCTATGCCTTCTGGATCGATGAAAACTTGTTTCCTTCTGTAATTTTTTATTAACTTTAATATTTAACTGCTTTCGTCTGAATTGTGACCACATTCCTTGTCTGAACCACCTTGGAAAAGTAAAAGGAAAATGTAAAGAAAAATAACGAATCGAAAAAAAGAGAATATATTGAGGGGGGGAATGTTGTTTCGTTGTTTCGCCCACCTACGTATTTTTTTACGTGCTCCGTATGTATTGAGTTGACATTCCTTCAGGTCTGTTGGAGTGGTGTGACCTTTACAATACACATTCCCAATTGGGCATAATACCTCCCTCTTTATGTAAAGTATAGGGGAAGTTATGTAATCCGGCCTCCTGAATCACCGACTATGTACTGTGATAATGAAAATTATGTAAAATTAAAATAATTAAATAAATATATAATTCAAATAATAAATATAAAAATAAATAAATTACATTTCCTGTAGACATTTTATAACTGGTCTTCTATTTAATTTTGATTTCTACAGTAATTTCTGAAAAGGGCCCTAAAAAAATGTCAAAAGTTCAAGACGTGCAATTTTGAAGAAAGTGCACGTATATTTAAAACAATTTCAATTAACAAACTTTTCATTTGGATTTCTAAATAAATGTCATTTTTAATTTTTTTTCAATAGTATTAAATCTAATTCAAAGGTTTTCAAATTATCTTACTGGGCCAAGAGGGAAAATGAATAGAATATAATTTACGAGAACAAATTAATTGGGTTTATTTTCTTACATCTACATTATAAAATTAAAAACTGAACATTGAAAGAAAAATCGTTAAAACTAAATTCTTAAAACTATTTCAATACTTTTTTTTGTTTTTATATTTTGGTCATTCTTCAAATTTAAGTTATATATATATTTTTTTTTGGCCATATATATTTTGTACATATAAATAAATAACAGTACCTTCTTTGTCGATCAATTTTATTGTTAACTCACTCCTACTTAGTTCATAACATCGTAAGCCCAAACACAACTCTCCATCTTCACTCAGACCGTCTCCACTCAACCCAGACCTCGGACTCGTCTCTACACTAATTCAAAACAGCTGATGGCCGTGTTTTGTTTTCTACTCATTTTTTTAAAAAGAAAATGCATTCATATTATTTATTTACTAATTTAGTTTCTTCTTGGATTTTATAGAAAAATAAATATAATTAATTTTTTAATATTAATAATTTAAATGTGTGTAATTTTTATACATCACAGTAGGTACATATAAAGTGGCTTCTCTGAATCCTTAACCTAAATTTTGTGTCGATACTTTCATTACATCGGCAGTTATTAGGATATTTAAGTCGAGCCCCCTCCCCCCCCCTCTTCCCTTCGGTTGATTCCGCTGAAAATGAATATATTTTTTGCTAAGCAGCCCCCTCCCGCCCTTTCCTTTGGTCGATTTTGCTGAAAATCAATATGTGTCGTCCTTATGATTCGGGGAAAGGGGGGGGGGGGGGGCTGCCAGGCAACACCGGATGAACCAACTAGTTTGTAATACATTTAGTTTTCGCTCTCCCTCTAACTCTAACACCCTTCAACCGATTTGACTGAAAATTGAAAGGTCTCTTATTCAAGGGACTTCTCTATTTTGTTTCAAAACATTCATTACACACCTTCAGTTCGTGGTATATATAAGTTAAACCCCCCTTCTCTTTGGGGACCAATTTAGCTGAAAGTCCAATAAGTGTCGGTCCTTATAGTATTTTGGATACACATACAACAATTTTGTGTCGATGATTTCATTCTATCGGTTGCTATTTACTGTGTTCACATGCACAGAGCAGGGAATTAATGATCGATTACATAACTTGTGCTATACTACGTACAGCTGGGATAGTAAAATATCAATATGACTGGTAATTGGCAACTGAGGGGCCATGCCAAATTTGGAACAGGCTAAGGGTTCCAAAATTAACCCTTGTCTTGGTTAGTAGAGGTCCAAGTTCCAAAAATAGGCGTTGGGGGGGCACCACTTCAACTATACATAGATAGATCTGTCTCACTTCATACAAATCCTACATTCTTCTTTTTCAAAAAAAAATAGGGGTGGAGGGGGGATAGTATTCGGTGAATTACCAGCAATCTACTTTCTCAGGAAATATTTGTAATCAAATAAGTTTTCGCTCTCCCTACAAATCCTGCCGAGGCACTTAGTTTATTTTATATGGGAGGTAAAATAAACTTGAACACGCCGTCCTTCGGATGGAACGTTAAGCGATGGTCCCGAGCCTGTACGATGTCAGGTACTCGTTAAAAACCCCTCCTGCTCTAGGAATAAAAATTTAGGCCTCTCACAGTAGAGTCGGGCTCATGTCCACCAGAGTGACGAAAGAGCGCTCTGGTAGTAGGCGATATGACCTCGTAGTTATAGCCCGGTCATCTGCAGAACTAATGAATGGATCAACACGAAGTATGATGATTCAAAAGTCTCTCAGTAAGACATCTATTAATTTTCAACCAAATTGCTTTCAGAGAGTGAGCTAATATTTCGTTGATTAGGTTATCACATTTTCGATGATTCACCGACAACATTTTTTTTTTTTCTCTGGATGGAAAATAGATTACTTTGTTCTTCTCGTAACTTTTTTTTTATCAAACCCACTATTTTCTACACCAAGGTTGGACGAAACATGAGATGTTAGTTCCCACTGTGGTTTCTAAAAGCACGAAGTACGGAAATGTTAACGTTTAAATTATGGCGAAAAAAAAAAAAAAAAAAAAAAAAAAATGAAGTATCTATAAGAATATTCAAATTAACCAGAAGTTGTACGTAAGGAAGAAAGAAAAATCTATTTGTTTATAGTTTCTTAATTTCGTTGGTTTTATTTTGTATTTTCGAAATTCATTTCCAGGATTTTCGAGGTTATTCATTTTGTTTTTTGTATATTTTTAATATCTGTTTTGTTTCGTCTTGTGAATTTCGCAAAAGAAAAAAAATAAATTTCAAACGAAATGCCCCATTGTATTGTATCTACAAATGGTTGGTTGGTCCCATGTAATTGCATAGTACAAGGCGGAGAGTGTGTGTGGCATTGTTTCGAAATATCTGGCTCAGATTTCATGAGATCTTTACAATATGATTGTCTGTTTTGTTGTTGGCTTGGAAATGAGACAAAGTGTGAACATAGTCCTGTAATTTGTTGTAATGATGACTGTATTATGTTTACTGGGATGTGATGGCGGACGTTGCCCGGCAGAGTTACTGATCTATAGGAAATATATTGGTTTTAATTAAATTATTTTTATTTGTAGTTTGCATATATTTTTAATTACACTCAATTAAGTTACTTCCTCTGCTATATAGAGGAAGTTATGGGGTTAGGTTAGGTTTTATGACTCATGCCCGGGCTTTAACTACGAGGTCATATCGCCTACTACCAGAGTGCTCTTTCGTCACTCTGGTGGACATGAGCGCGACTCTACTCTGGTAGTCCTAAATTTTGCCTACCCTAAATTTTTATTCACCTAGGACAGGGGTCTTTAACGAGTAGCTGACATCGCATAGGCTCGGGACCATCGCTTAACGTCCCATCCGAAGGACGGCGAGCTTAAGTTTATTTTACCTCCCAGATAGGGCCTCGGCCGGGTTTCGAACCCACGACCTGGAGCTCAGAACGCAAGCACGCACACCACTGAGCTACCGGCGCCCTCAAAAAGAGGAAGTTATGTAATCGGTCATAAAATCGATCCAAAAAAATAAATCTGTGTGTCTGTGAACACGATAACTCCCACATTGACACGAAATTTTATATGTAAATTCAATGCCCTCTAAGGGCGACACCTATTGATTTTCAGCGGAATCAGCCGAAAGGGAGGGGTGGGTTAGAGAGGGCTTAACTCAAAAACACCAATAACTGCCGAAGTAATGAATGTATCGACACAAAATTTGCAATTAGGATTTAGAAGCCACTGTGTAAGTCAAGTTTTGAGTTTTAGCTCAAACGATCGATTGGCTTTGAAGGGGGAGCGAAAAAGTAATTGATTAATTCGTACTGGGGAAGTACGTAACAGGTTTACTTCCCTGACTGAAATTATTTGAAAAATTTCGTGTCGGTTTTCTTTGCATCGGCACTTATTATGATTTGGAGAAGATTTGTTGGAAATTCAATAGGCGTGGTCCTTACGAGTTTTCTAATCTACATACAAAATATCATGTCGGTCTATTCACTTTCGTCTCCACAACGTACGCAGATAAAGTTTTTTTTTTTTTTCGAGGGGAACAGGAGCGACGGTTGAAAACTGAACATCGGTCAAAAATGTCACGATGGGGCTTCTCTCAAATTGGCCGAAAATAAGAAAGAACGCGAAAACTTGTTTGATCACAAATTATTAGGTCATGAACCAATTCGGTTTGGTCAACAACCCCAACAATTGTTTCTTGTTTCCAATTGGAAATGTTGTCTCTGTTCTTGTTGGACCATCTCCGGAGCAGCGGCCTCTCGACCGGGAGGGTGGGGGTTGTTTAGGGGTGGGGAGGAGGGATCGATAAGATAGACCCTCCCACTCTCAGCACAACCGAACCCACCCCCTCTCTCTCTCTCTCTCTCTCCAGAAGAACAGACACGAGTCCCGTCTATCGCATCTTGTAAAAGTCGTCGTCTGTGAATCACCGTCAATGTACTTCACCACCTCGAATGTTTTCAATCAACTCTGTTATGGTCATTTCGCCTACTACCAGAGCGCTCGTTCGTCACTTTGGAGTCCGACTCTACTGTGGGAGTCCTACATTTTGCCTACCCTAAATTTTTATTCACCTAGGGCAGGGGGTCTTTAACGAGTACCTGACATCGTACAGGCTCGGGACCATCGCTTAACGTCACATCCGAAGGACGGCGTGCTTAAGTTTATTTTAGCCTCGGCCGGGTTTCGAACCCACGATCTTGAGCTCAGAATACCAGTGAGCTACCGGCGCCCTATAAGAAATATGTTCATCCATTTTTCTGTGATGATAGAACAAAAACAGACACGAAAGCTATTAAAAACGTTTTGCTCATGTATAATTGTAATGTTATCTACAAGGAGAAATTTGATAGTGTTTCTTCCGGTTATTGTCCTGCTAACGTTGGTGCAAGTAACTTGTGGAGTATTAACGCGAGAACGTTGAGCCGTGAGAGTTCAGACTGCACTTCCAGTGGGCAGCGGCCGACAAGAGAACTGTTTTGCGCATGAAGCAATGAACTATTGACAGATGAACCATACGTAAACAAATTTCAGTTCGTTTGATATCCTTGTCTTCATCTGTACGCTTTGTCTGCAACGTATCTTTATTTTTCTCGTCGACTCCGGATCAGTATTTTTTTACTTTTTGCTTGTGGTGGCTGGATCGGGAATGTCTCAAGAGCAGGACAATGTCTCAAGGTCAGACTGAGGCTTCATGACCTCAAACCGGTCACAGACCAGAAGCTGCAGACATTGTACATATCCATGATTCTTTCCTGAGAGTCGCTCTCTTCATTCGATGTCCGTTGTGTCTGGTTGTAATATCAGGAATCTCTGAAGGTCGGTCAGACGTGAGACTTCATGACCTCAGACCGGTCGCAGACGTCGCACACATTTTGGTAGAATGATGCATTCATTGGACTTGTTTGGCAGTGGTCCATGTAATTTGATATCTGCATTTAGTTATCTCCATATGTTCCTCTGCTCACTCTTCGCCTTGGTCACTCTCATCTAAAGGTCATCAGCATTTTTTCTTTGACCTTTCAACTTTTTGGGCTAAATGAGCACTTCCCTGACTAAACATTTTCAGATTCATTTAGTCATCAATAGACATATTAGATGACCCTCGGGTAGGCCTGGTGTGAGCCTAGCCAGACAATCCTTTCATTTCTTACCTGGAAGGGAGCTCCACTACCTAGGTTCAATTATAGTAGGGTGTCTTTTACATGTACCTGATATCCCACAACCTCGGGACCAAAGGACGACGTGCTGGAGGTTTTGTTACCTCCCAGATACAAAATCTAACTGCTCGCATACACCAAAACCGATTTTGTCGGCCGATGGCGGACAGAACTAGTAACTCGGACGTGTATGTGCTTACACTGCAACAGTGTTACCATTTGTGCCGACATTGGACGTTGCCGGTATTCTGTAGTTGACTGTGTTCAGTGTTGCTTAACAGAGTGAAAACGCGTTTTTAAAATGGAGGAATTCGAAGAAATGTATCTTTTAGAAAATGCATACCGCAATTTAAGACATCGGCGTGTGTGGGTTAATGAAATATTTATGTACAGAAAACAACTGGGTGAATACCACCACCTTTTTGAAGAATATAAAATTACAACCCATCAAGTTCTTCGAATATTTTAGAATGTTTAGCACATTTCAATCAGTTTCGAAACATCTCGATTATTGTCATTTTTTGAATGTTTATCCCACAGGGTTGGTCTATTATAAACACAACTAATTAATTTTTCGATATCCATAGTCGTTTAGGTAGATAACAACAAAATTTAACTATAAATACACTCAATTTGCACTGTAGCCGCCGGCAGACTGGCGAGAAATCCCAACAAGTTCGGACTCGACGGTTGATCGGCCGTTTTCGGGCGTCATCGGACGATGACGGTCGTGTTTGTATACGCGCTCTCTTTCTTTTACAAGTGTTTCATTCATTCAATCGTCGCGAGTTCGGCCGTCGTCGCCCGAGCAAACTTCGGCCGATGACGGATTAGGTGTATGCGAGGGGTAAAGGTCTCAACCGGGTTGGACCTGTGATCTTGAGCACAGCAATCACACTATGTCGGTGCTACTGGGGCCCTCGATACGTCACTATGATCGAGGTGCTACTTGGAGGAGTATATCTCCGAACCAAATAGAGTTAGTTATAAGTAACTCATGCCCAGGCATTCAAGAGTATTCGAAAGTAATTTCAAGCCTTTATATCGAGTAAACATTAAAAAAAAATTTCAAATGTACGGCTTTCAAAAATCGTATTTTATATAAAATATGCCTCCTAAGTATCTAAAAATTTTTATTTAAAGACATTTTTGATTAGGTCATAAATATGTATATTTATGGTACTGTGTAATGAAGTAAAGTGATCTTAATTTTCGACCGATGTTGGCCAAAATCTAAGTTATTTCATGGGTCATATTCATTTCACCTTTCAAGTACTTTGCTTCAATCGTTTTTCAGTTTATATGTATGTTCAAAGCCCTTTAAGGGCGATACCTATTGATTTTCATTCAAATGATTCAAGAGAAGGGGGGAGATTTGAGGGGGACTCAACACAAGAAAGGGGTGAAGTACATTGCCGATAATTCACCGACCATTTTTTTTTTGTATGATCACGATAATTCCCGAAAGAATGAAACTATCGAAATGAAATTCTATATTTGTATCCAACATCCCATAAGGACAACACCTACCGATTTTCAGTCAAATCGGCCTATTGGAAGGGACCCTAATAACTGCAGATGTAACGATGGTATCAACTCGAAATGTAGTGGCCGGATAAACGGGCGAAAGAAAGGGTGTGGGGCTTAACATAAAAAAATCTAATAACTGCTCATGTAATAAATATATTGACATGAGGTTTTATATGTAAATGATATCACACAAGCTCGGGAACATGGTTTAACGTTCTAACTGAAGGTCGGCGTGCTCAATGTTTTTTTTACATCCCAGATAAAATATGGGCCTCGGCCGGATTTCGAACCTGCGATCTTGAGCTCAGTATGCGCGCAAGCTACCCCTGAGCTTCCGGCGCCCTAAAAATCTTATATAAACCGGAGAATTGAGAAATATTTAAGGAGTCAGTCAGCTGTTTCATGAATTGTGTTTGTATATCGTCACCTTAATACTCCAACTAGATAACTCGAAAATCGGCATGTATGGGATAATTGTACCATTAGTTGTATTTTGCAGGTTTCTTCGTTGTGCTAGAAGTAGACAACTCTAAGAAAATATGTTAAGAACTTGTGTAAAAATGTCAGTAGTTCAATTTTGGGTCATTCTACAACGGCTGATTAAAAAAAAAAAAAAAAAGATTTGCGTTTTGCTCAAAACTAATAATTTCTAGATGTCTAGTTGTAGTATTAAGGTGACGATATATAGTTAGTTATTGTCGCTAACTCCAAGGCCATGTCGCCTACTACCAGAGCGCTCTGTCCTCACTCAGGTGGACATGAGCCCGACTCTACTATGGAGTTCTAAATGTTGCCTACCTAGGTATCTTCAACTAGGATAGGGGTCTTTAACGAGTACCTGACTTGGCACAGGCTTGAGACCATCGCTTAACGTTTCATCCAAAGGACAGCGTGCTTAAGTTTATTTTACCTCCCAGATAGGGCCTCGGCCGGGTTTCGAATTCCCATCCGAAGGACGGCGTGCTTAAGTTTATTTTACCTCCCAGATAGGGCCTCGGCCGGGTTGCGAACTCCCATCCGAAGGACGACGTGCTTAAGTTTATTTTACCTCCCAGATAGGGCCTCGACCGGGTTTCGAACTCCCATCCGAAGGACGGCTTATCGGAAAACAGGAAATTTCGTTGAAAACTCAACATCGAATTTCGTACCGATTACATAACTTCTGCTATATTTGTGAAGGGCGACCAGGCCCTGATTCATTGTGGTGCAGCCTGGTGACACATGTGTGTTGCATTCTTCAGGTGCACCCAGCTGCACTTTGCTTCCTGGGACTCTGTTCCTGTCCTTGGATTTCTTCACTCCACAACGTCTACTTTAAATATATATTTAAACATTCAAATGCTCTTGAGTTTTCAAAGTAATTACATATTTTCTGACTCCTGAATAAAAAAAAAAAAAGTTCAGCGCCACGCTGATCCCCCCTCCCTTCGTCCGATTCCGCGGGGAATTATTAGCTGTCTGTATGGGTTTCTGCAAAAATACAGAATTTCGTGTCGATATATTCATTCTATCGGGAGTTATCGTGTTCACACAGACACAGACAGAATTTTGTTTCCATTTTTGGAATCAGGAGATCGAAAACATGAAATTCTGATGAATATACTCATTCGAAATTCCGACCGATTACAAAATTTTCCTTATAAGTCGTGTAGAAGGAAGTAAAAATTCTAACTTCTTTTTTGAAATATTGTCTTTTCCACAAAAACTGCCGATTTCAGCAGTTATAAACTAACATGTTTGTCGAGTGCGAACTGTTCTTATAGGTTAAGAAGGGGTTGGATTCCAGCAAATCCGCCTGATGGCGTTGCAGTCGAGAATTTGTTCTCAAAGATTGATTTCTAGTAACAGTGGAAAAACTAAATTTAAAGATAAAATTATTAAATTCGAACAATATAAACCAATTTATTACAAGTTTCAGCAATAAGTTCGCAAACTTAGAAGTTGAAAAAAAAATTCCATGTAATGTCTGTACGTGTATATGTGCCTGTGCACGCGATAACTCTAAATGGAATGAACCTATCGGTATGAAATTTGAAATGTGTAACCAGAACCTCATGAGGATGACACCTATTAATTTTTAGCTAAATCAGCCATAGGAGAAGAGAGGGACTATCGATTGTTTAATTAAACATCTCTATTGTAAAGATGTAAAGATAAATTAGATCGTAGCGCGAAAACGTAATTGATTTTAAATTATTCGTGTTGAGGAAGTACATTGTCTGGTGATTTACCATCAACTTTTTTGTTTTTTAGTCCAGTGTTTAAAAAAGTGTATGTTCAACTCAATTTGTGCCAGTAAAAATGTTAAGAAACACTACACTACCTTGCGTATTGGAGTTAGATTTAGCCACTGTTGGATTACCTGATGAGGGGATATAGCAACACCAGGAAAGAAAGGTATACTTCCTATGGGATTGTGACACACATATTGCACCTATGTTTCTATGATTATAGTTATATTAACATACGCCCCCCACTTGTCACTATAGTCCTCTGCGCCTTTATATTACTAAATCAGGTCAGTCCATTGTCTTCATTTTCTCCCACCTTCTGTATTCCTTGTTTATTTGTCAGTTTTCTGTTAAACGTCGTCCTCTTCAGGTTTTCTATACGTTTTCCTCTTGCGAACGCTTAAAGGTAAGTCATTCTTGTAGTACTCTGAAAAATACTTAATATGCTTTCTCCTTGTAACATCAGAGTTATATCTGAAATAATGCGTAAGAAAGCCTGATCATCACAGTGGGCTAGTCTGTTATTATGTGACACATTTTCGTAACGATCCCATTCATATAACGTATTTTACGTCAAAACGTATTCTAAAACGCAATTCTATTCTTCTATTTGTCAGTTTTCTCGCAAACAATAATTGCGCTCATGTTTTCAGTGATTGTCCATAAGATTGATCTCTGTGGACCTCGACACCTCAATTTCTGCAAGTCTGTCATAAGGTCCTTATGAGAACGGCAGAACACCTTGGTTATTGTGACTCATGCCCGGGCTATAACTAGGTCATATCGCTTACCGGCAGAGAGCTCTTTTGTCGCTCTGGGAGTCAGTTCCAAATGGGGGGGGGCTACCCCAACTATCTGTTCCCAGTGATTGCGACCTGTTCTCTCCTCATCGTCACGAACTCTTCCTATCCACCTTTGATATCCCTCAGTTCACAGATATCCACCTAGTTTTATCTAACAGATATACACCTATATAGTTCCCTGTTCCTTATTTGATAAGTTCAGTTTCACTTCATAACTCTTCTCTTATTATATATCACACACACAGTTTCGTTTCAGTTTATTTGACAATATTGTTAAATTTTTTTTTTTTTTTTTGAGGAAAATTGTTTAAATTCACTATGTTTTCCCAGGTATGATATTTAATTTAATTTTTTTATTCCTCTGCTCTTGTCAATGAGCTTTTCGATTTTGGATTTTGACCAGAATTGTATATTTTTTGGTATTCTGAATTCAAAAATGTACTTCCCCAGGTTAAATTATTTGTAATCAACTAAGTTTTCACTCTCCCTCTGAACTCAAAAGAGTTTTCAAAAGAGGAAAGAAAACCTCTTTTGATCCAGGTGATTGGAAAACATAAAATTCCAGATTTATTATTAACTTTAATAAAAACCGTAATAACTGCCGATGTAATGGAAAAACAAAAGAGTTTTGAGGGAGAGTGAACACTTATTTGATTCACCGACGACTTGTTACGTCATTAGTGCATTAACATTCTGTACCTACTTATTTTTGTTGAGTGCGAAAACAAAAAAACAGGTTTGGATATCTCTGGTCTGAACTGATTCAACGAACTGAAATATTGAACGAACGAACTGTTTGGCCCAAGTGAACTATTCCCTCCTTCCTCCCGGTCCGCGGACCTAACAGATGTTTCTCCTTATCCCCAGGAATGTGAGGGGGTGCAGGTTACCTGTTGTGGAGGGTCCGTCGTACAATGAGCCCTGGTTCTTCAGGTAATTTGCAACAAACCATCTGCTTTAAGTGTTCACACAACGAATATAGATCTGCTCAGTGTCTTCACTTTTTCGTTCAGGTTAGGTTAGGTTTTATGACTCATGCCCGGGCTTTAACAACGAGGTAATATCGCCTACTACCAGAGCGTTCTTTCGTCACTCTGGTGGACATGAGCCCGACTCTACTATGGGAGTCCTACATTTTGCCTAATCTAAATTTTTATTCACCTAGGGCAAGGGTCTTTAACGAGTACCTGACATCGTTCAGGCTCGGGACCATCGCTTCTCTCATCCCTTCGACCGATTTCGCGGAATGTTTCATCGGCAGTTTTGGCGATTTTTGAGTTGAGCCCCTCTGATCCCTCCTCTCCTTTGGTCATTCATTTGAAAATTAATAGATGTCGTCTTTATATAGCTTTGAATTTACATATGAAATTTCGTGTCAATACATTAATTACAATGGCAGTTATTAGAGTTTTTGTGTCAATCCTCCCCTGTTCTCTTTGGTCCATTTGGCCGAAATATGTCGTCCTCAGAGGGTGATGTATACCTATATATAAAATTTCGTGTCAATACATTCATTCTATCGGGAGTTATCAAGTTCACAGACTGTCAAACTTTTTTATTTTTTTTTATTTTTTGCATCAAGAGGTCGGAAAACGTGAAATTTTGTTGAAAACTGAGCATCGAATTTTTGACCGATTACATAACTTCGTAAAGCTGAGGAAGTAAAATCTTAACTGAAAATATAGGTATAGTTTTTTTTTTATTTAATCGAACGTTTTATAACTCAACACTACTGTATAATCTATATTTTATATTTATTAAAATTATATATATATTATATAAATTATTTTTATTTATCTATTTCATTAAATATATAATTAAATGACAAATTCAAGAGGATAGCGCTAAATTAATTAATTTTTTTTTTTTTTAATGTAGTCCTCATTTTTCTGGTCAACTTCATCTATTTTTTTAAAACAAAAATGATTTTCGTGTAGAGTTCTAAAATAATTCGGAATAACCGTCTAGGGGTACGTTAAAATTTAAACGCCAAATAGTATTTGGGATATTATTTTTGATGTAAATATGGCGGTAGGGTAGTTTCGGTAGGTATTACTGATCTGGTGAGCGAGCACATCAGCTGATTTGTTGTAGAGATCCACTAGCTAACACAGTACACGTTCTCCCAGTGAGTTATTGTATCCAGTTAGGAGAGTTTCTCTTCCTTAAGGTTGGTGAAGTGTTACAATTATTAGAGCATGACCCGTTTATCATCCGTTCACCCAGTGGTGACCCACTCTCGAAACATGGGGATAACAATCTCATCTCTAGCCCATTCCTATATAGATCGGACGTAAACATAAATTGTATGTTACCGACAACACATGATTTTAGATCTTTCGCATTTTGTATGGACAGATCTCGAAATGTCTTGACCTTAACTTACTTTCCCTGGCGTTGCGGTCCTTCTATAATCTGGGCTTCTCCCATTCTTCTCTATCCTCAGTCTCCTGTCTCCACCTTCTTTAGACCTTTCGCATTTTGTCTGGACAGATCTCGAAATGTCTTGACCTTAACTTACTTTCCCTGGCGTTGCGGTCCTTCTATAATCTGGGCTTCTCCCATTCTTCTCTATCCTTAGTCTCCTGTCTCCACCTTCTTTAGACCTTTCGCATTTTGTATGGACAGATCTCGAAATGTCTTGACCTAAACTTACTTTCCCTGGCGTTGCGATCCTTCTCTAATCTGGGCTTCTCCCATTCTTCTCTATCCTCAGTCTCCTGTCTCCATCTTCTCACGCCCAATTGTCCTGAGGTTGTGTCCGTACTCTGACTCCATCCTCTGTGGATGTCCCACCCATCGCAGACACACTTCCTTGAGCAGGTCCGGGCTCTTGTGCAAGACCCTCAGCTCTCTGTTGGGCCGTATTATCCTCAATAACTTCCTCTGCCCAGTTTGCCAGATAGATGCCGAAAACCGTTTAAAAAATGTCCTTTGGAACCCATTTTTTTAATAGGTACTTTTGTTTGATTTATGCGAAAACAGTTGGTCCTGTCGTAGTATTTACAGTTGGTCCTATCGTAGTATTTACAGTTGGTCCTATCGTAGTATTTACAGTTGGTCCTATCGTAGTATTTACAGTTGGTCCTATCGTAGTATTTACAGTTGGTCCTATCGTAGTATTTACAGTTGGTCCTATCGTAGTATTTACAGTTGGTCCTATCGTAGTATTTACAGTTGGTCCTATCGTAGTATTTACAGTTGGTCCTATCGTAGTATTTACAGTTGGTCCTATCGTAGTATTTACAGTTGGTCCTATCGTAGTATTTACAGTTGGTCCTATCGTAAATTGGTCCTCACAAAATCGTAAAAATGTTGCTTATTAAATTCCCAACTTTCATTATGCGCCTCAAATTTACAATCAATTTCCGTAGGAAATATTTGAAAGTAATGTTTAAATTGTAAAGCTTAGAAAAAAAAAAAATGTATTTATAAATATATATAATAAATATAGAGAGCGTCTGTAGCTCAATGTATGCGTGCTTGTCTTCTGAGCTCAAGATCGTGGGTTCGAAACCCGACCGAGGCCCTTAAACTTAAGCACGCCGTCCTTCGGATGAGACGTTACCATGAAACAAATAAAACCGTTGACGCCAAAACAGGAATGTGTGAGTGATCTGTACAAATGTAGCTGGTATAAATAAAGCTCTGTTATGGCCACATAATATAAATAATTAATCCATTTTCCCTTTGGAGATTTATTGTTCCATATTCTCGTTAAAGTCAGAAATAACGTAAAGTAATATAAAAGGAAGTTACTGCCGGACAAAGCCGAGGTAGACAATAAATCATTGTTCATTTTAATGTTGGTTTCATTTATCGATATTTGATTTATCGAGTTTTGCTACTTGAAATTCTAATCATTGATTTTTTTTTTTTTTTTTTTGACAGCCATTTTATATAAAATGTGAGCAAAATTTCATAAATGATGTCCATTTGCAATAATTCAGTAACTTCCTCACGATAACTACATTCTCGGATACATTACGCAACGAACAGACACCAAGTTACGTAAAATATCTAATACTGATTGACAAATCAAACAGAATCTTAATATACATTATGTGATCATACCATGGCATGAATGAAATAACATTGACTTGTGAAGTTAACTGATATCTTGTAAACTGTTTGAACCTATATTATTGAAACTTTGGACAAAAATGAAAGCTTGATATGGAGACGCAGACCATAAATTGATGATGCTTTTCTAAAAAGTAATGTGAAGATATTTGAGAAATAACTAAGTTTTACAAGTGTAGTACTCTAGTGACGATGATAGGTACTACAAAACTTCGAATTTTCATGACACGTCAGTGGCTTAGGTAGAAACTATATTTCAGAACAATAATAATTATTAAATGTATATTAATTAATACATAAAGGCATTGTTCTCCTACGGTACCCTCCAGTGTGACCTAATCATTGTTCTCCTACGGTACCCTCCAGTGTGACCTAATCATTATTCTCCTACGGTACCCTCCAGTGTGACCTAATCATTATTCTCCTACGGTACCCTCCAGTGTGACCTAATCATTGTTCTCCTACGGTACCCTCCAGTGCGACCTAATCATTATTTTCCTACGGTACCCTCCAGTGTTATCTAATCATCATTCCCTATATTTTTATAAGATATGGTAGAATGAATGTATCGACACGAAATGACCAAAACTCTATGAGGACAAAACCATTTTTCAACCAAATCGGTCAAAGAGAGGGGGGGGGGGGGGGGGGGGTTAACTCAAAACTCCAATAACTGCCGTTGTGAATGTATTGATGATACCAAATTTCATATGTGAATTCGAAATCCCATAAGGACGACACATTTTTCAACAGAATCGGCAGAAGGGACAAAAAACCGAAATAATTACCGAAATAATCCCCTTATTGATATGAAATTTCATATTTAAAGTCAAAACTCAATGGGCGTCGCCGGATTCCTCTCCAATTAAGAGCAGGGGGGAACAGTCTAATCCCCACATCACGATTCCTCTCGGACGAAGTTGAGTGCTCTCAACCGAATGGCAGGATTCCTCTCAGTTGTGTAGGGAATAAGTAAATAATAAAGTTCAGATCACATACTTAATATAAATTGTAGGGGCGTAATAGTCGGCGGGACGATATATCTGCCCCTCTCCTTAGTTTCTAAGCTATGAGGACAATTCAGGTTAAATAATTTTATTATATAAATAATGACAAATAATAATGTGAACACTGACCTTGACACTGGGACACTGAGCAAGGGATGCGTCAATGGTGAGGAAGGGGTGGTGACGGAAAGTAAACAAGATGATAGGTGAGAGGAAACCTGCCTATGGGCTAAACGCAATCAAAACCAATCATAGAGGAATCGTGGAGGTCGGAGAGGAATCGTGCATCTCCCAACTCAATGAGGACATAAAACACCAAATTTCAGCGATATCGGCTGAAGGGGAGGGGGCTCAATTCAAAACCCCTAATCACTGCCGATGTTAGGAGCCCCTATGTAAGTCAACTGTTGAATATTATCGCAAACGGGCGATTGGTTCTGGAGGCGGAGCGAAAAGTTAATTGATTAATTCGTTCATGGAAATTACACCATCGGTGATTCACCGTTGGCTTTTTTTTTTTTATACTTTTATTTATTTATTCTGTTTATATTCACTTTTCCGGTATTTTTCACAATGCCATATAAATATGTAAATATAGGGCGACTGCCAAGGTATGTAATATAATGATGTATAGTGTGTTAATAAGGAGAAGAGATGGGGAAGGTCGATAGGGGTGCTCCTAGTGGTGGGAGTAGGAACAAGGAAGCCGAGACTATTCTGTTCCGGTGGGTGAAGGTTACACTAGCCAGGCTCCCACTTCCGACACTGTCCTCACTTATACTTCCTTCTTACAGTAAAGTCACTCACTAGTTGTTTGTTCTACTTCCCCTTGGTCCATTTGGCTGACAATTATTATTTATGACACCTTGTCTTTATGAGATTCTGGATACACAAATTTGACAAGATGGTAACCCCCAGTAAATTAAACTTGTACTAAACATAAAAAAATCCATAGTGTATTAAATGCGTACATTATCGGTGATTCAACGACTACTTTTTTGATTCTATACTGTGCTTATCTTTCAAAATAATAATAAAAATAATTAAGGATCATTGAATTAGGACGCAGTGTGTCATTATGTCATGTATTGCGATATATTAAACTAAGCTGACAGTATTCTTCAATCTATACATTAAAAAATATGTATAATGAAATAAATTGTTTGTTATTGTGAATCATGCCCGGGCATTAACAATGAGATCATATCACATAGCAAGTATTCTCTGTATTTCCCGTTCTTCCTATACCTTCAAAACTTCCTCAGACAGCTCTTCCTGAATGCTCCATCCATCCTGTAGTACTACTGTAAACAGACTACACACAACTGACATCGGTTATTACAGTAATAACTTACCCAAAATAACAAAATCAGAAATAGAAAATCATTCAAGTTCTTTGGAAATGTTTATGTCTAATAAGCTCATGGAGTGGTCACCAGACTCAAACTGAGCTATTTGAGTCGCTCTGAAGTCCTGTTTATTATGGCTAGACCGTTCTTTCTCTAGGGCTGTCCATTATATTAAAATTATATATAAATAACAGTATTTAATTGTTCAATTGTATCTTATTTTTTATTTATTTTTTTATAATTGTAATTTTTCATCTTTATATTTTATTAGTTTAATATTAACTTTTTATTTTACATTAAGAGAATATTTTTATTATTATTATTATTAAATCTTTTGTGATTATTATCTTTTATAATGAATTATATTTATTTTTATATAAAAAGCAAATTTCTTTTAAAACAAATGAGTAAAAAACAAAACACGGCCATCAGCTGTTTTTTTAGTGTGTGTAGAGACGAGTCGAGGCCTAGGCAATGGCGACGGTCTGAGTGGAAATGTAGAGTGGTGTTTAGGCTTAAGTTGCAATGAATTAAATAGAAGTGAATTGACGGTGAAACTGATCCAAAAAGAAGGTACTTTTATTTGTTTATATGTACAGAATATATGCCCAGATATATATAACTTAATTTTAGAGAATGGCCCAAAATATAAAACAAAACGATTGAATTAGTTTAAGAATTTAGTTTTTAAGATTTTTTCCTTTGATTTTTTGTTTGTTTCAATGTTTAGTTTTTAATTTTAATAATGTAGATTTAAGAAAATAAACCCAATATTTGTTTTCGAAAATTCTATTCTATTCATTTTCCCTGTTGGCCCAGTAATATTATTTGAAAATCTTTGGATTAGATTTTATATTTTTGCAAAATTTAGAAGACAAGATGGCATCTCTTTAGAAATCCAAATAAAAAGTTTGTTAATTGAAATTTTTTTAAAACTTACGTGCACTTTCTTCAAAATTGCACGACTTCAACTTTTGATACTTTTTTAGGGCCCTTTTCGGAAAACTACTGTAGAAATCAAAATTTAGTAAAAGAAAAGAGATCAAATTTCTACAGGAAATGTGGTAATTTATTGTTTTGTCTTAATTATTATTATTTCATTTGTTTAATTTTATTAATAATTTATCTAATTATTATTTATTTAGTTTTACATCACACTTAAACCTTTTAAGCCTTTTATTATTACCCCATTTTATTTATTTATAAATAAAATACACAAATACAAATAATTCAAAAATCGAATATCTTATCCCAAAGACGACCTCTTGGCCAGATGACCGTCAGAGTGTAGTCGTCATAATTTACAAAGAAAGAAAAAAATTAAACACATCTATCACTTAGCGTTCAATCTTTGTCCTTTAAAATGTAAATCAAAATAATCATATTCTGGTTCGGTATAATAATATTAATTGTGAATAATAGGATTTGAGCCTAGTTATAATAAATGTTATAAGATGACAATAAGAATTAATAAGACTTAAATCTAAATTTATACAGCAATAATGTATCACCGATGAACCTACAGTACTAACTAAAGTAAGCTCGCCAGATAAGTCCCCCCTTCGTACGCCCATTGAGGATGACTAAATTACAATCGTTTAGTAAGTCTTTCGCATTTATGCATCCGTCTTTAGAATCTCTGCTCAGATTGCCAACCGCACAGAGAAATTGCGAACTTTTTTTAGATAATTTTCCAGCTATTAAAATCACCCATTAAACAAAAATTTAAATTATTATTTTCAGTTAATAGCTGACTCAATCTATTGAATTCATACTCCCACCAATTACAGTTCAGATAAATTTGTATGCCAAAATGAAATTTTCAAAAATTAGTTGCGACCAAACCAAGGCCCACTGGAACGAACGGTGAGACACTTGTCTTCTTATTATCGACCTAGAACATGCAAAAAACGTTTGATGAAAATCTGTGACCCCGACATCGTATCCTCTCCTTGTTTAGCGAAACGTTTTAAATTGCTCAATTATAGGTTAGATTTTATGACTCATGCCCGGGTTTTAACTACGCGGTCATATCGCCTACCATCAGAGCGCTCTTTCGTCACTCTCGTGAACATGAGCCCGACTCTACTGTGGGAGTCCTAAATTTTGCCTACTCTAAATTTTTATTCACCTAGGGTAGGGGTCTTTAACGAGTACCTGACATCGTACCCGAGATAAGATAAACTAAGGGCCTCGGTCGGGCTACGAACCCACGATCTTGAGCCCAGAAGGCAAGCACGCATACCACTGAGCTACCGGCGCTCTCTTGCCCAATTATATCTAAATTTGTTTATCTACAATAATTATTATATTACTTGTTCTTCTTATATTAAGAGAATATTCCTCTTGTTTATTATTATTATTATTATTATTGTTTAATTACTACTAGCAATGCAGTACTGTCCTAACTGAGCTCAGACTTCGTCTTCTGGGGAGGTAGCCGACTGTAAGCATTTAGAATTTTATTTATGTAAAATGCTTTCCCGTCACTGTGGTGGACATGAGCCCGACTCTACAATGGCGCAGTCCTAAATGTTGTCTACCCAGGTTCAGGTACCTAAGGTATGGGGTCTTTAACGAGTACCTGACCTCGGACAGGCTAGGGATGGCGTGCTCAAGTTTTTTTTTTTTTTTTTTACCTCTCAGTTAAATAAAAAAAAAAAAAGCCACGATCTTAAGAACGTTAGGAACCTGGACTTATCCCACTGTTAGTTCACAATGAAGTAATAAATAGATCTTGACGTTTTTCATTTATTTATTCATTTATTTTATTCTTATTATTACTTCCCCAGCAGTATGAAGTATAGGGGAAGTTATGAAATTCGATGTTGAATATTCTCACGAAGGGACTTTCAAAATGGAGTATGAAGACTCAGAAAGTCTCTGTGTAAGTGAACTTGATTGAAATGGGAGGTCTAAAATGTCCTAAATTCGTTGTGGGGACGTACATTGAGTGACTCTGTTATCGTTACATTCACCCTTTATCCGAACCAGACAGACGGACTCCCGTTATAAAGGTTTCCTTTATGGTCCGCTACTTCTTCTTTATTTCTATAAAATTTCCGCTGTCTTTTTTTTTTTTTTTTTTTTTTTTTTTTCCTTTTCCAGCTATAAATAAGGGGGAATTTATGTACTTTATTGATCAGAAATTCAATGTTAATTTTTCAACAGAATTTAATATTTTTGCTTATACAAAAAATGATAACAAAATACCTTGTTTGTGTATGTCTAAGGACGTGATGACTCCCGGTAGAATGAAAATATCGACAAGAAATTAGAAGGCGCCGGTAGCTCAGTGGTATGCGTGCTTCCTTTCTGAACTCAAGAACGTGGGTTCGAAACCCGACCGAGGCCCTTAGTTTATTTTATCTGGGAGGTAAAATAAACTTAAGCACGTCGTCCTTCGAATGGGACGTTAAGCGATGGTCCCGAGCCTGTACGATGTCAGGCACTCGTTAAAGACCCCTGCCATAAGGTGGATAAAAATGTAGGGTAGGCAAAATTTAGGACTCCCACAGTAGAGTCGGGCTCATGTCCACCAGAGTGATGAAAAAGTGCTCTGCTAGTAGGCGATGTGACCTCGTAGTTAAAGCCCGGGCATGAGTCATAAAACCTAACCTAACCTCGACATGAAATTTTATATACAGAACCCGACGGCACTTATTGATTTTGAGTTAAATCTGCCAAAGGGAAGTGAAGGGCGTTAAACACAAAACCTCTCCAACAGCTGACGATGTCATCAAGACACCTATTTATTGATGAGTCGCAGAGGGAGAGGGAAAACAATAAATTTATTCTCACTGGTGATGTACATTGGCGATGATCCCCACTGATGGTGACTTTCTAGTCTTGATGCAGTATTTTAATATGAATTTTATTTATTTCTGTTGCAGGTATGTGTCTTGGTTTCTTGCCAGTCCTTTTCTTGTTAAAAACATAGGCGTCATTTGCAGTAAGTTGTTTCATTTAATTTTGTTTTTTTACTTCTTATTATTATTATTATCTTAATATTTATAAATTAAATGTTTAACAAATAGAAGGGGGGGGGGGCGCTCAAGGCCCCCCGAAAATGTATCCCACTTTCACATATTTAATAATAATTCTTGCTCCTGAACTGCTCAGCAGAGCCATCTTTTTCTCAATTAAATGAACGAAGTGGAACAAAATTATTTTTTCAGAAGAAAGTGAATGAATAATTCTAGGCCCGGTGCACAGTGTCAAATTTATGAGTTTTGATTTTCAAAATTCGAGCCCCCACTCAATTTTTGATCAATTTGGATGAAACTAGGTTCAAAGTTTTTGTTAACGGATTTTTACAACTTAAATGAATGTTTTTTGGGTTGCTGATTACAAATTCAATATTTATTTTAGCCAAAAGTGGTCCTAATGTTGTCATTTTGGACTAAAGTGGTCCAAATTCAATATATTGGCTATTTTTGCCACTGGCATATAATACCTTGATTTTTAAACCCGCAGTTATCTGATAAAAAGCCAGTTTTCACAAATATTTTGCACCTAGTTTCATTAAAATTGAGCGGGGGCTCAAATTTTGAAAATCAAAACTTATAAATTTCACACTGTGCGGCGGACCTAAGCACATAAGTCAAATGAATTTATTTTTATTTTTATTTTAGTATGTTTTTTTTTTCAACTCAGTCGTCCTAAAACACATGAGTCAGTTTCCATTCAATGCCACCTAAACCGGAAATGTTCTTTTTCAACATCGATAATGTTTACACTCTAAAAATGTACTTAAGTACATAACTTGAAACAATAAAAATAATAATAAATTTTTTGACTTATGTGCTTAGATCCGCCGGGCCGATAATTTGCAAAGCAGAAGTCAAGGGATATTAGGGGAAGTTGTGTAATCGAGCGGAAATTCCGACCCCGATTCTAAAAAATTATGAAAAAAAGTCGTCTGTGAATCACCGGCTATGTACTTCGCCAGCACGAAATAATCATTTATGTTGTCGCTCTCCCTCCGAAGTTAATTGACCTTCACACAAATGTTTTCTCTATAGATTCATTACATCGGCCATTATTGGGGTTTTTGGGTTGAGTCTACCCTCTGATTCCTGTCCATATCGGCTGATTTTGCTGAAAATCAATAGGTGTTTTCCTTCGAGGCTTCTGGATACACATTTAGTATCTCGTGTCGGGAGTTATCGTTTCGAAATCAAGAGGTCGGAATATATGAAATTCCGTTGAAAACTGAACATCGAATTTCAGACCGATTACATAACTTCCCCTATACTTCGTGTAGCTGAAGGAAGTAAAAACAGTTTCTCTCTGTCTCTGCGTGTGTGTCTTGCCTACTACCAGAGCGCTCTTTCGTCACTCTGGTGGACATGAGTCCGACTCTACTGTGGGAGTCCTAAATTTTGCCTACCCTAAATTTTTATTCACCTAGGACCAGGGGTCTTTAACGAGTACCCGACATCGTACAGGCTCGCGACCATCGCTTAACGTCCCATCCGAAGGACGGCGTGCTTTAGTTTATTTTACCTCCCAGATAAAATAAACTAAAGGCCTCGGTCGGGTTTCGAACCCACGCTCTTGAGCTCAGAAGGCAAGCACGCATACCACTGAGCTACCGGCGCCCTCTACCCAATAGAATGAATGTATTAACACGAAATGTTATGTAAATTCAAAACTCCTGTAAAGATGACATAGATGTCCAATTTGGTCGAAAGGACATGGAGGGGGCTTAACTCAAATACCCTAATAACTGTCGATGGGAGGTTTCAGTAGTTCCTATATTAGTCAACTATTCATTTTAGCCAAAACGATAGATTGGTTTTAGAGGGAGAGCGAAAACTTAATTGATTAATTCGTTCTGGGGAAGTACATTGTAGGTGATTCATCCACGACTTATATATATATATATATATATATATATATTTTCTCTTGGAGTTAACTGGTTAATTTGCGTCATTCTCTATAACTCATTTATTCGTTTTAACGAACTATAGAAGAAGTTATGTACTTGGTCAGAAACTCGAAGTTGTGATTTCATTGGAATTTCTTGTCATTGTACTGTCTAGAGCTGGGGAAGTAATTTAACTTTGGAACAGTATTGCAGGGGCCTATGTTTGATGTAGGCCAAGGTTTTGGAGAGCCTGGCACGCTTCTCTCAGCCAAATTGTATTTTTGCCCATCTGACCCGCGGGGATTCTCCGTTGGTTCTATTTATGTCCTAGACATTGTTCTAATCAAATGTTATTATTATTATTATTTAATTTTATTATTCCTATTGCACTTTTCAACTGCCCGGAGTGTTCAATGTGCATGATGCATTTGTTGTTGGTCAATAATGCAACGAATGACACAACAATTGCACCTCCTTTAGATATTCAAGTGTGTAATAAAAGTTGCAGGAATTATATATAGATCACTAATGTTTAAAGCGCATGAGTCACAGTAATTAACTAATTAACTTATTGGTAGTTTTCATGAAAAATTAGAAAAAATAAAAATAAAATATATGTGATGTGACCATTACAGGACCTATCAAGCTTACAGATCACTCCCACCAATCACCCCCCACACTTCCCCCTCCTCAAAATCTGACATTACTAGGTATAAGAATGTCACTCTCAGCATTTCGCTGTACCAGTAAAACAAAAAAAATAGCACTGATGCCAACTCATTACTTTCGTATACTCAATAATGCCAGTTTGAAATTGCTGTAAGAAAGAGGGCGCCGGTAGCTCAGTGGTATGCGTGCTTGCCTTCTGAGCTCAAGATCGTGGGTTCGATACCGGTATAAAGCCGAAACCGGTAGTTATATATGTATATATCTTTAGTGGAATAGACAATATTTCAAAAATAAGTTTGTTTTATTTATTTACTACAGGTTAGGTTAGGTTTTATGACTCATGCCCGGGCTTTAACTACGAGGTCATATCACCTGCTCTTTCGTCACTCTGGTGGACATGAACCCGATTGTACTGTGGGAGTCCTAAATTTTCATTCACTTTAGGGTAGGGGTCTTTAACGAGTACCTGACATCGTACAGGCTCGGGACCATCGCTTAACGTCCCATCCGAAGGACGGCGTGCTTAAGTTTATTTTACCTCCTAGATAAAATAAACTAAGGGCCTTGATCGAGTTTCGAACGATCTTGAGCTCAGAAGACAAGCACGCATAACACTGAGCTACCGGCGCCCTCTGGCAAACTACATATAAACCATAATCACGTTTTTAATTTCGTTGTTCTACGTCAGATATCAACTTAGAGGTAGGTAGAACTAGAAATTCACAATGTATTGAATGTATCGACACAAAATGTAATAGGACAATTCCTGATTTTCAACCAAATCGTGAAGTTGAATTCAGTGGGAGAGTGAAAACTTAGTTCCAATTTAGCCGCTCTGGGGAAGTATATTGTCGATATGGATGAGAGAGAGCTTTTCATTTTGCGCCCGAGCATCGCAAGCATTAGTCAGTTTGAGGTAAAGTTGAAGTTACCGTTGCACCAGGTTCTGACTTCCTGCTCTAGTCCCCAATGACAAACATGTTCCCTCCACTTCCTTGTCTTGTCGGTTATCCTTAACTGTGACCCTCAGATATTCACATCTTATCTCCCTTTCTTGGACAGACGCCAACTTTGATCAGAAAGTTTCCGAAATATCTCTCAAGGCCTGTCAAATAGCAGAATCACACTTCTTGGAGATATGACGACGATGAACATTCTATTTATTTATTTCCTAGTACTTCCTTAGTTTTAAGTTTATTTTCTTTAATTTATTTTTGTTAGTAAGTCATTTAATGTATCCGGTATTAACCCATAAATGACCCGGTACGTTCCATTACTTCCAAAGCTATTCGATGCATGAGGGAAGTAATGTATCCGGTCATAACCCATAAATGACCCGGTACGTTCCATTACTCTAAAGCTATTCGATGTATGAGGGCAGTAATGTATCCGGTATTAACCCATAAATGACCCGGTACGTTCCATTACTTCCAAAGCTATTCGATGCATGAGGTAAGTAATGTATCCGGTCATAACCCATAAATGACCCGATACGTTCCATTACTTTCAAAGCTATTCGATGCATGAGGTACCTAAGTAATGTATCCGGTCATAACCCATAAATGACCCGGTACGTTCCATTACTTCCAAAGCTATTCGATGCATGAGGGAAGTAATGTATCCGGTATTAACCCATAAATGACCCGGTACGTTCCATTACTCTAAAGCTATACGATGTATGAGGGCAGTAATGTATCGAGAGATAAAATATACTTCATGTCACGTGTTTAATCCACCTGAGAATTCTAATGTGTTCTTGCATAACGTACTTATTGTCGAAATCAGCCATTATTGTCGGTATGATCTGAAATTAACACAGATACATTTATAATAAGAAGACACATTTTTCAATTTAATAAAAATGAAGATAACTATTTTTCAAAAACTCTTCGGAAGTGTCTTTATCCCAACGATGTTTCGGGTCGTTCTTACGTCCCATCATCAGGTCCCATTGTGCGAGATATAGAAAAGAAAAAGAAAACAATATAACTATAACAATATATACAAATAAAGAAAATAAAATAAATATGTATATACTAATCAATTAAAAATGAATAAATAAAACAATAAGGTAGATTGGACTGACCTTTGAGGTGTGGAGGAACTCTGCCCAAAAAATAAAAATGAAAGCTTTGTATCAAATAATGTTTTTGGAGGAGGGCGCCAGCGTGCTTGTCTTCTGAGCTCAAGCTCGTGGGTTCCAAACCCGACCGAGGCCCTTAGCTTATTTTATCTGATAAAAAATAAAATAAAATGATAGATAAGACACTTTTTTGAACACTTATCTTGTCTAATTCCACTAACATATGAAAACAAATGTGTACCGGTTTCGGCTTACGCCATCGTCAGCACAATGTTCAACAATTATTATTTTATCTGGGAGGTAAAATAAACTTAAGCACGTCGTCCTTCAGATGGGACTTTAAAGCGATGGTCCCGAGCCTGTACTATGTCAGGTACTCGTTAAAGACCCCTGCCCTAGGTGAATAAAAATTTAGGGTAGGCAAAATTTAGGACTCCCAGAGTAGAGTCGGGCTCATGTCCACCAGAGTGACAAAAGAGCGCTATGGTATTAGGTGATATTATCACCTACTACCAGAGCGCTCTTTTATAAGTAATAACTTATTATTTTTGGCTATGAAACACCATTCTTCGTTGTGATTATATTATTCTTTTTGAACAGTGAGAATAAAATTCCGTTTCCGTGTATAACTATGTATAATAACTTGTACAAGTGTCAAATTTATGGACAAGTTCAAATTTTTAGTTCAAACGAGCAATTATTTGAGAAAATTAAAATCGTCAGTGAATCACTGGCAATGTACATCCCCAGTGCGAATAAATTAAACTAAGTTTTCGCTCTTCCTCTGAACCCAATTTAACGATTATATCCCACTTCCCTTCGACCGATTTGGCTGAAACTTGATATAAGTATTTTCTGTCACTGGACATGCTCTGGTTGTGAACCCCCCCGGTCTTGTTAGGTTCCTCCATTTGAACATCCTTGTAGAGAGTTGAACGGAGGAGGGTCTACAAGAAGTGATTCCAGGTAAAAGTGATGATAGATGTTCAGACAGCCAGTCTATGTACTAGATGCACAATGAAAGTGAAATCTGTCTTTGTCCGGACCAAGAATAGTCTAGTCTCTAGTCTTCACCTAGACCACTTTCTTCACAGCAGCTCTCTGCTTCCCATCCTAATTGTATCAATGCTCAGACCATTTCAATACTCCTGTCAAATTATCTCCAGCGAAACCAAGTACAGGGGAAGGTATGTTATCGGTGAAAATTCTATATGGAGTTTTCAACAAAATTTTATATTTTCCAACCTCTAGATTCAAAATATGAAAAAAACATTCTGTCTGTGCGTTTGTGAACACGATGACTCCCGATAGAATGAATATATCGACACAAAATTTTATATGTGTATCCAGAACCCACTAACGACGACACCTATTGTTTTTCAGCCATATCGCCCAAAGGGAACGGGAATTAGGGGGGAAGGTTAACATAAAAACTCGAATAACTGCCGATAGAATGAATAAATCGATACGAAATTTTATACATGTGCTTAAAACCCCATAAGAACAACACCTATCGATTTTCACCCAATTCGGACAAAGGGGGGGGGGGATTAGGGCAATATAACCAATTTCAACCAATTCATTAGTTTGCTTTCGTAGGCAAAGTGAAAAATTAGTTGATTAATTTGTCCTGGGGAAGTACATTGTCGATGATTTTTTTTTTTATAGGTTTCACAACTCTCGAAAATTTGTAAAGTATATAGTCAAAATATAGCAGCTGATAACTGTCGTGACAATTTGTAGTTATCTGATATTTGGGACGTATATCGAGATAATGAAGACACGATTGGTGAACTGACAAGAGAAGAAAGCTACAAGACAACTGACATGACTACAACACAAGACTGACATGGACAACACACAGATAAACATGTTTGTTCACTGGAGAATTGGTAGGATGAAAGGCTCCCGCGCATCATGTTATATATGTGGTAGGGGGCAGATAACAGATCACAAAATCACTACTACTCAAATAGCAGTATGTTAATTGTATTGTGTTACTGTAATCACTTAATTAGGGTAAGGAGGACTAGAGTGATTTACAGATTCACAAGATATCTGATCTATAACAGAACATGTTGGAGATCATGAAAATTGGAGAATATCAGGTAATTAACCTGACGTAATTACTTCCAAACGTTACACAATACGTTACCCGAGAACCATCACTAACGAGAGGATCAGTTACTTATTACTTACGTTATTTTATATTTATATAAAATAAATCTATTAGAAATTTGATGTTGTTTTCCCCGGAATTTCATGTTTCCAGAGCCCCTGATTCCATAATGAAGGAAAAAAAAAAAAAAAAAAAAAAACCTTTGGCCGATTCGGCTGAAAATTGTGTTGTCCTTACAGAGTTCTGGTCACACTTATATAATTTTGTGTCAAAACATTGTTTTTATAGAGAGTTCATAGAGGGCGCCGGTAGCTCAGTGGTATGCGTGCTTGACTTCTGAGCTCAAGAACGTGGGTTCGTAACCCGACCGAGGCCCTTAGTTTATTTTATCTGGGAGGTCAAATAAACTTAAGCACGCCGTCCTTCGGATGGGACATTAAGCGATGGTCCCGAGCCTGTACGATGTCATGTACTCGTTAAAGACCCCTGCCCTAGGTGAATAAAAATTTAGGGTAGGCAAAATTTAGGACTCCCAGAGTAGAGTCGGGCTCATGTCCACCAGAGTGACGAAAGAGCTCTCTGGTAGTAGGCGATATGACCTCGTAGTTAAAGCTCGGGCATGAGTCAAAAACCTAATCTAACCTAGAGAGTTCATAGACATACAGACAGACAGAATTTTTTTATTTCATATCTAGAATCTTTAATTTTATTATTTTTTGTTTTTTGGCTTTATGTCCGATGCATGTTAGCCATGCCAATGTGTTATCTAGTTATTTACCACATCCATGGCCCCGGGAGGGAGTTCTATCCACGAAATAAAACTGACTCCCTGGCAGGATTCGAACCCGCAAACCATGGTGAAGACCATGCGACCAAAGCCCTACGCTCTAGCCCCATGGCCCCCGATTTAGAATCTGGAGGTCGGAAAAAACATGAAATTCCTTTGAAAACTCCGCATAAAATTGTTGACCAATTACAAAACATCCCCTATATTTTTCGCACAGCTAAAAAAAAAAATTCTGTCTGTGTCTGTGAACATGATAACTCCCAATAGAATGTATGTATCGACACGAAAATTGTTTTATGTACAGTAGAGTCCCGCTACTAAATTCCTGGCCAAAATTCTGCCAACAATATATTTTAATAAAAGCAAGCATTTTTCATGTTTTTTTGGTTTTCCGAATCGAATAGAACAGGCAATGTAATGATCCCGAGCTTTGCCTAAACGTAGACTGGGTGATGTTGCTGCAACGCAAGGCGCACCGCATCCTCTTTTAAAACCAACTAAAAAAAAAAAAGTAGAGTCCCGCTAATCTAACTGAGTATGACTAGTCAAACCCTCTTTTTGAATTATTTTTTTACTTACCGCTCGTTAATTAAATGTTTAGTTTACTAAATTTTATTTTATTTATTTATTTTTTTAAATCTCGTCCGGATAATCGAGACTCAACTCAGAAACATATAGACCATTCATATACAGGCTTCCGTTTCCGTCTTTACGCAAGATACATACCTGCAATAATTATATTATTTTATGTTAATAACTATAACCTATAACCTCAGTTAGCAACTATAATCCAACTGTTATATTTCTTGAGGGAAATGATCCTCATTGTTCTCATTGTTAATGCTCCTATTTGTAAATCATATTTTCAGAATTGTGTGTCAAGTTCAGTTTAATTTAAAAATTGATTTCGTAGTCAGTCGAACTTGACACAATTTGTTGTCATATTATTCCATTGTGAACTGGGAATATATTAATATCACTAATTTAGGTTGGGATTGAAATGATATAAATAGAACCTAATTTGACTGAATCACTACTAGCAGGTTACCTGGCGTTGTCCGGTCAGTAATATAGGTCCAGTCTCAGGACTACGTATTCGTTGCCGCCCCACGGATTATCTTTCCTCTTAATAAGAAGAAGATTAAGAGCTTAGAGTTAATAGTCATGTTGAATAGAGGCGTAGCCGGACGTCGCACAGTGGTCCAGATAAACACCAAATTCCTGGCCAAAATTCTGCCAACAATATATTTTAATAAAAGCAAGCATTTTTCATGTTTTTTGGTTTTCCGAATCGAATAGAACTACACCAAAGCCGAAAGGCTTAACCGTTTTGAAATTATATACGGTTTTTAACCTGAATTTTTTTATCTCCAATTTTTTTTGTGTTTGGTGTTGATTTCGATGTTTTTCGGCCCTCTGAATCGAATGAAACCATTTTCGAGCCCGTAGAACCAACAGTTTTCAAGATATAGTCAGTTTCGAGCCATACTCAATAGAAGAATCCAATTTTTTCTTAAATACATACGTCACGTTTAGTATTGTTTTCAATGTTTTTTGACCATGGGAATGGGATGTGACTAATGTCTAGTAGTTATTGCTATCTACTTATTCTACTTAACCAGTTTTTATAAAAATTGTCAGTGAAATGTCATGAAGTTGCAGGAGAATGAACAAATCTGCATATGATTTCTTTCGGAAACTATATTAACAGTATTTACATTTTCTTGAATATAAATGCATATATTTTTCAGAAAATACTTTTTAATAACAATTTCAGTACAATTAAAAAATAAAAATTTTGACCATATAGTTTTGCCAGATTTTTTTATAGAGAAAACTTTTATAAAAAAGATTTTTTTAAACTTTTATATAAAAAAATTATATTTTATAATTTTAAAATAACTATTTAAACATAACTTTTAGAAGAAAAGTTCTTTCGAAATAAATTGTATTTAAATTAAAAAGTTTTAAAAGAATGTCCCTGGGGTGTAATAATCTAATGCTCGATTTAGCTCGATTTTCTTCGAAAATTCCATAATTACAGCTTGAAAAATTCACGTAAAAAAAGATGGCGCGAACTGGCAGCTAATTTTTACAGGAAATTTTCTAGAGGTATTTTTCTTGTATTTTACTCCAATTTTAGAACGGTCAAGTGACGACGAGGCCTCTCTCGACGCTTTGATTCATGTTTGAACAAATGTTTCTGTCACTCTAGTCACTCTAGTCACTCTAGATCAAAGTCCTGTTGATGAATAATTATTTGTATCAACTTCGATTTTTCGAATTATGACCAGGAATTTGGGGTGTCCGGGCAACTGTGCATCTGGGATGTTAGGAGTCAAGGACAATTAGTGGAGAAGAAGAGGAAACGGTAGTTCACTTCCTGGATCGATACGCAATTCCAAAGTACCCTTAGGTCTACCTGGAAGTCCAGGTCTTCATGAAATACCTGGTATCATTTCCGGAAGCCCAGCGCTTCCAGGAGAGGAATAAGAGCATTGGATGCTTAGGTCCTCTGGTGTACACCGTTTCATATATTGGTTCATTTTTTTTTTCTTGATATAAAACTGATTAGTAAGTTTGGGATACCTCATTGTCGATACTACCATCCTGGCGTAACTAAACGGTAAAACAAAACCAACTGAAAGAGGGGGTGGAACCAGCAATTTTCTGCTCTCTTGAATGGATAGAAACAGAGAGTTACTGCACAGAAAACAAGAACCGTTCTAATCATATCCTATTCTAGTACCTAGTACAGGTACAAAATACTAGGTACTTAACAACAAAACGTTCTCGGTGATTCATCGACAATATTTCCCCATGAATTGTTTGTAATAAAGTTAGATTTCGGTGATCGGATGGCGTCCTTATGACCTGAGTCCATAGATAAAATTGTGTGTCACTCTGTTAGTTAATCTGTTCTCAGACATGTTTAGTATAAATATATCGTATATAAGGTCAAGTTGTCACCGGCCTTTCATGTTTCAGGATGCACTGCACTCATTCTATCGGGAGTTATCGTGTTCACACACACACACACACACACACACACACACACACACACACACACACACACACACACACACACACAGAGAGAGACATACACACACACACACACACACAATTTTTTTACTTCCCGAGCTGTTCGAAGTATACGGGAAGTTGTGTAAAGAAATTCGATGCTAAATTTTCAACGGAATTTCATAATGTTTTTCCGACCTCTTAATTAAAAAAAAAAAAAAAAAAAATCTGTCCATGTATTTATCTGTCAACAAGATTTTAATGAAATAAATGCATCGACAAGAAATGTTATATGTGTATCCAGAACCACACCTATTGATTTTCAGCCAAATCGTCCAAAAATAATGGGATTAGGAGGAAGCTTAAAAAAAACGAAAACTGATGTTGTAATGAATCTAATTGACACAAAATTTCGTATGTAAATTCAAAATCTCACAAGGACGACACCTATTAATTTTCAGAGGAATTAGCTGAAAAGGAGGGGGATCAGAGGCGGACTTAACTCAAAAATTTCAATAGCTACCGCTTCCCAAGAATCTTTGTATGTTTGTTAGACATGTTTTTTTTTTTTTTTTTCCATAATAAACGAAACAGTTTTCATAAAGTTATGCCGGAACTGAAGGAGACAAACTTACTGCGTCTACTCCTGTAGGTAGGTCAGAGACTGAACCGCTGCCAGAGCAGCCTCTAACTGGGTTTGCATATATTATATATCGATAAAGAAGCGTGGCGGAGATGGAATAATTTATCTAGTTGTGTGTAGTGAATGGCGAGCGATCCCTCTTCCTCTCTCCCACTCTCTCTCCCCCCTCCCTCACCCTCCCTCCTTCTCCCTCCCTCACCCTCTCTCACATACTCTCTCTCCTTCTCCCTCTCTCCCCCTCCCTCTCCCTCCCCCTCCCTCTCCCCCCTCTCTCTCTCCCCCTCCATCACCCTCTCTCCCTCCCTCACCCTCTGTCCTTCTCCCTCTCTCCCTCACCCTCTCTCCCTCCCCCAAACCCTCTCTCTCCCTCTCCCTCCCAACCCTCACTCCCTCTCCCCCCTCCCTCACCCTCTCTCTCCCTCACTCCCACACCCTCACTGTATCTCTCTCTCTCTCTCTCCCTCTCTCCCTCCCTGCCCCCCTCCCTCCCCCCTCCGTCGTTCGATTTGACTAGAAGTAGGTGCCTTATGGGGTTCTGGATACGCATTTGCAATTTCGTGTCGATATGTTCATGGAGAGTTATCAGGTACACAGACATACTTCACATTTTTTTTACTTTCTCAATGAAGTATAGTCGAAGACATGTCGATCAGAAATTCGATGTTGTTTTCAGTGAAATTTCAACACCTTGGAGTGTGGGTAAGAACACGATAATTCCCGAAATAATGAATATATCGACGCGAAATTTTATTTAGTTATTGTGGTTTTTGCTCAGGCTTTAACTACGAGGTCATATCGCCTACTACCAGAGCGCTCATTTGTCACTGTGGTGCACAAGCCCGACTGTACATTGCCAACATTTAGGGAAATTTTGCCTACCCATGGCACTTTAAACGAGTACCTGACTCGGGACCATCGCTCAACGTCTCCGTTTTATAATTGAGGGGGTTAGAAGCAAAGGGATGTAAGTGACAAAAATGTCATTTCGAGATAATTACCTTCAAAGTTATAGTAACATCGTAAATTCAGGTATTACCCAGGTATTTTCCAGTAGTAACAGCATTACTGGTACTAACAATCGTTGTGATCATTAGCCAGTAGTCAGGGTAGGTGTCAAGGAAGATGTTAACACACTTATCTCAGTTTCAGCCGATTTGTCACTTAAATCCCTTTGCTTTTAACCCCCTCAATTGTGTCCAAAACCCCATCGGCTCAAGAGAAGGGGGAGACGACAGGAGAGGGGATGTTACTCGAAAACCTTAATAACTGCCTATGTAACGACGTATCGATACGAAATTTTATATGTGTATCTAGGACTGAATAAGAACGACTTCACGTTGTGTTTCTTAAACTTCTCTGGGATGTTGAAATGTTGATTTTTTCCGGGCATTTCTTCCAGAGGTGTCTTCTGATAGGGGTAGGTTCATAGTGACTAGAAGAAGGGACGTGTAAGTGTCCCGAAATATTGTCAAGAAAGAAAAAAGAAGACGCCGGAAAAAATCAAGACCACGTTAGAAGAGATGAGTTTAGACGGAGAGTGACGATTTAATTTATTAAAAATAATTCGAGGTTGTGGAGGTATATTGTCAGTGATTCACCAACGAATTTTCAATGTGTTTCCCAAACTCCAATTATTCATAATAAACTAATGTTTTCCTTTCTGTCTCTGTTCTCTGGCTGTGGTGTTTTCTTATAAACAGCGGTATATCATCATGATATATAAGATCATTCTAGGGAAAAGTTAAGTTTTGTATTGGAAAGTAAAGTTTACCTTCAACTAATGAGAAGCTGAACTGTATGCAGGTCTACTAGTTTCTTCATATTGGAAAGTTACGCCTCTTGAATTCAGTTTAGAAACCTAAGGTGCTAGACGATGAGGCAACTTTCGACATAATTCCCAGTCAAAAAGTGGAGAAGATTGGTGTAGTATCACACGGAGAAAATTATACACCGATTTGTGGAGTTCCTTCTCCAGATTGAAAAAAGGAGATCATTTTCAACTATTCAAAAACCGGGACATTTCTTATTCTTCTTTTTTTTTGCATTTTCACTTTTCAAAGTTTTCTTGTCTATTTTTGGAAAAGTGTAATGATGCCATTTGCACTCTTCGGTATAGAAAAAAACATCGTATTACTACGAACATTTCACAGAAATGTCATCAATTGCTCTCTATATGAATGGATGAAATGTAACGCTACTGTTGGATTTTTTTTTTTTTTTTTTTTTTTTTTTTTTTTTTTTTTTTTTTTTTTTTTTTTTTTTTTTTTTTTTTTTGTGCGATGTTACATTTTCACAAGAGTTTTAGGTTGTTTGTGGCCGACTCTTGGCACAAGTGAGTCTGCTGAGCTTAACAATTTTTTTTTTTTACTGATTTTTCTAATAGAAAAATATATGTTTTTGATTATGTTGGGATTATGCTGTTATTCTTCTACATTAACAATTATACGAATGTTTTGGAGCAATAAATGTTGTTTTTATTGTTTTTGGAGCATAGAAAAGTTTTCATCCCCTGTCAAAATTATTTTCCTTTTCGGACAATTTGGCTGAAAATCTATAGAAGTTTTACTCAGCGACTTCTCAAAATCCTTATATAAAATTTCTTGTCAGTACATTTATAAGATAGGGCAGTTATTATATATATTTTTTTAGTCATCCCCCCAATGTCATTCACAGTTTTCCGGTTGATTTAGCTGAAAATCAGTAGGTGTAGGTAGTGTTTGTGGGGTTTTGGTATCACATATGTAATTTTGTGTCGAACACATGCATAAAAACGGCATTTTTTTTTTTAAGCCCCTTCTCAATTTGTCTCATTTATTTGACATTGTGGCAGGGGCGCAGCCAGGATTTTGAGGGGGGGGGGGGGGGCAAAGTTAGGTTACAGGGGTGGGGTTTTTTAAATAAATGTAATATGACTTGTTTTGTACATTTATGCAACAGCTGATTGCTGATTTAGGATTCAGAAGCATGGGTAATTTGAAGATCCTATTGGTAACTTAGTTAATTTAATTTTCATCTTGGTTTATTGTACTGGCCAGGGGAAGGGGGGGCACATTAGTTCGGTGCTGCGTTCTATTCTGTCGGACAGGTAGGTATGGTTGCATGTGGGAGGTCATTGTACTAGCGGCACTTCTATCTCTTCAAACAAGAAAAAAAATCTAAACAAAAACTGAACAGCTGCTGCCCCGGGTTTAAGTTTCATCTTGTTCGACCAGTCCCGACCCTCGTTGTCGTTCGTTACTTTCTTAACCTTCTACCCTTGTATAAGGAAATATCGCAATGGTACAAAAAGGTCCGAGATCGAGTTTTCAATGGAATATCATGAATACGGTTTGACCATTTTTGTGGCGTTTTGTTTGTGTTTGTGATTGGAACTGAGCACTACGAGCACTATTGTAGCAATGAATGTTAACTTAAATCAAACTCTGGAATTTGATCTCGAAACATATTTTTTTTTTTGAACATAAGTTTCATTCGCGAAAACTCTCGCATCGAAACATTGGGTCTTAGCAAAAATGTTCATTATTAAATTTCGTAACATTTCGATACGCCCTCAGATTTGACATAGGACTAATATGAACCAAGTTATAGCGCCCCAAAGAATGTACAATGAATTACTGTAGGAAATATTTCTAAGTAATGTTTAAATTTTAAAATAAATAGCTTAACATCCCATCCGAAGGACGGTGTGCTCAAGTTTTTTTCATCTTTCACGTAAAAAACCCTAACGGCCTCGGCTGGGTTTGAAACCCGTTTATTTGAACTCAGTTGGCAAGCATGTTACCTCTGAGCTACCGGCGCCCTCGTGTTTTTTTTTTTTTTTTTTGCAAACAGCGTGATGATGAGAGCAACCTCGAAAGCCGGCTAGCATTTTTATTTTTATTTATTTTTTTATTTAAAAATTATTAAATATAAATATGTGACGTGGCCAGAATTGTGTAACATAATTACGTTGTATGATGAAAGAAAGAAAACCGCTGATGCCAACACTTTATTTTCATAAAGCGAGTAATGCCAGTAAAATAAATTTGAGATGGGGAAGTGGGAGAGAGATGAGTACAAAAGTGGTTGGTATTGGCCATATCACTCTTTTATTTGTATTATTGATAGTCTGCACCATAATTAAATATATATTTGATAATTATCATTACATAATTGTTACATATTTGGAATATAACTATATGACACGTTGTCAAATAACGCATACAATGAAAACAAATAGATGATGTAACTATGATTACGTTTTTTATACCCACTACATTTTTGCAAATCGCTTCCTCAATTGAATAACTTCAAGTTGAACCTCCAATATCTATTTGTTAAACTGTGAAGCTCCTGCTACTAAAGATTCTATCTTCATATTTGCTACTATATAAAAGTACTATAAATCATATTTATCTATACCTGTGATTCATGGCTATTATTATTAGTGAAGTGAAGTTACAGATTACATAACGGATCACCTTTCAATATAACGGTGGGTGGAACTCCTCCAGAACTGCTACTACGATACATTAAATAAATATCTGTGATACATTCCAGTCAATTATACTTGTCTCATTGGTCCATTAATATTTTCATCTTCGTATTTGTGACTGTTACTGATCGCTTCCTTACTATTATAAATGCAGTAAAATCCGGTTATAACGATATTCAACGGACCAAGAAAAATACATCGTTATATCCGGAACCAAACTGTTAGACCTACATACAAATGTATGGAAACTGACATTATTGCAGAGATATTGTGAAATAATTCAAATGGACTTGAAAAATAAAATAAAACTTGTTTATTTAATATATTGTCTAATTTCACTAAATATATATACATGGGAGTACTTTCGGTATTTCTACCATCCTCAGCCAAAAGCATAAGAGATAAGACTGTAAAGAAAGTACTCCCATGTAAGTCTCTCTCAGAACTATGGTCCACCATGAAACAAAGAGAACTTGAGACTCCAACACATCACTGAGTAATGCAGAGGGGAGGGGAGAGTGATCTGTAAAAACGTGGTTGGTATGAGAAAGTTCTATGGTGGCCACCTACAGTAAAGTCCGGTTATAACGATATTCAAGGGACCAAGAAAAATACATCGTTATATCCGGAACCAAACTGTTAAACCTACATACAAATGTATGGGCTTGTTAGTGAAAAAAAAGGTGTTTTACAATGATCATAACGAGAAAGTTTACATATTTTTATTTACTTTTTAAAATTTACTTACATACATTTGTAACTGTATACATAAATTATGTACGTATGTATGTTCCACAAAAAAATCAGTTACTTTGGTTTGCTTGCTTTTTTTTAAGTATACATTTTTGCTTACAAGGTTATGAAGTTCCGAAGTCACGATCCCTTACGGAGGCAAAAGAAAGACTAATCTGAAACTAGGAATATACGCACTAGAAGGGAAGAAGGGAGTTCGAAGAAAATTCGACAAGGGGGAAATGGTATGTTTGGAAATGGAATGACTCATTGCGCTCGGAAAGAGTAAACAAGAACCGTGTTTAAAACCCTTTTCTATAATATTCGTATTTTTCATCCGTTCATCATACTGTTTTACCCAATTATGTATGTATGTGCGTATGCAATGTATTATATCGTTATAACCAAAATGAAAAAACAACTTTTTCTTATGTTTCAGATCGTTTTATACGGAATATCGTTATACCTAACATCGTTATATCCGGATTTATTCCTTCACTTTTAAATAGCAAACCAAACTAGATACGGGTTTTACATCGTTATATCAGGAATCTTTATAAGGATTTTACTGTATAGTATAATCTCTATTATCCGAGCTAAACGCTAAGAATTTTTCGGATTAGCGGGAAATTTATAAAAAAAAAATTGGTCGTTGAATTACCAGCAATATACTTCCCCAGAACGAATTAATCAAATAACTTTTCGCTGCTCCCCCAAAACCAGTCGACTGTTTGCGCTAATAATCAATAGTTGACTTACATAGTAGGGGCTCCTAAATCCTCTAAATACTACAGTTTCTATAAATCCCTACAAGGATGCCACCTATTGATTTTCTACAAATTGATCGAAGTGAACGGGAGGGGGAGGGACAGGGACTCGACTTAATTACCCTATTAACTGCACTGTAATGAATGTATCAACACAAAATTTAGTAAAAAGATTCAGAAGCCACAACGTAAGTCAATTGGTGAGTTTTAGTCAAACCGGGGAAGTACATATCCGGTGATTTACTGACTGCTTTTTTCCCGGGTATCGCACATAATCACCTTTTGGTAAAGTAATACAGGACAGTAACTGTTATTCCCGAGCGACGCCGAGTAATCTGCTAGTTTTCTTATGAAAGCGAGTGGATATCCCACAAATGTCTCCAGATCTACAAGATTATCTATCAGATCATTTTCTCAATATCCCTGTCAACGTACTTCGTCAGCTCGACTTATTTACTAAGTTTCCGCTCTTCCTCTACACCCCTCATCTCTCATGGACTTCTGCATCCAAATGTGTCCATGAAATTCCGATGAAGACTCCTCATCGAATTGTTTATCGATTACAAATATCTTCCTGTATACTTGTTACAGCTGGGAAAGTAGAATGGGGTTGTGGGTTCGAATCAGTTAGTTATTATGACTCATGCCCGGGCTTTAACTACGAGGTCATATCGCCTACCACCATAGCGCTCTTTCGTCACTCTGGTGGTCATGAGCGCGATTCCACTGTGGGAGTCCTAAATTTTGCCTACCCTAAATTTTTATTGACCTAGGTCAATTAACGTCCCCCATCCGAAGGACGGCGTGCTTAAGTTTATTTTACATCCCAGATAAAATAAACTAAGGGCCTCGATCTTGAGCTCAGAAGGCAAGCACGCATACCACTGAGCTACCGGCGCCCTTGGGTTTGAATCATCACGCCTCCATTGTAGTTTGTTTCTCATATTTTGTGTTTGTTTTTTTCTTTATTATTTCTGTCCGTTTATTTATTTTGTTTGTTTGTTTTCAGGTAAGCTTCTTCATGGAAGCAGAACATGTCTGTGAGTAGATCACTGATATTCGTTAATGTAATTATCGATCACAGTTATTGAGGAAACATTATTTCTATGTCTGTTTGTACTCCGATTAACTGTAATTTTACAAAATTTATGATTTCTTGATGTACCATATCACGAATACTCCTGCAGATGTAATGAATGTATTGACACACAATTTCATATGTCAATTTAAACCCTCGTAAGGACGACATATATATAAACAAGGGCGTAGCCAGGATTTTGAGCCGGGGGGCGGCAAAGTTAGGCTACAAGGGTGGGGGGTATAGACTCCCGGGGGCACAGCCCATAGTTTCGTGGTTAGAGCTGCAGACTTTTGTTATTAATTTGGGAGACCCGGACCTCTAGAAGGTCCCCCTGAGGTAACCACTGACTGTAATACTTAAGTTAACTTTACATAGCAGCAAAAAGGCAAAGCGCAGCTGTGGTTTCTATGCTTTTTAGAATTAAATGACTGACATCCAATAGCGTGCATTTGCTGCTGCTGCGCTTTGCATTTTTACTGCGCATGTAAAATCAGCTTTAAGAGTATAAAGTATACCATAAATGACGATTTTGAGCGAGAAAATGAAATGATGGAATTCATGTATATATTTAAATAAATGTAATATGACTTGTTTTGTACATGTACATTTATGTAACAGCTGATTGCTGATTTAGGAATCAGACACGCAGGAAATTTGAGGATCCTATTGGTAACTTGCAAGCAATCCATTTTTAATAAAAAACTATTTTTTTAGTTTATTTAATTTTTATCTTGTTTTTTTTGCTCTGGCTAGGGGGGGCGCCCACCCCCCCTGGCTACGCCCCTGTATATAATCGTTCAGCCAAATCGGCCAAAGGGAAGTTAGGGATCAGAGAAGGGGAAATCAAAAAATCGATTCACTCATTACATCGAGAAACACGAAATTTAGTATGATGATTCAGAAGTCCCTGAATAAGACATCTATTGATTTTTAATTAAATTGTTAAATTTGTTCCAGAAGAAGAGCGAAAACTTACTTCATTTATTCAAACTGCGGAAGTACATTTTTTTTCTGTAAAAATCAAATAGAAAAAAAAATTCTGACCAATATTTGGCATAATCAAAAGTTCAAAAAATAAAAGCTTACCCTCGAAAGTGGTGTCATCTGTTATCTCAAAAACATACTAAACTGCCGTCCCATTTCGCCGAAAATCGTTTTACCCTTATCATGAAGGAGGGATTTCAATCTCCGATATATAATGATAAGGTGTCCATGTTCTAGGCCAGGTGTCGTGTCTGTCTCATCCTGAAGAGCTGTTCCGTGAGCTCTTCACTTACCTTACTGATTACTGCTCATCTGTCAAATGTTTGCCAATAGTTGAAGGAGGCGAGGTTTTTTTTTTGGTTTTTTTGCAATTGCTCAAATATACTGTCATTCTCTACTCGTTGGCGCAATCTGTCATGCAAATTGTCAGTTCTCACTCATGCGTGTACACATTGTCCTCTCTTCCTCCTTACCTAATAATGTTATTTTAATAATAGATAATTTCTTGTAGATATCGTGACAATATGTATTACGAAAAGTTGTCGGTGAATCACCAGAATGTTACTTCCCCAGAGCGAATTAATCATTAATTTCCTTGAAAATCAATAGAACTGTCTTATTATTCAGGGACTTCTGAGTACTACCTAAATTTCGTGTCGATACATTCATTACATCGCAGTTATTTAGGGCTTTTGAATTGAAACACCTTTTCCCTTCGTCCCATTCCGCTGAAAATTAATAGTTGTCGTCTATATGAGGTTATCGATACAACACCTATGTAATTTCGTGTCGATACATTCATTACATCGCAGTAATTTAGGGCTTTTGAGTTGAGACAATATTTCCCATCGTCCGATTCCGCTGAAAATTAATAGTTGTCTACATGAGGTTATCGATATACATTAAACCTCTTATTTTCTTATACCTATAAGGAAGTAGGTATTGGAATTGTGCGATAATCCGAGAAGGAGTTATTAGCGGATTTTAACGTTGCAAGAAGATTCTGAATACGTTTTGACCATTTTCACGATGATGTCTGTGCGTGTGTTTGATAGAAGTGAGAGCTCTAACGCAGAAACAATTGTAGCTATGAATTTGACATTTAGAATGGTGACGTGATATGTGCTTACTAATCTTAATCTGATTAGATTTCGGCCAAAAACGGCTTAAGTCCAATTTATAAGATATAACCGCTTATATTTAGGACTTAATCAAAAATCTTTTCAAGTAAAAGTTTTAGAGAAAACTGAGACACATTTCTGTGATCACATGGAATAAATTGTTAAATCTAAATTCATAACTTTTCAGAGCAGCATTTTTTTTTACTTTTGCATTAATCGTGTAAATCCAGTTTTTGGAATAAATAAATTATGTTTGTATCATTATTAATCATATACCTTCTAAATCTATAGGAGTGAATGAAAATGAATATTGTTAATCCTTTCTTGGATTTTCCCTTAGTTACCTAATCATTCCCCATCACTTACCTAATTATTAACCATACTTTTTGAAATACTCGTGAATGATGCCTCTCTAAAGTTGAGCAAGTTGATTTAACCGAAAACACACAATTTTACGAGATACCAAGAAACCCACATCTTTATAATTCCGAAAGTATTAGAGTCCTGAGCTCCAACTTCTTCACAGTGTGCAGATGGCTTGGGAGATGATCACAGTACACTTAACTCGTTTTGGCCATTTTTCGACTCAACAACTTATTCCCTGTGACCATAGATTTAATATATGAAATAGTTTAAATTAATGTTTAAGTTGTATCGCAAAGCATCGAATTATAAAATATATATTTTTTTTATTGGTAGTTTTTGGTTTACTTTGAAAAGGGTTTGAAAAGGGGTAAGGGGAGAGATCATGATCTGTAAGGGTGGAGGGTGGTTTGTATAATAAAGCCCTGTAATGGGTCTCTTGATATGAGGCTCTGTCATCAAGTATGTTACTCACTGTAGTATGGATCATTTACTGTAAGTCGCTGACAATACATTATACATATCGATACATCGAGTGGATCTCTGCTCTATGACTCACATATAGTCAGTTCCGTTCAGGTTCCACTTACCTCGACCTCCCGCTCCTTCCGGTTAATGGGCCTACTTGATATGAAGCTCTGTCATCAAGTATGTTACTCACTGTAGTATGGATCATTTACTGTAAGTCGCTGATAATACATTATACATATCGATACATAATCTCTGCTCTATGACTCACATATAGTCAGTTCCGTTCAGGTTCCACTTACCTCGACCTCCCGCTCCTTCCGGTTAATGAACCTGTCCTTAACACAAACCTGTTTTTATTTACCCAGAGGGGGGGGGGGGGGGGGGGGGGGTGGGGGGGGGGGGGTTATTTTTTCTCTTCAACTTTTTTCTGTCTCCATCTTGACAGGATGTGTGTTGTGATATGACCCAATAAAAATAAACTAACCTATCTCTGGCAGTCACTCTTAAACCTCAACCAGAAAACAGTTTCCAGTGAGACAACCCACATATGTTTTTTTTTTTTAGCTTTATGAAGTATAGGGGAAGTTATGTAATCAATCAAAAATTCGGGTTTTAGATAAAATTTCATGTTTTTCGATCACCTAACTCCAAAAAAAATTATAATGATCACTTCGCCTGGGAAGAAGTAATGAAAAGGATGATATTGGAAGGTAGAAAATGATTATTTATATCACTTACAAATTTTTATTATTTCATGCTAGCCGGCCTTCGAGGTTGCCTTAGTCTAAAGGCTAAAGTACACACAAAAACAATATTATCTATATGCGCTGAATGAATAGTTCATAAAAATAAATAAATAACACAAAATAAGTGATAACAATTAACATACCATTTATCGAATTTACTTATGTTTATGTATACGCATAATATGTATATTCTAAGGCAGGAGTGGCCAACCCGCGGCCGGCCTTGAATAATTTTATGGCCCGTGAAATTCATCACAATTTTACAAAATATGTTTTTTCACAAAACATGTGTAAATACACGCATTGAGATCTACTTGCAAAAGCTAAGTGAAAGAGTTGAGAAACAAATATCTCACTAATTAAATAAATTACATATTATTCGATCATTTCATTATTATTACCTAATTTCATTATTATATTATCTACGTTTATATGTATGAATAATAATAAAAACAATAATAATAATTCATTCTGTTTTAAAAATTTTTGGTAGTGGGTCC